>CM070032.1:213102622-213120135 GCA_036250615.1 Ptychadena robeensis
ATATCAACAAGGGAGTCGGTGTTCCAGTTAAAGTCCCATGAGGGTATTTTGCTTATTTCTGTGTGTTGATAATTTATAAATTGGGACCATTGGCAATGCTTTTTTCTCCACAGCAAATATTTAAATCGACCCTAACAATCCGCCTGTCTAGCTAAAAAAAATTTCCGTCAATGTAAATCTTTAATAATAATAATTGTATTCCAGTAAACTCTGTAAACACGCCTCCTACATTTTTGTGAGGGACAACATTCTTAAAAAAAATAAAACCCCCAAAAAACATAATATGTCGTTTTAACAATTATTCCATGTTTTTGTCTTGGGCAACCTTCAAAAACAATGCTTCTATTAACTGGAGTTTTTGCTGTTTCAGGTACTCATTCCAGGATGAAGAGGACATGTTCATGGTGGTGGACTTACTGTTGGGGGGAGATCTACGCTATCACTTGCAGCAAAATGTGCATTTTAGTGAAGAGGCCGTTAAACTTTATATCTGTGAAATTTCACTAGCTTTGGATTATTTACAAAAACATCACATTATTCACAGGTAAGGCAATACATTTCAAATATTTGTAATAAATACTGTGGGGAGGACCTACGTATTGGCAGGTCAGGTGACTTGTGTGAGGTCAGGTGACGTCTCCTCTGTACAGACCTCAGCAAACCTGAAAAAGAGGAAAGCATGCAATAAAGTTCTAAAGTGGTCACTGGAAAATTGATAGACGGGGCAACTAGCAAGATCTACGGTAAAAGTCTATTTCCCAGGTGCCCATCCTGTGGCCTGGGGGGCCACATGCGGCCCTTTGGGCGTTCTTTGGCGGCCCCCTGTGGTCCTCCACTTGTGGCCCCCGAAACCTAACTGTTAGTGCATAGGAACTCACCTGTTGGAGTGACAAGAGCAGGAGAGGCAATAAATGAACCTGATAGACATATGGCGCCTGAGAAAGTCCCTCGCCTCTTTTCAAAGGCTTTGATTATATCTATGAGGCACATAACCTTTGACAATGTATATGGCTATGTATATCTTCTAGCTATGCCTGCTGTCATTCTTTCATTAAAAATCGCTTTTTACAAGTCTGTATAGATTGAAAATGTTATGTGCGGCCCTTTAGTGATGCTGAGGGCCGCACTTGTGGCCCTCCATATCAACTCAGTTGGCCACCACTGTTCTATTTATAAAAATACATGCTGATAAAGAAATAACTTTTTTTTTATTTGAGTTTAACTAGCTCATTCATAGCACTGCTCAAGTTGAGGGCTTTTTGATTCCTTTAATCCCTTCTCGTCAATTCCTTCATAGTGGTCATTTATATTTCGCTACATATGAATAGTTTCAGAATTAAATAAAATTTTTCCTGAAAAGCCGAAGCTTTACATGTATAAATGGGTTGACAAAAGTATTCAAAGTCATGAGAGTGATAGCATTTGTGGCTGAAACTGTGCATGGCTGACCTATATTGGAAATAGACAGTACCAGAGCACCAGAGACCACTAGTTTTGTTTATTTGGTGACGATACCACATGCTGCATTTATACTTTTCTTGATAAAATAAAGTTAAAGAATGGGCAAGCGAACACTTGCATGGTCAGAAGGAGCAATGGGGCCTACTCTTCTCTCTGTAAAGCTAATGAGGAAATTCTGGCTTTGGTGGCAAATTCCCTGCTCTTGGAATTAATGACCTATTTCGTCATCTAATAGGAACCTTAGTATCATTCTGGATGACAATTGACTGGCATTGTCATTTTATAATTCACAGGGAGCACTTTACATAGTAAAATAGCAATCACAATCAAACAGTTCTCCGTGTGGTTGCCATATCTTTGGATATACTGACTTTGGTTATAAATGTATAATGTCACTGTGTAATTAATAGGACCAGTTTATTGATCTGTATGTAGGACTGGTAAGTATAAGCATAACACTTGGGTGTTGCTTCACTACTAGATGGTTTTGAAATTTTGACCAGTTTCTTTGGGAGATATTTGTAAAGTCCGGGAACAAGGTATCATTACCAACATTGCTATAGATGTAGAGAAGGGTTGAGGTAACATTACAAAAAAAAATATTGTTCCAGCGTATGTAGTTTTTGCATAAATTAACCCCCCTAGCAGTTGAAACAAACCCAGTTGGTCCGCTGTTCGTCCCAACCGCTACAGGAGCGGGGAGCGGGAAAACCCGAGTATTATGTACTCTACTGCGATTGCCCAAGTCAAAATGTTAACTTGAAAATTTTTTATTAATTTATAAAAAACATTATTGCAGATAGATCACACCTTTTCTCAAACCAAAGAAAATACTGATTAAAAATGTTTTTATTATAGTTTTTTTCACTGATTCTCACATTGTGATACATTATAGAGGATGTTTTTTCATGTGAAGTAGGAAGAACACAACAGACAAACTTTAATAAAAACATTTTTTTTTACTGTTTTATTTGTATAAGAAAACTTGATGGACCTGACCTTAAGGTTTCTTATTACAATTTTAGTGGAAGTTATGTGATTTTTTTTTCTCCCACTTGTGCTGAAATAAACCATTTACTAGTAGCAGAGCAAGGTTATTCTGACCGCCTTGAAATGCTCGGAGAGCTGGAAAAACAATCATAGGCTGAAAGATAAGGGTGAAACACAGAGAAGCAATTCTCAATTGCCTCAAGATTTGTTCAGATATAGTCGTGTAATTTATACACTGAGCATTGCCTGACCAGTTCTATACAACAAATAAGCTGTATTCCTACAACACAGACAAAGTAGAAAGTGTAAGAAGGGGATCAACTGAGTTACCTAGAGCAAAATGTTATAATTTATATTAGAGCCATACAGAAAACATAGAGGTTTTTGTTTTAAGTGTGTACAGTATGTAAAAAGGTTCTGTAATAAAACGATATATAATTTGAGTTCATGATTTACCATTTAAGACTATGATTTGAATGTATTCATGTTTGTAGTCATTCATATATAAATGGAGGCTGCAATCTTTTCTTACCTATAAGACCTATAGAGACCTATAGAGAGACCTTTTCTTAGAGACCTATAGTCTCTTCTTGCTGTCCGTACCATAAAAGGTATATATCCTTTATTGGAAATCTTTTTTCCCCTTACTTCATTCTTGTTAAATTGCCAACTGCTTGCACCTTACATATAAATTCCTTTTTCCCTTCCCCAATCATACATTTCCCAAAACCTAATCTTAGGAATTTGGATATTAACATGTACCTTGCCCCCATTTATTAATTGTTACCTAGTGCTACCATTAGCTGCCATCAGTTGCCATAACTCATAAATCTCTAAAATCTTCAATCATAAAGTCCTGTTTTCCATACTTAACCAGTATGAACTCCTGCTCCCAAAAGCAGCATTTTCATCCTACACTAGCTCCCCCCACATCAACAACCTCTACCATATCAATAGCTAAGGTTTTACACCCTTAAAGGGATTCTGTTTGAATAAAACTCTTATGTAAATATTTTATTTAGCCTAAAAGCAGACCTAAATTCTAAAGTTAAGCTTAAACTGAGAATTATATACTCACATACTTATACTGAAAGTCACAAGCTTCAATAGGTCTATCTATTAATATTAGTAAATTGTATTCTTACAGCAAGGACATATTTCACCAAGCTTTACAGAGTACATATCGCTAACAATCATCCAGAGGAGCTGACAATCTAATTTCTCTACCAGAGTCCTATGTCACATCCGGTGCCTGGTCAGCACTAATGTAGACATATACTGTATGAGACATATGAGAAGATGTTGCCTCTGTGAATTTAGCTGCACTTTAATTTGTTTCTCAAACTCAAACCTTCGAGTTTTCCCTTGAATAAGTGAAATCATTTCCGGTATTTGGAACACAAAAGTGCAGAGGGGGTGTGCCACTTCCACGTTCCAAATACAGGAAGTGATGTCCTGGACATCACTTCCGGTATTGGAAGGTTTACTTACCCTCCCTCCTTTTAGCTGGCAGAATTAGGAGGGAGGGGGTGTTACTCTGTCTCCTAAATTCCCACCCTGCATATCATCTGCACAAGCGGGGTTACCCCGATTTTGAAATGTCTGGGATTTATTGAAATTGTTATTTGGCTGGGAAAGAAATCTACGTTTACAGCCAAACTGGATGTTAGGACCCTGGCTTTTCCGGTCACCGCCTGCTGGTGGCACTGTGATTGCCCATCCATGGGTTAGTCCCACGGTCACCAGCAGGTGGCTCCCTGCGAGCATGGGCTGGGTGAAGCTCACACCTTCCTTGTTAGCTTTTTATTTAGGTGTGCTTCATTTAGACCACGCTGGCTGTTCATTGTTGCTGTTTGCATGTCTGGATTTCCTGTCATGTCCCTGGCTTCTTGCATCTTAAACCTGAACCCTGGACACTCCTTTACCCTGGACTTTTGCACCTGTTTTGTTTCTGCCTGTATGTCTCCATTAAATCTGTTTTTTGTTCCCCCACAACTCTGTCATTGTGGGTTGCCTTCCTGGTCGCCCTCCCTGTCCTGGATCCTAACACCAGGATGCCTGACAGGTATGCACAGCAGAGCCTTAGTAATGCTTAAACTCAAACATGATGAGAGAAAAGAAGAGAAAAGATGATTACTTTGCTTTACAATTATAAAAAAGAATCAATTTTACCTACAACAATTTAGGTCATCTGAAGATCCATGTATTGCCCTAAAGATGTTAAAGCCAGTTTCAGTATTCATAGCATAAAGAGGCAATGCTATTACTGTAGGAAGCCAAGTGGTGAAATAGATAACCTTGACAAGACTAGAATAGGGCCTCTCGTTTTCTGTAAAAAGATGTATAGGCATTGTCCAGTTCTTTACAGGATGAACGCTGTTACGGATTGAGTACACTCTGCAGATTGTCTCTGTGAAAGAATAAGGTGATTATGAAAAATGAGTTCTTAAAAAAAGCAAGATAAAAATACTCCAGCTGAGTAACCAGAAAATCCTGGCTTCTTATCTCTTCTGTATGAGTCTCTGTACTGGTATGAGGTCTCCTGTGGAGTAAGTCTTGACAAATCACTTATTAGTCATCTTACATTGGAATATCCCGCAAAAAGGAACAATACAGGTTTGGAATTTGTAGCATTCATTTAAAGTGATTGTGTTGCTGAGTTATAAGGAAGAAAGTTAAAAGGAAGAAAAAGAAAAATAAGATGCTTTGTGCTCACATGTCCTGCAACCTCTTCCTTTCACTGTCCATCTTTTTGAGAACAATGGCCTCTGATCATCTGACATAATTTTAGGTCATGCTTGGCCCCTGTGGTTTCTCCTCCCAGCCTCTAGGTAACTGCAACACACAGGATTATGGGTAGAATCTCCAGCGGCAGAGGTGTGACTAGCTCAGTGTGGTGAGTGCAATCTTCACTAGTGCGACACCGTTTTACTACCAGAACAGGGGTGACACCTAACCTTTAAACCAGGGCCATTTTGGATTTTTATTCATTTATTTATTGTTTATACAAAGGCTAAATTACTTGCAAGTCATCAAGAGGACGCCGATGTACCTCAAGAACCACAGCTGCAATGTCAATGAATTAAGAAAGATAATAAATAGTTGCGCACAACCTTCAGCAGTGATTACACAGCTACAGTGATATCAGTGGCCAGAAAGGCTCTCAGTTGGTGTATGGGGCCTGAGCAAAGATTGCAGAGTAAAATAGAGTCAGTATGAGGGGTAGGTGTTTACGGTGTTTAAGTTGTGTAAGGTGTGCAGCTCTCAAAATGGAGGAGTGTGGCCCCCTGTAACAGACAAATAAGAACAAGGACAGAGGCGCACAACCTAGTACAACAAATGGTTAAATGTTGAATTGGGTAGGATAAAACAAAATGAAACAAAATAAAATAAAATAAAATGAAACAAAACAACAGACAAGATACTCACATTAAAGGAGGTTTACAAGGATGGATCTCGCAGGGCCGTGTGCTTTCCAGGAAGACCTCACTTCCTGGTTGGGGATGAGATCACTTCCTGCTTACAGACACAAAGCGCATAACCTAGTGCAGTGGTGGGCAACTGATGATATGGAGGACCACAAGTGCCGCCCTAGGCATCTCCAAAGGGTCGCACATAACATTTTCAATCTATACTGACTTGTATATGCATTTTATAATGAAAAAGAGGACAGCATGCATAGTTAGAAGACATTATTTTTAAATAACAAAACTTGTTTAAAAATGATACTTTAAACATTAGGGGACACTGTAGTATGGTAAAGAACATGGTAATTTTATTAACATGTTGGGAATCCCGGAGTTCCAGAACAGAAACAAAGATCAGGCAGTCAGGAGCTGCGGGCCCCCTGGCGAGACTTGCGGTGGGGGATCAGCAGACAGGTAAGTCCCTATGTTTTAGGTCAGGGGTCACAAGTAGAGGAACAAGGGGGGTGCCAATTAACGTAAACATAACTTAGTGCAACAACGTTGTTGCACTAGGTTTTGCACTTTATGTCTTTGCTCCTAAATAGTATTCAAGTTTAAAATTGGGACTTGATTTTAAACTTAACTTGTTCAAAAACCACATGTGCCAGAGCATAATTCTTTGTTCCCACAACCATTTTCTACATCTCCAGCAGTTTTGGTGATAGTACTTTGTTCAGGGGCTTTGCAAATAAATCCCAAATTTAATGACCATCACCTGCCATGAAAAAAAAGAGTTGGTTATTTTAGCATATTATTCTTTTTATGCCAGAACACATTATTAGACTCCACTCACACTTTGGGACTTAAGCAGCTACTCCCAATAAGAACCATCTTTGCCATTGACCACCCTACATCCTTTGTAGTCTCCCTACTCAACCAAACCTTAATTTTACTCATAGGAGGTAATACGCCATTTGTAAGAGCCACAAAGGTGTCAGGAGATGGAAGGACTCTTATCAATGAAAAAACAGGTGTGGGTGTTGAAGACATCTGTATCATCAGCTATCGTGATTGTTAGAGTTGCCAAAAATTGCTCTTAAAAGTTCATATTTAACCCCCAGTTGCCCCAAGTTAGTTCAGAATAGGTTTATTTACAAACATAACTCAAGCTGACCTTGGGGCATCTTACCCCACCTTTCTAAGTGTCTGTGTCCCTGCTGACCTCTCCAGGTCATCAATGACCCCGAATAGGCAAAGGGTGGGAGCACACTTGACCTGCATGTCAATACAGGCAATGTCAGTCTTAGTCCTTACATCCCTGCTGTCATCGATTATGCCAGGAATGTGAAGACGGGGGGGGGGGGGGGGGGGGGGGGGGGGGGGGGGGGGGGGGGAGAGAGGGCAGGTCATTTAAACAGATCTGTTTCAATTACCCATACCACTCTTTTTAAAAGTATGGGATTTGAGAGTAACGCCCAGAGGATGAAGATTATAGATCAAGAAAATGGAAATATATGTTGATTAGTTCAATAATGGTGTGGCAATGGACTCTATAATGTTGTCTTGCCTGGTGTTGAATGTAAAGGTTCCATTGTATCAACTTAACCCATTTTTCAAACCCATTTCATTTTTCCAAATTCCATCTTAAGTTATCAGAAGAAGCGCTGTAGGCATGGTCCCTCTACATTCCTACATAAATGAATGCCAGAGGTAAAATTATCTTTCCGAGAAGAAAACCCATTTAACGATCATTTGTAAAATCTCATTAACTGCCATGGTCTGCAGTACTGTGAGCAACATGTTGAGTTATACTGAAATTAGTTTTCAGAAATTTGTAGCAGTTCTATACTTAACATAAACCCTAATCTCCTCTTGAAAATGAAAAAATGAATCTGTTTAATGAGTGATTATTTAATGGAACATTTTGACCCCATTTGATAAAAGGAAATCCCAGATCATATCTTTTTTTTTTACTTTTTATTGATCTAAGGCAATCTTTCAAAGAACACAGAACAGTTAATCTCTTGAAGGTTATATTAAAATTTTCACACATTTCCAGAGCACTTAAATTAAAATTTACATTTTTAAATAAGTCATCGGCTTACAGCTGATATCAATGAAAAGTTAAAATAAATTAAAAAATTCTTACCCAAAACTGTTGATCCTTTCATGTATTAAAGTATTAAAGTAACTGTAATAAAGCAACACATTTATATATTTATGTGTATTTAAGCCAGAGTGCCATGAGTATTTTTTAGATTTAGATGTTTGTAGAAGTTCAAATTTTTGTCTTATTTTCTTTGTGATTAAGTTGGGGGAGACTTTGCCTCATTTCCTGTCTTTGTGGAAAGAAGTTGCAAAATGAATGGATAGGTTTTTTTTGTATACTTCCCATGTAAACCAGAAGCAATCTCTAAAGTGACAGATATAAAAACCTGAACCTTTCCTGCTGTAAAATAGTAATACAATTGATTTGCCTGGAGTTTGGTTTAACTGTGAAATGTAGAGAAATGGTTTAAAGGGAAATTCTTTGAACTATCATTACAAATTTGTATTCACATAATGAATTCTGTGTAAGCCAGTACCAATTTTCCTTGAATAGCAACCCCAGGTTAAAATTGGCCATAAGAACAGTAAAGCCCCCACACACACGAGTCGATACCCATGTGATCAACCCACGATTGATCGCACCACTTTGCACAAACGATTCCCGGTTGATAATTTTAATGGAGACCCCATTTATTGTTTACTGTCCTCCCAAACAAAAAAAGAAGTGCCACTAGGATCTAAGCTGAATAGCGATATGCAAGAAGATACCTGGAGGATAGTGATGGCCGAACTTTGGCCGTGTCCGTCCGCGAACGGACGGAGCGGACTTTTAAAAAAGTCCGCCGTTCGCCCGTTCGCGGACAGATTCAAATTCCCCGCCTCTAGGCGGGGAATTTGAATCGGAAAACCTGGAACGCATAGTTCTTGGACATCGTTTCACAAGCCGGTTTTTCACTGAAAGACCGGCTTCTCAACCTGGTCTTCAGTGAAATATTCTTCCTGCGGCGGGATCTCGCTGCTAATAATCCCACCGGAGGAAGAATAGAGGGCTCCATCTCGCCGGCGGACAGGGCGGGTCAAACATCACTGACGTCACATCGTTTCACAAGCCGGTTTTTCACTGAAAGACCGGCTTCTTGACCTGGTCTTCAGTGAAATATTCTTCCTGCGGCGGGATCTCGCTGCTAATGATCCCACCGGAGGAAGAATAGAGGGCTCCTTCTCGCCGGCGGACAGGACGGGTCAAACACCCGTACTGTCCGCCGGCGAGAAGGAGGGCGAACATGCTTGTTCGCGGCCGAACTGTCTGCCTTGTGGGCAGTTCGGCCATCACTACTGGAGGATTTACAAGGTGTATATAGTATACATTTGTTTTGTATTTATTTTGTATTTTTCTAATGAACTGTACCCTGTCTTGTGGCTCAGAGGTAGCGAAAGCCTGCAAATATTCTCCTAATGCCAGGATAAGAGGGGAGAGTTTGCTTCATATATGAGTAGGGTAATTCATTTTTGAGTATCTCCAGGTACATTGAGGAGATTGCCAGTTACCTGTCCAGGAGGGGCGAAAATTTCACTGTCAGGGTCCGGCCAGAGTGCACCTTCCTATGCAGGATTTGGGAGAGGTAGACATCCACTTGCTGTGGTGCACACTAAGAACCCTGCTAACAGCCTTCTCCCTTGTATTACACAATAGTCACATTGCTAGTGCCCGTGTGTCCCTGCTGTGAGGAGCTACAGACAGAAAGTCTACCAATTCAGAAGGCCTGATTCTTCCTGTCTGAGTTAATGCCAGGGAACATTTCAGAACCCCCTGGAGGACTTTACTCCTCACTCTTTTACCCTACAAAGCTGTCATCTGTCTCTAACTGCTACTTTATAAATATGCCCCTATTGTTTCTATGTATAGTTTCAGATAATTTAAGTAGTGGTATAGCATTGCCTTGGACAACCAGGTTTTTTTTCGATAAACTGTTCCAACTCTGTCATACACAGCTTGCACAAAAGAAATGGAATGTCCACACAGCTGGTAGGGGTTAACTGTTTACTAAGGGAGCAAATATATACAGGCTGTCACCATCACAAGGCAGGGATTGGGTTAAAAGCATAGGGAGCTAAGTTGCAAAAATCTACCAGCTGCACAGGGGATTTGGCTGATGGCTCTTAAGCTGGCCATACACCCTTTAGATCTACCAACAACTATGTAGTATAGGGCCCTCTGTGATTAAACACAGGTAGACTTGATGGTTTAGTAAGTCCCTCATATTACATGGTCTTGGTAAAACAAAAGGAGATCTAAAGGAAAGGTGTATGGGGACTCTTACCCAGGGTCTCAGGGATACCAGCAGCATTCCAGTGGTCAGAAAAGCCTAACAGTTCCAAAGAAGGTGGAGAGGGGAGGAAACCTAACTCTAGACACCTGTTGGAAGTCCGCAACCATCCGCTCAGGCATGATGAGGAACGGACTGCCCTGGTCCAAAGGGGATCCCTTTCATTTACCATAGATGGGGGTAGTAGTTCCCGGGCAATGCAAAGTGGACAGCCAACAGGGGAACCCAGTAGGAGATGGGAGCACAGTGCTCCTAGGTAAGCGGCAGACACTGGCTGGCAGCTCCACACTGATCAGGGAGAAATCCAAAACAGGGAATTAATCACCTCTGCCCAGTAGTATGGGGCTAAGAGTCTCCAGTAGGAAAGTAATTATACGCTTAAATAAAACGAAAAGAGAGGAAAAAGAGAGCCCTGATCTCATCCCCTGGCAGCTGCCAACAGAAATGTAACATGTGTAAATTTGTTTTCATATACACACATTTACAGCATTAACCTGATTGTCATGGCTTAACTATACAAATTACATATATACAACACTATATATAGCGAAGTGGAAAATCACTTTACTACACTGGTAGACTTACTAAATGTGTAGGCTATGCTTCCTACATAATAATACCACAGGATGCCTGTGCTTTACAGCCCAGGGAAATCCATGAAAAAGAACTAGTCACTGGAGTTATCTGTGTTTTCCCTGCATGGATGTTTTTGAACAGGTGGAGGAATTCTATTGCCAAAAATTGCTCTACAAATCTTAGAAGACAAGCATCTAGAAGCAGATGTACTTCAGATCTTCAGATATAAAGATGTGAAGTTCAAAGGTAGATCCACTACTCTATACAACACTAACAGAAAAAAGAAAGAAAACAATAAATTTCCTTAAGGATACATACATTTTTTAGTTGTCTGCAATTGTTTCTGTGTGTAGGTGTACAGAGGGACAGCCATTTTGGCTTCTGTTTTGCTCTGCGCTCTGCTATCTAGTATTCGCGCAGTGCCTCTAAGTGCCCTAACAGCTCCATTAAGTATTAATAGTTGTAAGTAGAGATATTGTCAATGCAACATGTCAGAAAACATAAGATCCCCATCACTCTGTACACATCACTGAGATATATCACATCCCTCCCAGAGGCAGAAATTCATATCGAAGTCCCTTTAACAGACATGCCTTTATTGTCATGTCCATAAATTGTTTATGAAGCATTTCTTTTTAGAAACTAGGCATTAGGTCTTTATATATTTGGCCACGACTGTAGTAGAGGATCCCAAGGGTGGATCCTGGATGGAAAGTATATCTCCCCATATTATGGGCTGTGGTCCTGGCCGTATTCCGGGTAGGAATCCGGGAAAATATACGGGCAAACATGGTTGCAATTTGGTTACTTTTTTCTGGTTCCGGACCCTGGAGTGGGAGGGAAGGAACTGGGTGGGCCTTTCCACTCCACCCGAGGCACACTCCAGGGTTTGAAGATGATTTTCAGCCAGTCAGGAAGGCTGGTTTGAAAAGCTCTGATGTCAGAGAGGGGGTGGAGGAGCTGAGTCCAACTCTCTCTCTGGAGCACAGTTTTTCATTTGGAAGGCCTGGGAGGGCTTGCAGGACTGTCTGCCTGAGTGTCATGTGTGAGCTGTAACCACTGACTGCAATGGATATGTGTTGAATACTGCATGCAATAAGTCGGCTTCATATGCTACAAGATTTAATTTGTGTTTTTTGGTAAAATAAACCATAGTTTTTTGTTCATCATACGGCTGGGCTGGTGATCCCTTTCCCCTGAACTTTACACTGTATATACTTTACAAATGTATAAAAAAAAATTTCCAGCAGCAACAATGGAGACAATTTGTATTAAAAGTAAAATTAAAATATAACTATTTCATATAATTCTATATAAAAAAGCCAATAAACTTGTCGACATGTTTTGTATGGAATGTCTCAGATTTGTTGTCTTCTGCATTTTTTTGGTTTATCCTGTTCCAGCAAAAGAAACAAATGTGAAAATATCAAAGCATTTGAAATTGCGACACATTTATGGATAATTGGTTAATTTTCTGATTTAAATTCAGGGGTGTGAATATTTTTGGGCATGATTGTATATGGTCATGTGACCATCAAATCTTGTATTGGCTTGGGAAGGCTTCCTGCCCACAATAGTGTAAATGGAAACACCTGTTGTTCTTTATTTCTTCACAATGCTGCTAAAAAAAAACCATCTGCTTCTAGTCTGCATGGATTCTGTATGTTGTCATCTGTATATTATGGCTCTGGACTGGCTTTGTTATAGTGATAGAAATGAAATATGCCAGGAAAATGCTTGCCAGTCTTATATAGTAATCATCAGGGGTGCACACAAAAACTGGAAGGAACAGCATGCTACAAAATATGACTTTAATTTAATTTGCAGATTTCAACTTTGTAAATGTTAGTAACATTTTAAAATCTATATGAAAGTTTATTAAATTGGGTTATATCTGCTTTCAATGAATATTGAAAATATGAAATGTCTAAATTTAGTGCTTCTCAAAAATTATTTTATCTCATGCACCAAGAAAAGCTGGTTACCTCTCAAATAGACCTACAAATGTCAACCAAAGGTAGTGATTTTATTTAAATAAAAAAGACCCTGTGATGATTTTCTTAAAGGTCCTTTACATAAATAAGACCAATAAAACAGGAGAAAATTCAGATGGAAAATGGAAAAAATTATGTTGATACATAATCTACATATTGATACATAATGAAAATATCCCACACACTACTAGTGATGAGCGACTAGGCAATATTCAAATTTGCATAATTTCATGAATATGCGCAATGATTTTAGATTCCATATTCGTAATCTTGAATATCTGCATTTTTGGACTTGGACCGCGATCTAAAAATCACAATGCAATCAAATATGCATTATGCATGCAAGTTAATGAAGGTCGGATATTCGACTGGGAGAATATTTGTCATTTCCATAAAAAAAAATCGATGTGATTATATAATTGCAATCCATTACAAAGAAGGGAATCGCAAAAAAAAACGCAATTGCGGTTCCGATAAATGGTGATATTCGAATATTCAAGCTCAACACTAACTACTACAGCACCAACAGGCTGAACTGTTGATCCATGCTGTCATGCTGTAGACATCTAATTTGGATCCTACTACTCGGATGTCCCAGCAAAGATTCAACAAGTTACGGAATGCTGTTCCAATTGTATCCACTTTCAGTGGACCACCAACCAGCTTGAGTTGAGATCCACTTGAGTTGCAAATAAACATTTTAGTTTTATTTCACAACACGACTTTTGACTTGCAGCCAGAATTATGGCCAGTGGTAAAAACGTTTCCGCTTGCAGGGTAGGCAGGCAGGCAGACAGAGAGGCATTTGTAAGAATACAATCACAACCTAAAAGAAGGAAATTGTGAAAAAATATAAAAATGGTGATCATGTGACCGATCTCACTGATAAGTAAAGAAAGTCATAATGGACCATCTCACCAATCTACAAAAGTCTACAGACTCCTCCAAGGAAAGAAATGACACCAGAGAGCCGGATTTCTGATGTTCTTATGGAAGGGGACTCTCCTTTACAACAATACCTACCTTCCATTTCATCCTCTCTTCCTGAAAGCCAATGTCACCATGAATGGTGAATACAAAGTTTTGTTTCTGGTAGGCAAGGCACATTGTAACTTTTTGGTGAGAACACTAGGAAAATAATTGGGTTTTCTTGTAAATTTTCCCCAAATGTTTTTTATTATATAACGGTTGGGTACGGTGTGCTTTGGGTGGTCCAAAACACATTTTGGGCATTTTCATAATTTCTTGGGGAAATATTCTTTCAACTAAACCTACAACCAACCCTTTGGGAAAAAATTGTAAGTGTAGGGCACACTGTATAGTAGGCCCATTCAAATTGTACCCTTAGGCCTAGTCTCTAAATAAATTGTATGCATGTTGAAAATGCACTTATCAATATTCAATAGATGCGCACACACAGGCATGGCACCAACGTTGCAAACTGAGTTGACCAGTGGGTATAGTCAAGTGAAAGCATCCATCGAAAAAGCATTAGATGCATCAGATATGTGTTGTTGGAGCATTTTTTCCCCATAGTACTCAATGGATGTGATAACCCTGTGTTAATTCTCTCAAATGTTTTACTACGCTCATAACCCTTTATAGAGACTAGATCTGGTATGCTTGTAATAAGCTGATGGTTTCTTGCTTCTGTAGCCACTCTCTTGCAAGGTTGGCATGTTTTTGCACATACATTGCTTGTAGTGGGTGGCTGTTTAAGTTACCATTGATGAAACCAGTATGAATCACTTTCCTCTATGTCTGGAAACATGTCTTCTTTTCTCCAGAGAAAATCTCTCAAAAACTTCAAAGTTGTATTTACAAAACATCGCCAGCCACAACTACTGGTTAGAATTCAAAACGCTTCCAGAATTTTATTCTCAGTCTGCAAAGACAAGCATCTTCCAACTGCATGAACAGGAAACACCACTGACTCATTTCACTCTGGGAGGGGCTTAATCATGGAGAGAAATTTGCAGTGTATGACTTCAAAAGAATCCATCTGATGCTGGGTTTACACTTCAATATTTTTCACATGCCTTGTACATTTAGTTAGAGGAAACCCTTAAAACTGTTTTTCATTTTTTGGTTTTGATTTAAACATTTTTTATAAAATTCTGAACATATCAGCTGAAGTCAGTTACAATTCATTTGCACTGATAACGTAATCTCGGTATAGGTGCAGAATTATTCCTCATTGTTTTCATTAGAAATGAGAGCCTCTTGTCTCCGAGAGAAGTGATCTTTGTAGTAAAGCACAAGATAGCAAGTTCTGCAGGGGTAGAACCTAGTTGATTTGCAAGACTTAATGAATCTTCTTTCTTCTGACTTTTAAATGTGTCATTTTAATGGTTTAAAAGGTGAATAGGTCAGCCTATTAATTGTATAAGTAATATGAAATGTATCTATCAATAAATAGGAACTGTATTCTGGATTAGTGATGAGCAGCAGAGGGAATATTCCAATTTGCGATATTTTACAACTCTACTAATATTCGATTTGATATCCCTAAATATGAAATTTGCGAGTATGGCCATGCATTGACTATCTTCAAATTGAATGGATGCTGGTACTGTATTTATTATCGCAATGCATGGCTGTAAGCTTGCCAGTGCATAAATCACAGCTTTCCGCCGTCATATTTGCAAAATTTGCGAATTTTGCAGATATTAGAATAGCCGATATTCTACAAAAATATTTGCAATTCAAATATTCTAGCTCACCACTATTCTGGATGTTGTGCTCACAAAAAGACAGAAAAAGGGCAAAAGGGTAGCCAGTGTTTAATTTATTAGAAGGAATTGAAAGAAGGGTCTTGCAACCTTCCCCCTTGCATACCTGGGAGGCAGTTTCTTCAATGCAGGCCTTGGCACAATGTCTCATTAAGTCCATACACAGGATCACTTTGGTGTTAGATATGGCACCTTTATTCTTTACATCACGGAATAGCATCACAATCCATGCCATCCCATGCCAGCTATTTGGGAGCAACCTCTCTCTCTTCCTAACTTTTGGGATGTCTCATCCCTTCTTCAGGCTTAATACAATTCTATTTTTTGAGACTACCCCTAGTCATTCAACTGGTGTTGGTCAAATCGTTTTGTTTTTTTATTTCAACTAACTGACCAGGTGAGGCCCTAAAGGTGCATTCATCACAACAACGTGTAGTCAAAATGTTTTAAATATATATGGAAAATGAAAGAGATTCCATCTTTATCTGCCAGACTTCCAGGGGTTAACTCAGGGTGCAATATCGGAGTGGCCACTGGGGGAGATTAAAATGGTTTTCTATGGGGAAATACATCTGTGTACATTTTAATGCAGAGCCAAGATTAGGGTATCAGTGCACTAAGAGTCAGACTCTTCCAAGGCACATGCTTTAATTTATATAATTATTCATTACAGGTAAAAAAAAACAATTGCCATCCTCCCTATCATTTATACTTCTAGTGACATTCATGCAAACTTGAACTTCTGGTGGTAGGTTCGCTTTAACCTTGAACATAATTTATACAAAAATGACAGGTGCTTGAACTTAACTTAGTGTGTATGTAGTGTTCCCACAACTCTTCTCTACATCTCTATCCTGTTGGTCGTGGTACCATTTTCAGGAGCTGTGCAGTTAACAAAAAACTTTCTTCCTTTTCCTTGCTTAACATCCGACTCACACTGACAGAAAAACAAAAAAGCTGAAATAAATATGTGACCTGATTGAATGTTTCCCACCTCAAACGAAGGCAATCTGTGTTTTAGATCAACGCAGCCTCTGCGCCAATTGAACAAACAGGGAGCTTTGAATTCACCGCTGGGGTTATTCGGGGCTGGAAAGCCTATGATCATTTATTTAATTGCTTTGTTGACTCTCAGCTTGACAAAATTGCACTCCTACACCAGTCATGTGCGCCAGCTAAAGTATCCATTGTTGAAATTGAGATGTATTAGACGTTGCTGTTTTGTAACTGTGGGAAGTCAAATAATCAGCCCCCACACATATTAGAAGATCATTATTTTATGTGTTAAGTGATATTAATGTCAAACAAACACACTATGGTTCCTTCCCACAGAACTCTAGTGTTCTCATTTTCTTCAGGTCTAATTAGGTTTTATAAAGATGGCTTTATTATCATTTAGGAATACATAAAAAAATATGGGAAAATCATTTTTATTTTACAATTCACTCCAAGGTCCGAATTGCTGAGAATTGCAAATATCAAAGTATTCTAACTGAAAATGTAAAGCTATCTACAGCTGAAGCTTGACCAAAATTGGATCATACAACTGGACAATGATCCCAAGCATACCAGCTTATCTATAATAGAATGGCTACAACTGGAAAAAATGCATTGCAAGAAGATTGGGATAACATTCCTCCACAAGACTGATAAAGTCATACAGAAAATGGTTACTTCTTTTTATTGCTGCTACAAGCTCTGGAATCATGGGGTGTACTTCATCCATGGCGTTTTTTCGTAAATTTCTTTCCAATACACAAAAACATGGTTGAATTATTTGTGTGTTGTTTTACAACACACAAATAATTGGAGTGGTGTTAGCTGAAGAATTGTTGTTGTTTTACAACACACAAATAATTGGAGTGGTGTTAGCTGAAGAATAGTGATGGCGCGAACCCGGAATTTGATGTTCGCGAAGGCGAACCTCCGCAAAAGTTTGCGAACCCGGCGAACCCCATAGACTTCAATGGGCAGGCG
>CM070032.1:213144443-213157809 GCA_036250615.1 Ptychadena robeensis
CTTCTAGTGCCATTCATGAAAACATAGATTCCTGGTGGTAGGTCCGCTTTAATGTTTTGATGCTTCACTATAGAGTCTTTTCAGTAAAGTGTCCTGAGCACTTTAGATAGAGGGGAAAACATGTATTGAATTACAATGAATTCCGGTGAATTTAGGTGAATCAGAGATCGCTTTATTCCACCATCTTTCACAGACGTTCCACTAAATAAATAAAAATCCTGACATTTGTATTACTCCTGTGCATCCTTCCATTCTGATTTACTCTGAATTGGCTAACACGCTAACACACACGCACCGAGCGGCAGTCGATTTTGTCGCTGACCGATGTGCGTGCGCACTCGTGACCACAGATCCCTGTTGCCCCAAAGCTCGGTCGGCCAGAGAACGGACAAGTTAATCTCTGGCCGATGCCGTTAGTGTCAATGGAGACCAGCGACACAAAGGGTGCCCGCCGATACTGTGAGCGACAGAGTGCAGTGTGATGACATCATCAATCTGCACTCCATTGCTGATCTGTCGGCCCCCACTCGGTATGTGTGTGGGGGCCTTTAGTCTAAAGCTCCCCTCCCTACACCTTAAGCTGGCCTTACACCTTTAGATCTCTCTGTCAGATATCCTTAAGATCTCCCAACAACTATGTAGTATAGGTTCCTCTGCGATTGAACACAGGTAGACTTGATTGTTTAGAAAGTCCCTCATATTACATGGATTTGGTAAAACAAAAGGAGATCTAAATGAAATCTGACAGAGAAATCTATTTCTGTACACTCATATTTTGTTCTACCAAAACCATGTAATATGAGGACTTTTCTAAAACTTACAATCACTATGTATTCTATCAGGGAGGACCGGGCACTACATAGCAGTGATATATACCTTCCAATCACTATGTATTCTATCAGGGAGGACCTGGCACTACATAGCAGTGATATATACCTTCCAATCACTATGTATTCTATCAGGGAGGACCCGGCACTACATAGCAGTAATATATACCTTCCAATCACTATGTATTCTATCAGGGAGGACCCGGCACTACGGACCAAATCCATTACATTGAATGGGGACAGCACTGTCTCCATTCAATGTAATGGAGAGGCTGACAGCTGAGCCGCATACACAGGCTGTGATGAGCTGTGTGTGTGAAGGGGGCGTGGCCAGCACTGGGCCAGCTCTGCCAGAAGAGGGGGGGGGGGCTGGCTGCAGAATGGCTGCTTCTGGGGAAAGGAGAGACCTGGGGGAAACCGGGTCCCCATCGTACGTACCTGCGATCAATCACAGCGCAGTGACGTTGATTGCACGGCAATCTACCCATGTGTCGCCAGCTTAAGTCTAAAAAGAACAGCATATTATAAAACATGTCAGGGAATTTTTTTTTAGTTCTTAACTTAATTATTGCTCTAAAACTTTTTAAAAAAAAATTTAACATTTAATTCAGCGATTGCTAAAGGTTTAAAATGGAGAACAGCAGAAGCTGTTTGGTTTCCGACTTTTCTTCTTTACTTTATAGGATTTATAAACTTTATAGGATGCAGCCCATTCACCTTATTCAGTGATTTGTGCAGATTTCAGCTTGTGGACATGCAAATAATCACGCGTTCTCACCATGCAGTGAAGTTATTCCTCTAATTGTTGATCAGGACTAGTGATGGCCGAATCAGCTTTGGCTGTTCGCGAACAGGTGAATCGAACTTCTGCAAATACCCGCTGCGAACATGCGAACGGCGAACCTCCATTGACTTTAATGGAAAGGGAACTTCTCAAACCTTCAGGTCATATTTGCAGCCAAAATACCATTAAAAAAAGTCAAAAGGGTGTGACCACCTAAACAGTGTCGTGCTAGAGGGGGATCAATGGCTAAACTCCCCCCCCCCCCCAAATATGATATATGGATTTTTTAAAATGCTGTTTTCTTCAGGTCTAATGACCGGAAATCACATCTGGATTAAAGATTTTGCCAAAAGTTACCAGACAGTACCTTCTGCAGTGCTTCACATTTAGTCAGATCTCTCTGCAATGTATAATACAGCATACCCCACCCCCAGAGAAGGACTTTTGTGGCTCAGTAATGATGAACTACATGTAACAGAACACCTTAGCTATAGCTACAGATCACTGGATGGAGTATTATAGCCAAGTAGCTCAGCCATCCCTCAATCAGCAGCAGCTCTCCCTATCTATCTAGGACTGGAGACACAGGATAAATGTAAAAATGTCCGCCAGGCTGCTTCTTTTATAAGGGGGGGGGGGTGTCCTCCAGGAGCAAAAGGAAGTGTTATTGGCTGTACTGTCCCACCTGGCTATAGGGTGAGGGGTTGCACTTTATCTCCATGTTAAGGTATAGGGGGCGGGTAGAACACCCATAATGTTCGTCGGCATTGCAAACTGCGAACATGCTATGTGCGCTGCGAACTGTCCGCCGGGCCAAATTTTCAGCCATCACTTATCAGGACCTTTTGTATTTTTGGCAGCTTACACTGCTCCACTGTGTCAGCAGTGTGTATATATATATATATATATATATATATATATATATATATATATTACTGTATATATACTATATGTGATGTTTTAAATCACTTGACTTTTTTACACTAAGCTGTCTTCATTCAGTAAGCTTTAATTCATATGGTTGGAACCCATATCCCTGGCTCTGTGTGCAGTAATTGCACTAACTGGGAGATCGTTTGTGTAAATAAGCAATAGTCTGTCAAAAACCCATTGGGGCCCATGAGTCACATTAAAAAACACATACATTCCTTTCCTACTAATTGCAGTAAAGGATATCATCCATAGACTTTGACAAGTTCATTATAAGCTAGTTATATTTCTAACAAGCTTTTTTCCACATAACACATAAAGATAGCGTGGAAAACATATAAAATGCTTATTTACCTGAGCATTTGCTTACTCCACAAACTCACTCCCAAGCTACACCCTGGGATACTCAACTACCCCTGGCAAGCCTGTTGCAATTGCCAATATCAGCAGACTTGCCAATATTTTCCAGATCTGCCTCCTTTGCGTCATTGATTATAATGTTATGGAGGCAATGTCGCTTTTCTGCCCCATGTGTAATCTGCTGTGCTTGCATTAGTGCTTTTTACTAATATAATAAAGCAAATAATATTTAAGACTACTATACATTTCCAATAAAAATTTATTTGACATAAATGATCTTGTTAATAAAAAGATTTATTGTTCCTAAGAAAAATTTTTCATTTAGACATGATTGAACAATAATTCTCATGCACAATAACCTTCATCACCGAACACTGAAAAAGGCTGCCCCAAGGCATGCTGAAAGTCCTCCCTGTCCTCCCTGCCGTCCTGCCACATTTAATCTAACTTAAGGCCCCCAGACGTAGCGAGCAGGGGCCTACAGATGAGCTGTGGAGTGACATCATCACGCTGCACTCCATTGCTCACAGTATCAGAGGGCACCCATGGAGGGCAGTATCGCAGGGCACGAGACATGTCCGTTCTCTGGCCAACCGAGCTTTAGGTTGACAGATCCCTGTTGCCCCATATGGGCACCGCGATCGGTGGCAAATTCGTCCACGTCTCGCTACATGTATGGGGGCCTTAACCCAGTAGGTTCTGATCTTGTTATGGCATAGGAATAATAAGTGAGAAGATTCCCCAACACTTCCCACCTTAGGGTTTGTATCCACTGGGCATCATGATCCCGTTGGCGTGATGTGTGCATGATGCTCACCTACAGATAACTCATGTTTTAGATTGAAATGGAAAAAACCATACCCAATGTTTTCCGGGGTCAGTCACGCTGACACGTCCTTTAAACATTATTAAAGGTGATGCCCACGACACAGCTTTGACAACACTTTCCAAATAGCACATTTTATTTTTTACATCGTAGTGTTATGCCGCAATGGGCTTGTTGTACTACTTCTAAATCGGTTAAGTCATTTCATATCGATGCATCTAGGTGAGGGGCAATTTATAATACATTTGTTCTGAGGTCCTTTTTCCAGCAAGAAGCAAGTTGCGCTAGAAAGTCTGAAATCTAATTATTCCTTAAAGTTCATTCGAGGTTTCCATTGTTTGTTTTATCTCTTCCTATCCAATCATTTTACATCAGAGCCGTAGAGCGCGTCTGCTGAATAAGTGCTGCAAGTAGGAACCAGCAGTTATATCATCACTATTAATAGGGCTGTCACATTATGTGGCAATTTTTCTTCTGCTGTATGTCCTTGAGAATACCTTATTTTTTTTAAGCTGGTACTTGACAGCACGCTCTTCCACAGAGCACAGAAAGAAAAAAAATGTTCCCTGATTATCCAGCAGACACTAAATAAAGATGACACGTCTCTCCACAAAACAACTCGCCCAACTGTTTTAGTCAAAGCTGCTGCAGCAATATGGAAAACACTTATTAAAATGTAGAAATGTAGATGCAGCGTACCCTGGAATAAAAGCAAACATGCCAGGGTTATTTAACAGCAAGATGAAGTGTGTTGGTGGATAAGCCTTATCACTATGGGCAATAGAAAATTAAATATTCAAATGTTCTTAAGTGTTCTATATGCACCTGAGCAAACTTTAAATTTGACCTATAGGGTTTTTTTTTACCCCCCCCCCCCCCTTAATACCAGTGATTACCGCAACATTAGGCATTGCCTGGTTGGTTTTCTGGCTTCTGCCCGATAGACCTGTCATGGGGACTTTATCTAAATGCACCCGGAGCGCCTGTAAAGCTAGCCATACACGTGTCGGATTCCATGGCCAATTGATCACTCACCCGATCGATTTCGGCGATTCTGCCGGGAATCGCAGGTGTGATCAATCGGCCAATTAAGAGTATCCATCGCTGCATACCACCTTGTCCAACGGATTCCGGGACGATTCCGTGTCCGATTGTCCACCTCACAAATGGCAACTCCCCCTGATCTGGGCAGAATCAATCTGATGGAACCAACATGTTGGTTCTCTGTCGGATCCGATTCTGGGCCCCTGAACGATCGGACCTGAGCCCAAGGTGGGCTGCATGCGATTCCGGCACGATCGTTTGGCGTGCACGTGCCCGGAATCGATCGTGCCGGAATCCGGTGGGGATCCGACACGTGTATGGGGGCCTTAAAAGTTTGCATACCCTCTCAGACAAGGACTCACAGTCTTTTTACAACCGGAAGAGTCTCTTGAAGCCTGAAGGACGGAACACTCCAGGCATGGTGGTACAGGAGCGAGCAGGCAGGAAATGTGAGTATTTACTTTTTACTGTTAGGGTTCGCTGTCCCTGGATGAAGACCAGATGTAGGTTAGTTGTGTATACATGTTTATTTTTTGTGCTTTAAGTCAAAATTTCAAGACCTTTTCACTTTACTTTCAACTTAATTTATGCAAAAACTTCATGTACTAGAGCAGTGGTGGCCAACTGAGTTGATATGGAGGGCCACAAGTGCGGCCCTCAGCATCAACAAAGGGCCACACATAAATGACAGCAGGCATAGCTAGAAGATATTTTTAAATAGCAAAACTTGTTATAAATGATACTTCAAGCATTAGGGAACACTGTAGTATGGTAATGCACATTTTGTGTCATATACATCATTAAAGGTTATGTGCCTCATAGATATCATCAAAGCCATCAGCCTTTAATGATATATATGGGGCACTTGATCTTTGATTCAAAGGTTATGTGTCCCTATTCTGAAGTTATGTTCCACGTTATATATTACTAATCACCCCCCTCATTCATTGGTGGAATAGTAGGAGCACTGGGTCTGGATCTGGGTCGCTGATTGGCTTTTACATACGCCTATCACGTAAGTTTATTGCCTTTCCTGCTCTTCCCACTCTAAGAAGTTTCCAGACGAGAACCTCGCAGACAGGTTTGTTCCTATGCCCTATGCAATATGTTAGGTTTCGGGGGCTGCAGGTTGAGGATGCAGGGGGGCCGCCAAAGAATGTCCGAAGGGCCGCATACGTCCCCCGGGCCGCAGGTTGTGCACCTGGGTACTAGAGCCATACGTATCATACTTCCACAGCCATTCTCGACATCTCCAGCAATATTGCTGAAAATGCCATGTTCAGGGGCTTTGCAATTAACTCAAGAAAGCTAAGCTGGTCGTAATTTTAAAAAAACGAATTCGTCCATCCCTAATTTGGTCTCTCCCGTTCTTGAATGACCACTGCAGCCATTCTATCCTATAGTGCTGCTCTATTAGGGTATTCGCCAACTAGTCGACTTTGGCGGACTCCTGAGAAACCTTGACTCTCTATGTTTGTGCTGGTCGGTAAACAGAGAAAGAAGCACAAGACCTTCTCTCTCTATGTGTGTACGGACCAGCTGCATGCATTCTAAAGGCCCCCATACACGTCTAGATTTTTTATCCAATCAACTTAATTCAATACATTTTTTGGTTGATTGATTGATTGATTGCAGCCCACATGGTTAGATCAACCTAATGCTGGCCATACACACGGCGAGCTGGAGCGATATCGCCCTCCGATATCGCTCCGGGAGGCTAACGTGATGACGTCATCACGTTAGCCTCCCATTGCATTCTAGGGCCCCACAATCGGCCAGGCACCCTTTGTGTGCCGGCCATAAGCAGCGATGGAGACGCCGTCTTCATTGCTGCTTATGGCAATCGGCTCCCATCGGCTCAGATTTTCCGACATGTCGGATCTCTGGCCGGCCGAGAAGTGGGGCGACAGGGATCTGTCGCCCCATGTGGGGACATGCCGATAAACGGCCGGATTTTAACCTGACCGACGGCGAGAGCGCCCACGCCCGTCGGTCAGATTAAAATCCGGCCGTTTATCGGTATGTGTATGGCTAGCATAAAACAATTAAAATTGGGAAACAAATTGATTAAAATTTTTTTGGACATGCTGGTAAATTTGAATTGGTTGTATTGAAAATCATTACACTTTCAGTCGATCCCAAAAAAGTTGATCAAACATCTGTTACTACCCAAAATCTGTTACTACTTGACCCAAATTTTTTTTCTTTTTAAGTTGATTGAACAGAAAATCTAGACGTGTATGGGGTGCTTTAGCCTCTCATTGGAGGCAGGAGAGGGAGGAGAGGGAGTAGGTGATAATTTTTTCGCCTCCCCTCCCCGCCAATGTTTACCTATCTTGACTTTTTTATATAGATTTGTATCTGTATCTAGATTTGTATTGCAGTGCACAGGAAACATGTACCAATGGGCGTGGTTTGTGACACGTGCAAACGTATCGGGTGTGGTTTGCCAATAGTAAGTATAGGACGCGGTATTGCAGACATGGCGAAAACCACTCCCTATACCCCTTGAAAACACCTCGTACACCCTGACGTGTCCATAACTCCCCACAATTTAAGGGGTGGCATAGTGTATGGGGTGCTAGCAACTCCTCTCCAAATCCATAACTCCTTTCCTTCCAAAGTTGTGGAGAGGAGGGCGATACTGTCACTGTCAGACAGTCTCTTATGGGGCTGTCTGACAGTGACAGTATCGCCACCAACATCCACTCCCCCCTCCACAACTTTAGTCCGAAGAGGAGAAGTCTGCAGTCCGGGAATCCCGGCTGCCCTGTCTATGGGGAGCCCGGAATGCAGCCGCCGGGGCCCCAAGATGATGCCTGACGGGTCCCCCTAGTTGCTCCCTAGGTTGCCCCCTGACAATTATTTTTGTTAAAGTAAAATTTCAAGCTAGCCAGAAACATATTGATTCTGTGGTCAATTCCCAAATGATCAATTGGGGTTTGCGTTCTCAAAATTCGTTCGCTGGTCAATCGTTGAGGAATCGAAGGTGCCCACCTTGAATGATCGACCCAGAAAGGTTGAAATCAATCAAAAAACGGATCACACAGGGATCCACCATTTCAGTATGAGTGTTAAGCTTGAATATTCGAACGTCGAATATTTTTTGCAATTCGAGAATTGGCAAATATGTCGGCAGATATTCAAGATTTTTCACTGTATGGCCATGTATTGCAAAAAATCATAATCGCATTGTAAAAATAAACATAGCATGCCACCATCTATTTCAAAGATTTTCGCAATACATGGCCATACCACCAATATTCGAATGTATGAATATGGAATATTAGTAGAATTATTTGCCAAATATCGCGAAATTGAATATTGCCTATGCCGCTCATCACTAGTCAGTATTTCCCTGTTCGATTCCCATATTAGCCAGTGATCGATTTTCCATGGTGGTTTGCATCGATTTCCTGTGTGAAGGATCGTTCCGCATGATGATGTAACCACGTTACAATTGTTCAATGATCGAAGGGTAATCTACAGTTGTGTTCAAAATTATTCAACCCCCACTGAAATCAAAGAGGCACTTGTAAGTCAGACAAATATAACATAACATGAATAAAAAATAACCACAAATGTATTTTCTGTGCTCAAATCATTCTCAGTTTTATTCAACCCCCAAGTGACATTCATTCTTAGTACTTAGGGACTTAGTACTGAGTACTTGGGACTTGAAGAAAGCAGTTGCAGCATGCAAGCCTAAGAATGTGACTGAACTGGAAAAACTGCATTTTTTGCCCATGAAAAATGCAAGATACCCGTAGATCGCTGCAAGACACTTGTCAAACTATGGTTTAACCTCCTGAGCATTTCGCCCATGGCACGGTTTTTTCATAACCGTGCCACGGGCAATTGCGGCGGAGCACAATATGCTCCGCCGCATTTGCCTGCTCAGCTGGAGGAGGTAAACATTAGTCCAGCGTCACTGGAATAATTTTGAACACAACTTTATATGTGTATGGCTAGCTTAAGTTTGTTTCCATCAGATGTGAAGTATAAACTTTGAAAATATTACAAGTAAAAATGTCTATAATTGTAGTCATTTTGCAATAAATATGAAGGTTGTCTGTGACTTTGTCCAAGTTTTACATTTTAGCTGTATAAAGTAAGAGGAAAGGGAAGAGAACACTTTTAATTGGGACATTTGTTACATTGACAGCTGCGTGAGACTTTGTTCTCAGGCTTTTGCATGCAAAAAAGTTTGTTGAGGCGACAGGGTCAGTGTGGCAGTAGAAGTTGACTTCTGCAGAGCTGACATGAGATATTTCAAGTAAAAAAATTGGCTCTTCAGCTTTCAATACCGAAAAGTTCCGTATCTCAGGGAATTCGTCAGACATTGTCCTTGACTGATCTGAGCAGAGTAATGTGGAATTGCTTGGTTGTCAGCATTTTCTTAGTTGCGCACATAGTTATTATTGATCTCTTGAACAAATCTAAACAGAACTGATATTTTCTTTACAGCTCCTTAACAAGGACCCAGAATGTCGCTATTCCTCCTTATCTGACATTCAGAGCTCTCCGTACCTGGCTGACATGAACTGGGATGCTGTTTTGGAGAAATCCGTGTCACCTAGCTTTGTCCCAAACGTGAGTTTTAAAGCATTCAGTGTTACAGATAATATTATTATTTTATTATTATTATTATATATCATGGAAAATTTAAGTGCTGCATGATGTAACTCTTTGTAGTTGTTAGGATTTTGTATTATAATGCAAGCATTTTTAAGCATATTTACTATTTAATTTTAAATATTTTAAAATAAAAATCCTTAGCAGTGGTTTGTTCTGTTTGGTTGTACTCTATATACAAATATTGTCAAGATAAAATATTTACAAATCTGTGTATATTACTATTATTATTAATATTATTAGCTTTTATGTATATGGCGCCAACATCTTATGCAGCACTGTACATTAAATTCAAGCTGAGATGCAACACAAGATAACACACAGGAACAGGTTGTGACACAGGAGGAGTTGAGGAACAGGAGGAGTTGAGGACCCTTCCCAAACGAGCTTACAATCTAATAGGTTGGAGAACAGAGATTACAATAGGTAGGGCAGATGGAACTGGCATGGTGGTGATATTTAGGTGTAAGGGGGTAGGTAGGCAAGACTGAAGAGGGGGGTTTAAGGGCTTTTTTCAAAGTGATAACAGTGGGAGCAAGTCTAATGGGATGAGGGTGAGAGTTCCAGAGAGTAGGAGCTAGCCTAGAGAAATCTTGAAGACACACATCTCATGATGTTGTGAGTGGGGATGTCAATAGTAAGTCAGTGGAGGAGCGGAAGGGATGGTTTGGGGTGTATTTATGTACCAGGTTGGAGATGTAAGGAGGACAGGAGGTGTGGAGTGATATAAAAGCAAGGCACAGGACTTTGAATTTGATTCTCTGGACAATTGGAAGCCAGTGAAGAGATTTGCAGAGAGTAGCAGCAGATGAGGAGCGGTTAGAGGAGTGAATGAGTCTGGCAGCACCATTCATGATGAATTGAAGAGCTGACAGTTTAGTTCGAGGGAGACCAGAGAGGATGATGTTTTAGAAGTCAAGCTGAGAAATAATGAGAGTGTGTACCAGGTCTATGTTTTGCTATGACATTTGTTGCAAAAGCCAAAAAAATGCCTATAAGAGTGATCAAAGCGCTTCTGGAAAAACATGTGTAAAGTATACCCCATTAATGCAGAACTGTAATGTAATAATTTTCATTGTATAATTAAAAGATAAAATTGCTTACAGTCCCTCCCATTCCACAACCAGATGCCCTTTTTGGCATAGGTAAGGCAAGCTTGGGAAAGGGCCCAACAAAAAAGCATGGCCCCTCCTCCACATCATACCAGACCACCTCTAGGAATAAAGCCTGGAAAGGGGCAAATGCCCAAGGCCCCACTCCAAGAAATAGGCAGCATATCCGGATGGCCCGGACAACCCCTGAACACAACCAAGCCCAATCTCAATGAAGGGGGCACCCCTTGTTAAAGTAGGTATTGTGGGGGTTTAAGGGTGGATATTATTTTATTTTCCCCTATGCCAGTGGTTCCCAAACTTTCCTTGCAGGGCCCCCCTTTTCTAATTAGGGATATTATCGAGCACCCCCTCCCCAATCAAACACAGGTTAAGAATGAGGGCCAGCAACCTCCTGGAATACTTTTGTGCCCCGCTCAGTTTGAGAACCACTGCACTCCCTTATGAATTGAGAACAGTGCTTCATTAGGATTAAGGTTCTGGCCAGGCCATTGCAAAACTTAAATTTTGGTCAAACTATTGTCTTAATGTCTAAAACGTATGTATTCTTAGGTTCATTGTAGGACAGTTGAAGGTTTTTGACCAAAAGTGACTTGTATTTGGAACTGTTCGTAATTATTGTCCTTCCCCATAGAAATCCCCATCCGAACCCTTGTACATATGCTAGATATTTCCTCAGACAACCACGATAGGTCAGGTTGAGTACAAATGAGTGTGTGTACACAGCTTAATCATGGCTTGTAGCTCCTATTCCTTTCCAACAAGTATCACCGTAGTAATCTTATTTCAATTCTTGTCACAATAGGGGGTATTTTTATGAATGCTGCCACAGGATTTCAATGTTCATCACATTTTTCAAAGAGCATTGCTGTATGAGACACCACCCTCTACTTCTATGGAAAATCCCATTCTATTTTTTATCTTACCTGTAGACATTGATGAGGATAATAGCTTGGGAAAAAGTAATTGTAGACCCGCCACTGTCTTTTTCTGCCAGTATGTATTATTAATAAAACGTTCCCTTCTTTTCTTCCCTTACACTTTTTCCTGGGATCTAAGATCTTCCCTGTTTAAATAAAGAACATAATATGATCTTGGAATAAGGATTTGTTCTGTTGGTGCCATGTAATATTCAATCACACTCACCCACGGAGCGCTGCCAATATGTCCAGTGCAAGCTAATTCAGTTTTGCTAGACTTTCTGCCAACAAAATGTCATGTTTACCAAGAAGAGAGAGACATTATGGCCATGCATATTTAATACCGTACATAACATCTGAGGCATATGAAATGAGCAGACATTTTGGCACACGGACGTAGTGTTGGCTGCCACTGAGTACTTGATGACTGCGTGCCAGCTGCAGCTCCTGGCAGGGAAACCACAGGTTCTACAGGAGAAAACTTTTATCCCAAAAAAGCCTTCAGTATTTTTTTTTTAATTGTTCATCTACAGCAGTACGTTTCTTCTACTTTCTGTATTTAAAATTTTAAGGCAAACTCTGAGAAAATGTAAACTAAAAATATACACAAAGGAAATCTGCGGGGGGCTTACATTGCTAATCTAAAAATATGAATTGCCTGTGTCAAGGAATTTTGACACGATATTTTTGCTGTTGATAAACCATTAACTTTTATTATCACATGTGTGAGAACAATAGAGGGGCGATTGTTCTGACCAGTTTAAGGAAATACATGAGTTTTTATAGACATTGAATATTAGCATATACAAGAAAAGAACTCCTACTGTGGGAAGTGATATGGGAGTTATCAATATAAAGATTAACCAATCATCATAGAATATACCTTCTGGACAACTGAGCGTTAACAGTATTTTTTTAGAGATTTTAACATATTGTTACGCCCTTTTGTATGACCTTTATCATCATTTAGTAGCCAGACCGTGGTTTACACAACAGAAACTTAAAATCAGACAGATCAGAGGCCTATAGCCATATATAGCTTCTTTATGTGACAAGCCTATTGAGGTGTCAAACACAGGAAATATATATCTTAAAATTCAGTAGGTCTGCAGAAACACGAGTTGTTGAAAAGAAGTCCATAAAAGGTCAGTTGACGAGTTCATATGAGATATCCTTATATCAGAATTTATAAGAATTAAGAAATTCAAAGTCCTTACTGGAGCAGTCGTGCTTCTAGTACACCTGGAATCTCTTACATTAGTACTTCGTACATCATATCTGTAAGGTGGTCAGGTAACAGCCATTTTGAAAAGTCCATTATTTATGTACATGTTCCTTCCAAGTTCAAGTACTTCATACCATAAAAAGGATCCCAAAATTCAGCATCCAAAGTTTTCTCAAGTTTCATGTCTAGTTTAAGACATTGCCCAAGATTATAACTATTTATCACATGCTGAGCTATGTTTTCTTTTATCTATTTACAATTTTTTGATTCTCCACTCAGGACCCTTCCATTCCACTACACATTTTTTCTCATTGCATACTATAGACTCACTGGTTGTCATAGGTGGTCTATGCATACCATAGACTTGCTTGTTGTCATAGGTGGTCTATGCATACCATAGACCCACTAGTCGCTGTAGGTGGTTTATGCATACCATAGACTTGCTGGTTGCCATAGGTGGTCCATGCATACTATAGACCCATTGGTTGCCATAGGTGGTCTATGCATACTATAGACCCATTGGTTGTCATAGGTGGTCTATGCATACTATAGACCCATTGATTTCCATAGGTGGTCTATGCATACTAAAGACCCATTGGTTGCCATAGGTGGTCTATGCAAACCATGGACCTGCTGGTTGCTTTAGGTGTTCTATGCATACTATAGACCTGCTGGTTGCTGTAGGTGGTCTATGCATATTATA
>CM070032.1:213172555-213199095 GCA_036250615.1 Ptychadena robeensis
TTCATTTCTTTGTCATTGGACAAACTTACAAAATCAGTGAGGGGTCAAATAATTTTTTTCCTCCACTGTAGATGTCTGTCATGTGCTCAAAACACAACATTGATCTAGCCCAAATCTATGCGTGTGTTCCCTGCTTTATGACTGTCACTCCTTCAGACAATCTTCTCTCTCCCTAGGCGGCCGCGTGATTGATAGGCAGACGCGGTGCCCAGATGCAGCCACCCCGGCATGATGCTGCACTGGCCAACTGCCCATGTTGCCCTTGCCTAAAACTGCCATTGATTGCATATAAATGAAGAGAATATTTGTGAACCATATATCAACATATATGATAGGGGTTTCTTCGATTAATGCATTTTTACATAAGACTAAATTCTTAAAAAGAAATTTCTTTATTTGAACTATTTATTTGAACTCAAAAAACATTTATACATCATTATATTGAATAAATCAGATATATCTTAACATACAATTTGAAATAGAATCACCAATTCATTCTGAGGGGAAAAAGGGCCACCCACAGACTATGGCCCCTGTTCCACCTCTAGTGCAGTTCAATCCATATGAAGCATTGTATAATAGGGTGATTTTCCATGCGTTTCGTCCACTTAAGACTTTTTCAAGAACTACCCATCAAACCCATCTAAACTTTAAAAACATACACATGAATAAACTTAGCTAAACAACAATAAACTTAAGCTAAACAACATATTTCTTTGGTTTTTGATGTTTACAGAGTGGGTAGTTCTTGAAAAAGTCCTAAGTGGACGAAACCGCCACTGATTGTATAAAAGAAGTACAAAGTGCAGTTGAACATTTCACGGTACTTTGAACTTGATTTATGCAAAAACTAAATATGTTAAAACAATACTTTTTTTGTTTAAAGCGTCCCAACAACCCTTCTCTACAACGTTTGGGGATTGCGTTTCCCACTTTGCAATAAACTCACAAAGTCAGCTAGTCAAAGTAAAAAAAATACATTTGACTAGCTCTATTTAGAAGTTGGAAGGTGTGCAACTTTCCCAGCTGTATAAAATATATTGTACTGTAAGGGAAGAACTTTTGGGGTGTGTTATAATGCACATCAGAACCTTTTTGGTGAGTTGGTGTCATGGCCATTCTCTTGTCTCCTCTCTCTTCCAGAATGGACACCTGCAACAGTGCTTAGACACCGTGAGGAAAGAATTCATCATATTCAACAGGGAGAAGTGAGTACATTTATCAAACACATGCTCATGTTGTACATGGAAAATTGCTCTTGAAGCATTGGAGGTTATTTCTTAGCCGTTACTGGAAATGATTAATGATTGTGACAACAGGTGCAAAAGGGCTTTGCTGGCAGACTGTGTGCGGCTTCCCAGCTTGAGTCTGTTTATTGATTACACGGCTTTCTTGTCTGAAATACTGTAATATTCCACTTTCTCGCTCTTGAAATCCCAATTACTGGTAAGATTGGAGGCAGATATTCAGAATAGGGTGTTGTGGTAATAAACCCTGAAGAGGCCATACAGACGGGAGCTTGACACTGTAATCTATACAGGCCGGGAAGTGCAAGGCAATTGTAGACTTACTATGCTCATCCTGCATACATGAGCATTGCCGTGTTTTTATTACTGCCTTCATCCCTTTATCCGCAAAGCAAAGATGAAATAAAAGAAATATTTTTGTTGTCCAATACTAGTTCTCTTGGGGCACACATAGGATGGGTGGTTGGCATTTTTGGCAAAATTTTGCATTGTTGATTTTCACCAGGGTCATTTCGACTTTTCACTGAAATAGACGAAAATCTAGTGTATATAGTGATGATCGTGAATATTGTGAATATTTCAAATATCAGCATTTTTTTTGTGGAAATCTTGAATATAGACAGGTGTGCACATAACTTTTTTAGTGAGCACCTTAGATGAGTACCAGGAGATGGTGTTTGGTACTCACCCCATATGTAGGGTGGTCTGTCTCCCTCACTGTCTTCTGCGTCAGCTTCCTGCATGGTAGGTTCTGCTGTAGTTGGACCTCCATGTTCCTGATTGATCCTCCGATTAGCTGTCGTCATCCACAGGTCACCAGCTGGCTTTGGGTCACATGTAACTCTCACAGTACAACACAGTTTGAACCCCCAGATCTCATATCTCAGTAGTACAACCCTGACATTTTCTGGCTTAGTAACTAACCCCTGGATCATCAGAAATCAGTAGAAACCTGAAGAAATCAGTGGTAGCCCTGTTATATTTTCATCTACTGTATGTATGAAAAACTCAATTCCTTCTCCTGTTTGACTATTTTAGATTCCATTAAACTTTTTACAGGTTGGGGTATTTGTGGTTTTTAGAGGAGTACATATAAATTACCGTAAATAAACAATGAGAAATTATGAATCAATATGTAGCTTCATATTGATTATCTAAATATTTATTCATGCTTCTGATTCTATGGCTTTCCATAGGAAGCTAAAAAGCCTAAAATCTCATTATTCCTGTGACTCTAGGCTTATCATTACATTGGTTATTAATTGCCTCAGTGTTTATATCTGGGGAACAACACAAACTACATTGGTATTGCTGGCCAAAACATTTATAATTTTGCCGGTTACATATCAGTGGCTTACCGCAAGGAGTTTCTGGCTGTTTTGCTGAAGCTCTTGGACAAGCCTACTATACACATGGAGGTCAAGGTCACCATACAACTAACCACAAAAACACATTTCTAACATTTCTCATGTTACTTTGACATTATAGGCTCTAAAATACTTCTTTGTGATCAATTATACAATCTGAGGTTGTTGTTGTTGTTGTTTGTTGGACATAATCTGTACATGAAATGACTGCAGGACATAATTACACAGTCTACCATGCGCTGGAAATGGAGAATTTATTTGCAGATTTATTTGGCTCTCATTTATCAGTACATGGTTTTTTTTTCTAGTTTCATGCAAATATGACTTTGGCTTCTGAAGTCGGCAGGGCATGGCGTGTTTCCAAATATAGCATACTCATAAAAAGGAGAGGGAGCATTATTGTATGACTTAACTGATAAAAATAAATGAAGACAGAAAGCTGCTTATATAAACTTTAGCTGTGATTGCTCTCCAGGAATGATGTCTCTGGTGATGTATTGTGAGGTGCATGGAAATGGTCGCTTTGTAATCGTATTGGGTTGCACTGGATAGGTTCTCTGTTTTATTAGGAATGGCAATTCCATTCAATTAGCAAGTTTTTTTCCGTTAGTTGTTAGAATCTCAAGAATCATCATTTCTCATCTTTTTGGTGATGTATCACATGTTATTAGTTAAATGTATAGAAGAGTATATTTGTAGCTATCTTGTATCATATGTACAGTTGTATTCAAAATTATTCAACCCCTACTGAAATTGAGTGTTTTTGCCATTGTAACATTGATCATTTCAGTCATCTTGTTTACAATGAAATGAAAGAGACACTTGTAAGTCAGACAAATATAACATAACATTAATCATGAAAAAGCCACAAATGTCTTTTCTGTGCTCACATCATTATCCGTTTTATTCAACCCCAAGTGACATTTATTCTTAGTACTTAGTACAACATCCTTTTCCAGTTATAACAGCTTTTAAACGTGAAGCATAGCGTGACACAAGTGTCTTGCAGCGATCTACAGGTATCTAAGCCCATTCTTCATGGGCAAAAGCCTCCAGTTCAGTTACATTCTTAGGCCTCTTCGATTTCATTGTAAACAAGATGACTGAAATGATCAAAATCAATGTCAAAATGGCCAAAACACTCAATTTAAGTAGGGGTTGAATAATTTTAAACACAACTGTAGCAATCCATATGTTGTTGTCCATCAAATAAGACATTACCTTATAATCTGTGTATAGATTGACTGGGCCTACCCAGTGGGCGGGACATATCTATTCTTGTATTGAATTTCCTTATATGTAATAGAAAAGTTTTATGAATATGTGGTAACGGTTGAAAACTCTGCAGGATACACACACAATGCAGAGTTTAGTTAGGATTTTTTTCTATTATGTACTTTGCATTTTGCAACTTTTTGAGATAATAAAGAAATTTCTTCTATAAGCAACAATTTTCTGTTCTTGAAATAAAAGGGTGATCCTTACGAAACACACTCTTTTACAATTGTACACTGTAGTATGACATTGGACTGCACTTTACTGGACCAGACAGGTTTGCAAGGTCCTAGATTTGCCAGGAAGGAGGACATGGTTCCTCATTTCCCACTTTTCTCCTACCCAGCCAGGTGCCAGTGGACGCAAGGCAACAGGGTGGGGTCAAGTTTGTCTGCTAACACTCTTTTTCTCTTTCTGCAATGCCCTATGCCAAGCACGGGTCTGGTATGGGCAAGAGGGGGTACTGCCTACTAATTATAGATGGTTGAAAAATCTAAAGGATAAAAATATATAAAGCTGAAGGACAGGATTTAATACAAATGTTTTTAAAACGGTCTTTGTTTCATTTCTAGGACTTTCATTGAAGCGTTTAGGAATGGGTAAGAGGTCCATTCTATTTTTATATGCATTTGTGTAATTTTTTAATATAAAGATGGATTTTTTCTTTTTTAAAGTAAAAAAATTAATTCACAATGGCTACCAAATTGAAAAGTGTAAAACATATTTGCAACAAATACTAAATACACAAAAACACAGTTATTTTCAGACACATCTGACACAATATTCACATGTACAATTGCCAATTTTTTACAATAAATGGTAATAAATTACTTCTATGAGTGTCGTCTCATGTGGTGATTACACAGCAGCTGCTATTTCACATTCTGCCACTAGATTTGCTGTGACAACACACATTGCGTTTGCAATATTCACATGTGCAGTACAAGTGACAAATTAATGACAGGAGATCTTGTTGAATTTACTTAGAATATTTGGAGAATAATTTGAATATTGTCTATGCTGCTCATCACTTCTAATTAATAAAAAAAACCTGTGCTTGAAATCGTAATGATAGTTGCTGATTGTTTACCCCTAAGACATGTTATGAGCTGCACTTTGCCATAGATATAAAAATAAATAAATAAAATTGCACAATATGGCCTTTTTTATTGCTCATAAATATGCCACATGCCCACTGGCTGACACGTTGCAGAGTCAATATCTCACTGGTTATGTCAGGGAGGTGAAGTGAAGATGAATGGACTGTCTGGAGACAGAATCACCACTTTGACATGATCCTTCATTAATGAACCAAACTACCACTACTGATGGCCAGTGTCTTTTCATCCACAACAAGGGATGGCCTGCAGTGCTATAATAATTATGGTCTTGCTGTCAAAAATGACAGCACGTTATGTAAATGACTGGTCCTGTACTTCGTTTATTATACGTTTGTAGAGCCTTGACATGCTGTGCATATCATTCCACCACCACTAGATTTGCCCTCTCCACCCTTTTCAAATCCTTCTATGTCAACAGTATGTACACTATCTGGACAACATCATCAATACATTAAGAAATTCAGTTTTGAACCTCAGCACAGATACTGTAACTGGGAGCTTTATGGAATAAGTTTGTGTGGCTGAGCAAATGCATGAAAGCCTTAAGCCTGGCATACACACGCCGATTAGCGGGCGATTTTTCCGCCCACAGACTGGCGTGTGTGCTCGCGCCGTTGGTCGGCGGCAAAATCGGCCGCCAAACGGCGTGTGCCCACATGGGGCGACAGCTCCCTGTCGCCCCACAGCTTGGCCGGCCAGAGAGCGGACATGTCCAAAGTTCTCTGGCTGATGCCATTAACTTCAATGAAGACCGGCGTCTTCTTTGAAGTTAATGGCCGGCACACAAAGGGTGCCCGGCCGATTAAAGCAGCCCCAGAATGCAACGTGATGATGTCATCACGTTGCATTCCAGAGCTCATCGGAGCTTGTCTGTCTGCACCCGTCTGTGGGTGTATGGCAGGCATTAGAACCTGAAGCGCAATGCCATCAGATGATATGGTGGAAAGGACACAGCCACTGGACACTAGTAGAGTGAACATTGGTTCTGTGGAGTGATAAATCATTCTAGGCAATCTCATGGACGATTCTGGGTAAGATGGATGCTACCGTAGGAGAATGTTACCTACCTGACTGTGTTGTGGGGTTGTTTTTCAGAATATGGACCAGGCATCTTATTTCCAGTAAAAATAATGCCTTTTGCATGCCTCAACATTATAGACAATTTTAGTTTTAGATCTTTCTGTAAAATTTGGAGAAGGCCCTTTACTGTTCCAGGGTGGCTTTGCAGTGCAGTGCACAAACTAAGGCATTGTTGGTAGGTTTTATCATGCTCTCTTGAGGTCTGACCCAAACCCTACTGAACACCTATGCGTGTGTGTTTAGCACTGTATTTATTTATATGTGTGTGGATCTTTAAATCTGATGTGTAGACTCTAGAATGTGCTGGAAGGCTCTAGTATGTGTTGTTTTCCCTTTGAGGAATGCCCAGCAACAGGTCAGGCGCATTTCTTGTCTAGACAGTACAAATATGATTCATAGGAGGCCAATTATCCTGTGAGAGGTCAGTGTGCCAGACAAGAGCTGCAGTCAAGCACCTTGATGCTTCCCCTGTAGGAGCAGGCCATTTTACTGGGGACTACAGGAACCGACAGTTGCCATGTGAGTGCATGTGAGCCAGCCACACTATAGACTATTATATCTGTCTACCTGCACCTTTCAGCTATCGGGATCAACACCCCATCACATGTCTCACTGTCCTTTCTGCTAGCGGCCCCAGCATGGACTCCGTTCGTTCTGTGTGGTCATTAGCAGGTTACAGATCTCTTGGACAGCCCATATGACAGATTTATTGTTACTTTTAAGAGCATTGACAAGTGTTGTGAAAACATTAGTAACCCTCCCATTTTACTACACTATCACCCCGCGATCTCCTGCGGTCTCCCGCGATTAGAATTGTGACACGACACCTGCAGGCTAGAAGTGGGGGGGTGGAACAGGATATCTTGCCCCACCCCGCCTGATCATGCCCATAGAGAATGAATGGGCATGGTCAAAATGACACACGATTTTGAACCGCGCTCCTTCATGTCTATGGTCACGATCGGCCTTGACCGACCGCAAAAATTTGGTGACCAGCATTTCAGATCGCAGGCCACATTGCGACAGTAGCCACAGTGGGTGATCCCTCATGTGGGCACAAGCCATAAGATAACACGCAATACACTGCCCATACATTGTGAGACTGCAAACATTCCTGTGTACAGAGGGGTGTTTGTGGTGTCTCAATACTGTGAGCATGTACAGTGTGTACATTGTGGTGCATCTACTATTTACAGTGTGGTGTAGAGATCACTCCGCCTGCCCATGCTCATTACTAACAGGGGGGTGCAAGGGTAACCAAATACAGATCAATGCCCATGGATCCTTCAGGTGTATTGGCATGGTGTACCAATACTTTTGTACATGTTGTGCCTTCACAAAGTACACACGTGCATAGGGCTATTTTGTCAGCTTGATGCACACATTTTATTATTCTTTCGCAAATTCTTACCAATGGACATTTGGAAATGCAATTTTAAAATGTTTATCTGGATTTGGAAGGAATACAGATAAGATAATGAAAGTTTAAAACGAAATATAATTAAAGTTGAATGAATCAATGAATGAATAAATAGATAAAGATGGGTCCGTAGTTGAGACTGTTGGGACTGTCCTTTGCTTTTACCGCCATAATCATAAACAAAACTAGACAAAAGAGTCTTTTTATTATACAACACTCGAACGGTATAATATATTTACTGCAGGAATGGCCATTCAGTTTTGTTCATGTGGTGAACCCAAGATGTATAGTTCACTGGTTCACAGATGGCCCAAAATCTAGCAGATCTGTGAAACGGATATTTCAGGTAATCACAGTACGCCCGCTCGCCTATCTGCATGAACCCTTTCAGATTGCAAAAATCATTAGATTTAGTTTCTAAGATAAATGATACTCTGCAGGCAAGTCATGATTCAGTGATTCACCTAAATATCCGCATGTTGGGCTAACTGCAGAGTATTTGATCCATCGCAAAATCTTACATTGATAGTCATTTCAGTTCATCTCCGTACAGCTCCTTGATCTTGAAAATGTAAAACTGTAAGTTTTTTGATTTTCAAATATTATAGTAGACTATGTAGCTTAACTCACGGCCCTGCCGGTAATCCCTAATGAGTCTTGGTGTGGATATTAATTCTCCATTGGGGCCCCCGCATCTACACTAAGTGTGAGACGGAGGAGTACCCCCCTGATTGCCCACCCCCACTAGATCCACAGTACCATGTTAATAAGATGCACCTTCCACATGTAGTTTAGTGGCAATGTTCATTTTAATGAACACTGATACAGCAAACGCAAGTGGGGCAAATACCATTCCAGTGTAATTATGTGGAAATAAAAACATCCCTCTAAATTTCATCTATAGGTTAAGCCCCTCATACATGCTTAGATTTTTCGACTGACCACCATGCGTGGTCACAGCGGTCGGCCGAAAAATCGGGTGCCGATCTTAAGCTTAAAGAGCCTAAATCAGCAGCCAAATCGATCTAAGCCATTACGGACATGTCCGTAATTCTTAGATCAGACTAATACTTTAGATGGGGACACAGCGTCCCCGTCTATAGTATGGGTATGTCAGCCTGTCTGCCTGCTTCTGAGGGGGGTAGGGGGGAGGGGAGGTGCTAGCAGCTACCTTCCCTCTCCCTTTGTGCTAGGATGACTGTTCTCACAGCTGGCGTCCCTAGATGCTGTCTTCCGGCTCTTCTGGACCCGACAGACAGCGCTGGCACACAAAGACTGCCCGGGCCCATTGTGACCTGATGTTTCGGCCGATTTACCGCCCGTGGTGGCGTCATCACGCACGGTCGATCGGCCAAAACATCGGATCACAATCTTTACGTGTATGGGGGGCTTTAGGTCTACTTTAAGAAGCTGTTTGATTACAACAAAAAATGTCTTCTATGATTATTCTATGATGAGTTTAAAAGTAGACTGGGCTTTCTTAGCACTGGTTGTGTACCAGTTACTCTGATCTGCCCTGCACTACTGTACAATTACAGGAGTAAGCAGAGTTATATACAGTCTTTCACTATCTCTCATCCTAGAGATAGGTCACAGTCCACTAGGTTAAACAGTTACAAATAAATGGCTGAGGCTGTAATCCAGATGGATAGGTGCTGATCTGTCTATATTTGTAGTGAAGAATAGTTTTTAATCCTAGGGAACTGCAATAAGGGAGAGTGCTCTTTTTTCAAACCCTAGCCTAGTAGGGAAATGACACTTACATGGCAGAGATGATCTTTGTGGTTCCTCAGGCCTAGATGCTAGGCCTAACTCCCACATGGATGTCCTGGAAGATGACACTGATCTGGAGACCTATCAAAAGACTCCAGACCCTTCCTATCAATCATATTTGTAACCCTGATGACACCTCAGCACCTCCCCTGTAGAGGGAAGAACCCCATACAGCGGAAATATTAACTGTCTCATTGACAAAGTAACATGAGTTTTCTGTGTACTTCTGTTACACTTGAATGCAAGATCATTTATCATATTTTAATTGTGTTTTTCTAGGCTGAAGCACCAACCTGAACAAGATGGACAAGCTTCCAGCACAGACTGCAGAGCACACAGCCAGCAACACATAAAGTCTCCAGATGGGCAAACAAATAACAACATCTTAGGACATGGCTGCACGAGGGGCTGTAGTAGCTAGTGCACAGATTGGACAGTCAAGGGGAATGGTTTGCATGACTTCACTCAGAACTATGGATCGCTCTTCAAAATGTGAATAATTACCAAGTGCATAAGCACAGTTGCTTACATGAGGACACTAAGATTCCTTCAATGGCACGAGAACTCAAATTTCAAAGGGTAACGAACAAAAAAGAGAAACGTTTTAGTGTCCTGAGTCAAAACTTGAACTTCTGCTCATTTATTAAGATTTCTAAACATGAAAACTATTCTTATCTACAAATTCAAGCATCTGTAATAGTAAGCTATAGACTGATTTTATGGAAGCTCACACTACCAGTTCTGATTTCTACAGCCTACAGTGTTTCCCGATGTGATTGGATACTAGTATTTAGGTGTATTGGACCTTAACATGAATCTGTTGACCCTTTTTACCAAACAAAGCAGCACCAAGGCCTTAACACACACCTTAGTGTGCAAACTACTTTCAAAGCACCCAAGGTTAGTCCGAACTGATTTTGAATGTGAGTGGCCATGGACACCTCTAGGTCTATGCTGGCAAAGCACCAAAGCTTAGTCTGAACTTATTTTGGAAGTAAGTGGCAATGGACACATTTAGTTTAATGCTTTGACCTCAACTAGGGATAGGCCAAACTGATTTTGGATCTAAATGGCAAAGGACACCTTCAGGTCTATGCTGGCAAAGCACCTAGGGGTAAATGGTTATGGAAAACTTGTGGCCTATGCTTTCAAAGTACCCAAGATTAGTTTGACTTTATTTTAGATATAAATGGCAATGGAAACATTCAGTTCTATGGTTCTACAAGTCCGAATTAGTTCTAAATCAGGCATGAATGTGCAGAAGATTGACCACCGTGGTCTATGTAATAGACCAATAGAGACTATGAAAGAAAGAACAAATTGGTTCTAAAAGAAGGCCAGTCCCCCTTGGTCCTCCACTTGTTGCCCTTAAAACCTGTTCACCAATCCTCCACCAACGCGTCCTCACCTGGGATCTTCTTAGAGCAGGAAGAGGAGGAGAGGGCCTTGCTGAGCCTCCAGCTGAGCATGCTAATTGGCATACGTGAAAGCTAATGAGTGACCCAGACAGCGCCTGAGCGCCTATGCTTCCACTAGACTATTTTGATAATATCTATGAGGCACATATCCTCTGTTGATATATATGGGGCGTTCCATATATCACCATGTGTAGTGGTCACACGCTGACCCGGCTTTCCTAATCAACTATGGCAGTCCTACATGTGCGGCCCTTAAGTGATGCCGAGGGCCGCACTTGTGGCCCTTCATATCACCTCAGTTGCCCTCCACTGTTCTACATGAAACAGAGCTCAGAGCATTGGTTACCAGACCTAGAGGATTCTTTAAGGCCAGGGGTCACATTTCTGAGAAGGATGGGCCCAGAGTTTTGCTTTAAGATGATCACTGCAAGTTCTTTCCATAATACCTTGTCATAACACTTCTGTTTCATGATTAATAATATTTAACAGTTATCACACAGCTGAGCACAATGAAGACAAGCCTGACACAAGACGTCTGAATGAACAAATTTATTTAGACTAATAAGGGCAGTGATATTTAATTTGGTTAACGAGCAGTCATAGCAAGGGCTGTCAGGAAGAATGTGTTGAAGGCATTATTATCACATTCCCGGTCACAGACAACCAAGACAATGAGATGAAGACTACATTTAAGGCAGGCACATTATACTTCGATGACTGATATGGCTTTGGATAGTCCAATATTTCCAAGGCTCCCAATTTCAAGTATTGCTTCTGATTAGTGAATATAATTTCACAATGAGATTGTTCAGCTTGTTATAAAGCAGATAAAGTGTCCCAAGTACTGCAGACTATTGCCATCAAAGTCTACATTTAGCTGGGTCATGATATTTATACAAGGACAGTTACACATGTTCCTTCCTGATACCCTGCAGTAGATATCTGCCAACATGTATCCACCACAAATCTTATTTAGAGCAGGTTATATGTGTTTTCATATCTGTAAGGAAAACAATTTAGATTTGATGCTAACCTTATCCCCCCCCCCCCCATCTACTACATAATGGGCCATTAAGTCCCCATCTTTTTGGGAAGATTGTAAAGAAAGTCAGATCTCAGAAGTAGACAGTCCAGTCCATTGTAAGAACATCTGGTCTGCATCTCCCAAGATTAAAAATGTTTTTCAAATTTCAAGTAGTTTATTTGGGAGCAGTGGCGTAGCGAGGGGGGTGCCGAGGGGGCCATGGCCCCGGGCGGCATATCAAAAGGGGCGGCGGCAATCACCATGATATTTAAATTGAAAAAAATATAGGTATAAATCTAGTTTGCGTACATGCAGCTTCAGTTGAGGTAAATTCGGTGACTTTCTTTGGTACACTAGAACGCTGCTACTCTTTTTTTTCTACGTCTACCGTAGACGTAGAAAAAAAAAGAGTAGCAGCCTATGTGTGTCCTGTATCCTCTTCACGTAGACGTAGACGGTCTACGTCTACGTGAAGAGGATACAGGACACACGTTGGAGCGCTAGAGGCGATGCTGTAAATTATATTACACACCATTACAAAGAAACTATAACTGCACTGGAAAAACTGGCATATCTATTATTTCTTCCACTTTGGCAATTTTAGCAATCGATATTTGCTGTGTATCTATGGATGTCTGCAGAGCGCTCACATGGACAGAACGTTCTACTTATTATTAAAGAAAACTGACAGAAACAGATGGAAGGGTTCTGGGCTTGATTTTCGAGATTTTCTACTGATTCTGAAGTCATTACAGAATTTCCATCTTGCTTAGAAATCTTGTCTCCTGTGAGAACTCGTGTTCATTAAGCGCTACCTGACAGCTTGAGTTGTGGCGGCAGCAACACGATGTCTAGCGTAGTTAGAGGTGCAAACCGTAACAGACACTCGAGGTGCGAAAAGACTCGCACAACAAAGCTATTGGCAATCATTATAGACTTAAGCTTAAAAACGTTTTATTTATAAACCCTTGAAGTGGGCTCCTCACCTCACTATAGGTATACTAGGTATAAACTGCTCCTTTAGGACTAGGGGGCTTGTAAACCGTTTAAAGGTCCCCATACATCCCCAAATGATCGATCACCTTGTATGTTTGTGGTGATCGTTTGTGAATTGAAATGACCACCCTGTCTTCGATTGATCCCCTGTGAAGGAAGTTCGATTAAACAGGGATGGGGACCAGGATCTCTATTTAAAGCATTGCACAGGATTGATTGCACAAAGTGGTGCGTAGCAATTAGCTGTTCGCTCAAAGAACGCTAGAGTACAGCGTGGTGATGTCACAAAGTCACCACACCTGTGTATGGGAACCATTACACACCTCCAGTGTTCCCTCAGCCATCTCTGATACTAGACCGCCCATTGGCTTCGGCTGTCTAGGCACGAATATGTCACATCCTGTTATGTAGGGTCTATGGCTTTCAGCTGGGGGGACACAGGACCCGATCGATCAACCTGGGATGGCGTCACCACACTGTGCTCAAGTGTTCAGTGATCGAATGGCGAATGCATGCACATCAATTCCTGTTCGATACTTTAGATGGGGACCCACAGCCTAAAATACCAGAGGAAAAAGGGCACTGGGAGTGATGGTTTAGGGCAGACATGTCCAAAGTCTTTCCGGGGGACAAATGCAGCCCCACCAAGTTTCCACCAAGCCACAACCTCCATTATAAAATAGTTTGTATGCACAGGCAACCCACACAAGAGTGACACCTTTTCAAGGGGAATGGTCAGGAATCCTGGGGTTAGGTGAAATGTGCACTACAAGTCACAGTATGCCTAGGGACAGCTTTTAACAGTGTTATGGAAGTAAATAGCTAATAAAAATGCAAAATATGTTTGAAGGAAGAGATCTGCTCCATTATATAGTTCACTCACATTCATTGGTATTGGTTCAAAGAATGTCAGGCCTCACCAAACCTGGCCCTTTGTAAAAAGTTTGGACACCCCTGGATTAGAGGAATGTAACTGCACATTTAGTCCAGCTATAAAACAAGGAAAAGGGATTGTACTTAGTCACTCAAAGTGGTTTTAAACTCTACATAAAAAAACAAATACTTACTTACCTACATGGGGTCTTGATCCAGGCAAAGCAATCCCTGTAAGTAAAAGTCTCATACTTACCCCCCCCCCCTTTCTCGCTCCAGCACCGCCATGTCTGGAGTGTCTGAACCTCAAGCTCGGATCTGCTCTATTATTGGCACCTTCGATGTCGATAATAGAAAGCAGATACAAAATCCGCTTCAAAACAAAGTTTTTACTTACTCTGTTTGGAATTTTGCCTAAACAGTTTACCTTACTGAATGCAGTATGTATATACATTATAGCTTATAAGGGTAATGATGTTTTTACTGTATATGAAAAATTTTAATTGTCCAAGAAATCTGAGAATACTAGAAGCAGGTACATGTGCTGTTAGGCTATGTTTCCATTATACGTCGGGACCCCTCCGCTAAGAGTATTGCTTGGTGGGAGGTCCCGACGTAGCACATAGACTAACCTGCTCGGCGGATGCTCGGTCTTCACTGCGCCGAGCCACTCCGCCGATGTAAGGCTCAACGTAGTCGAGCACGTTCAGCCTCTGCATTGGCGGATGTGTAAACAGAGCGTCTGCAGGCAGGCAATGTCTATGTGCTACGTCGGGATGTTGAGGTTGTTGAATACTTCAACAGGCTTCCTGCACTCAGTACAACATACAAATTCCTTTCCTTGTATAATTCTGAATACAATATTGTGATGCCATCTTGTATACCCCCTTTAGTTGTATGACACAGGCACTGTAATTCAACAAAGTCCTTATAGCGTAGAACGCCTGCATTGTGCCATCTCAAACCTAAAACAATTTCCCTTTGTCTTCTCTTGGCGAGGTCAGGGACAATCTCATTGTTGTGTGATTAATAAGATGCTGCCAGGAATGTAAATGATTTCTCCAAACCCGTTAATGTGCTATTTAATAGATGGTTCTTTTATAGCGCCTTCGCTGTCTGATAAAACCTTAAGGTTGTTCCACATACAAGCAATCCAGGAGTCATTGTTTTGAAGGACAGTTTTTGTCTCCATTTTGAAGCTGTGCCATATAAAATTGTTGGAGTGTACAAATGCCACATTGTGAGATAACACAATACTGTACCATTGTTCTGTACTTAGTGATGTTAAGTCTCCATGGGGTCACACATTTCAGAGTTTGGCTCCTTTTATGTATAACTTTTATTGTGTGTATTTTCATGTATATAAATCACAAGAACCACCTATCCTGCACTTTGGATATTTGCTCTTACTAACTGCTAACTAACTTTACAGCAACTGCTTAAGAACTAATACTGTGACAACGGACATTGCTACATGTTTTTATACGGTGTCCTCACTTTCTTAAAGTAATGTTGAGCCTCACGTATGAAGCACTTGGTTGACAGTAGAACCCAGGTTGGACTTTTTATTTTGTAATGTGTACGATTACTGAGATCTCAGTGGTAATGGAATAAGGGTTCAGGTTAGTGTGAATGGAACAAGGCTCCAAAGGGAGCTGTTACTCTGTTACTGGCCCATTGTGAGCTTAGTAGTTATTCTTCATGAACCTGCGTGTGCTTTATACTCCACAACGTTGTCAAAGCAGGGATCTCAAATCTGGCCCACAGCGTGAATATATTTGGCCTGCAAAATAAAATAAAAATGTGTTTAACCTCCTTAGTGGTCATGGTGAATCCAGTTCATCTGGAGTTTGTTTGATAAACAAACTCTGGGCGAGCTGGCATCACATGATGCTCCACATCCCTGGAATGCTGCAGCGATTCTCAATATCGTCACAGCATTTCTGGGTTGCTATAGACCTCCGTGTTAATGGCGGGGCGTCAGTCTTCCAACCCACATAGCCAGCGCCATTGATGATGCCGGCAACGTGGACAGAGGCAGGTGGGAATTTCAAGCAGAGTACATACTGCGTCGTTAAAAGAAGTGCGGTATGGGCAGACAGCTAGGGGGGTTAAGAGATGAAGGGCACAGATGTGTCTTTTATTTACCATCTTATATAACACACATGTATTACACTTTGTCCAGATTCAGTGATTAAGCAAACTTTATTGTTATATCTGATGAGAAGGAAAAATTTCCTCTTCTTCTCCTATAAACTAGGTTAGGAGGCATAAAGCAGTACATCGAGATATTCTGGTGTTTTGTGTAGCAGCAATGTGGCCGTTGCATAAAGGCAGCTAGTGTGAAAGGACTTTTTTTTAAGTTCTTCAGGAAGAGTGAGGACCATTTCACACAGCAGTTGTTGTCGGGAAATGGATGCACAATTGGTAATGCTACACCATCCGTTAACCGTGTCTGTTACCTGGGAAAACCTGAGTTACCACATTGTGGAGTGCTTGCATCTGCCATACAAGTGTATGGGAGAGGCTTTCCTTGCAAAATGGTCCTGAAGATACTGGTAGATCAGTATTGTGCGGAATCCTGGGATGCTGATTCGTTGTTAGCACTATATATGACATTCTATAAAACTGACATCTATTATGCCTAAAGCTGGAAATAGACGTTTAGATTTCCCAGCGATCGATCTTTTAAACGATCGTGCATTCGATTCCGGAAACGTTTCCAATTATAGAATCGATTGCACACTCCTGCGATTGATCGATCGATCACAGATCCAGCTCGCAGCTTCTCTAATCGGAAATGATGTAATGTGGGTTGGACGCCACAGAAAAGGGAAGTTATGGACGAACATTGCTGGCGAACAGTAGAGGTATTTGACCTGCCCCCTTCGCCAGTGAGAAGCCTATTATTCTTTCTTTGGCCAGACCTTTCCATGACTGGTCCGGCCGGAGGAAGAAATATTTCCACTACAGACCCAGTGGTTCCCAAACTGGGGGGCGCAAAGGTATTTCAGGGGGCGCTGGCCTCATTCTTAACCTTTGTTTAAATAGGGAGGGGGGGGGGGGCTCAATAATGTTCCTAAATAGAAAAGAGGGGCCCTGCAAGGAAAGTTTGGGAACCACTGGGGTAAAGACACCCACTCTCTAGTGTTGTACCAGACACTGGTCGGACGAGACATCCCACTGACATCACTTTGGAACCAGGAACTGTGCGTACCATATACCTAAAGTGACGTCGCAGCGTCATTTCCAGTATAGTTTGCATTCAAATTCCCTGCCAACAGGTGGGTCATTTAAAGTTCTCCTCGAACAGGCAGATTTTTTTTAAAGTCCGATCTACCTGTTGGCGGATGGACAAAGCCAATGTTTGGCCATCACTAGTGATCGATCGCAGGGACTGATTGAGGTGATCAATCTCACAGAAATCATATGGCTTTAGGAAGCTTAAATATCGTAGACAACGCCATGAATTCAGTTTTCTTCCAGAGTCTTCAACAAACAGATGTTGACTATGAGAATTAGGGTTTCAAGAAGAAGGTCTGAAATTCAAGTTACAAAATGAAAACTTACACCTGATGGTTGCTACAACAACCCCTTCTCTTCTCCGTTCCTTATATGAGAGGCTTACTATGTTTACGCTTGTTATGTGTTTTCCGTATTTTGATACGTGATGTCACCCACCTGTCAAATATTGTTTTAACTGTTCCGGTTTTTTAAACGACTTTAGATTTCTCAATAGAGGCACTAATTTTCTTTACAAGCTTTTTCTATATTTATTGTATCATTTTTGTATCTTTATTTTATATAAAAAAAAAAACATTTTATTTCTATACAAAAGCTATTTTTTAATTATTTCACCACTTTTTATTTATATCACTATTTCATACAAGTATTTTCTTCTGTTGTTTTCCATCACGGCGGACTGCCCATGTAATGACAATGAGGTGTTGTAGTATAACAAAGCATGCTTTTTATTTAACCAGAACATTCGTGATCCATGTATAATTCTGTACAGAAGCACAATGCCTACAAAAACACAATTTCAAAGTTTTGGTCAAATAAACTGTTTATTGCTCAACGATTGGCTTGTCATTCTTGTAATGGCCTTTTATCTCCAACTGTCCATTTCTAGCTCCATTCAGCGTGTGTGCTAGTAGACAGGTGCTCATCTAGTGTTACCGAATACTTACCTGTCCTGTATATGCCCCTGCTTGACCAATTACTTAATACCTAATATTAATGCCGCCATACACGCACCGAGCGGTGGCCGATTTTTCCACCGACCAATGGGCGTGTTCGCTCGCGGCAGCCGATCGGGGGTGCCCACATGGGGCCACATATCCCTGTCGCCTCACAGCTCGGTCAGCCAGAGAATGGACATGTCCGATAATCTATGGCCGATGCCATTAGTTTCAATGGAGACCAGCGTCCCCATTGAAACTAACAGCCGGCACACAAAGGGTGCCCGCCAATGCTGTCAGCGATGGAGAGCAGCTTGATGACGTCATCACACTGCACTCCAGAGTTGATCTGAGCTGCTCTGTTGGCCCTCACTCGGTACGTGTGTAGGGGCCTTTAGGAATAGTGATGGCCGAACTGTCTGCAAGGTGCACAGTTCAGCCACGAACGTGAATGTTCGCACTTCTAGTTGGCGAGCAGTACGGGTGTTCGACCCACCCTGTTCACCGGCGAGAAGGAGCTCACTATTCTTCCTCCGACAAGATCAGGAGCAGTAAGATCCCGCCAGAGGAAGAATCTTTTCACTTGAGAGCAGGTAGAGAACCCGGTCTTCCAGTGAAAAATCTGCTCCAAAAACCGGACATGACGTCAGTGATGTCACATCCGGCAATCAGAACCAGAAACTATGCGTTTCAGGTAGCGAACAGGCGGTGAATTAGGGCTTGTTTCCACTATATCCGCGCCCATTCATTTCAATGGGCTATTCCCCTGTCCGCGGAATCGCGCGGACGGCCGCCTAAAAACTCGGTCGACCGAGTTTTTAGGCGGCCGTCCGCGCGATTCCGCGGCCGCCCAGCACTGACCGCGGCCATAGGGGTGAATGGCCGCCGCTAAAAACCGCATGAGATGCGGTTCTTAGCGGCGGCGGTTCTTAGCGGCGGCAACCGCACCGCCGGCTTCCACACAAGTGGAAACTAAGCCTTAGAATCTCCCTGCAAACAGACGGACGTTGTTAGTCCTGTCTATGACATCCTATAAAACCAACAGCCATCTATTATGCCTAAAGCTGGGAATAGACGTTTATATTTCCCTGCAATCTTTTAAACGATCGTGCCATGCGATTCCGGAATCGATTCCAATTACAGAATCGATTGCTCAGCGCACCGTATCACATCTTCGATTCCTGTCCCATTCATTCCTGCGATTGATCGACCACGGATCCAGCTCACAGCTTTTCTTATCAGAAATTATGTGGTGGTCAATCTCACAGAAATCATACGAAAAATCGAGACGTCTATGCCCAGCTTTAGAAAGGTTTAATATCGTCCTCATTGAAACTAACGGCCGGCGAACAGGCGGTGAATTAGAATCTCCCCGCAAACAGACGGACGTCAGACTCCAGCCATCACTAATTAGGAATATCATGAATTCATATCAAGTCATATTTAAGATCTCACGGTCAAATCGATCTTATGGAAAACGATACCCGCATATCAATTGACAGAAAGTGGTCCAAAATGCAAGGAGTCTTATACTGACAATGCCGGTTTTGGTCTGCCTGCATTTTTTATTAATAAAAAAATCAAGTCTATGTTGGAAAACCAAACAAAAAATTGAGGTGGCTAGCCTCAGGGGACTTTCACGGTAAGAAAAAATAGGGTTTGATTCAACATGAGTGGATTGAGAGGCAAAAGTTTATTCCAACAAGTTAAAGTAATCATGTTTTTCAGACCATAAGACGCACCCAGATTTAGAGCAGGAAAGCTAGAAAAAAATGTAAAGTGTTCAAATGAATTGGATTAATGCAATGTATGAAATCAATGCGATACCAAATTTCAGCTACAAGATGTCACTAGTAGCACTAGTATCTAGACTAGTGATGGTCGAACTGCCCGCAAGGCGGACAGTTCGGCCGCGAACAAGCATGTTTGCCCTCCTTCCCGCCGGCGGACAGTACGGGTGTTCGACACGGCCTGTTGGCCGGCGAGAAGGAGCCCTCTATTCTTCCTCTGGTGGGATCATTAGCAGCGAGATCCCGCCACAGGAAGAATCTTTTCACTGAAGACCGGGTAGAGAATCGCAAAACCGGATGTGACGTCACTGATGTCACATCCGGTTAGCACACCAGGAACTATGCGTTCCAGGATGCGTTCCAGTCGCCGGATGTGACGTCACTGACGTCACATCCGGGTTTTCCGATTCAAATTCCCCGCCTAGAGGCAGGGAATTTGAATCTGTCCGCGAACGGGCGGACGGCGGACTTTTTTAAGAGTCCGCTCCGCCCGTTCGCGGACGGACATGGCCGAGGTTCGGCCATCACTAATCAAGACACATCACGTCATCTTCCTCACACATTAGGGGAAAAGAGGGGTCCTGGGGTAACGGCTGCAGATGTCTCTCCTCTATCGCTGTGTCTGTGGAAGCTGCAGCTTACACACAATCAGAGATAGTTGGGAGTTCACCTATCTCTCTTCTCTTCATTTCTTATATTAGCAGGGCTCCTCCACCTCTTGGCTAATCATCTTGCCTGAAGAGCTGGCAGGAAACCAAGACACGAACACCTGCAGTGGTCGGACCATTGGATGCAGGCAATGTTTAGGGGGAAAAAGTATGTCTTATAGTCAGGAAAATGGTCCGTGGTATGGGCTGACCTCTGGGGAGGTTAACAAAATATTTGGATGGACTTTCGATAGAATGTCCACAGCAGCATCTGTCCCATTCCAGTGCGCAAACACAGAGTAGAAAGATACATACAGTGTGTATAGTGGCTAACAGTGATTATTTGTGCAATTATCTGGGCGTGTATGGCCAGCTTAAGTAAGAGAGGACATGTACACTCAATGGAAATGATGATGAAGATAAGTAACAATATCACAGGGGTTGTGGTCAGCCTGAAATGCCGCAACTGATGGTATATAGTGGTTATCTAATGGGTACTACTCTTCAGACTGCAACAGGGAAGAACCTGACCATTTTAGAACATAAAGGCTAAGGAAGCTTTAGATTTATGACAAGTAGAATTCACATACTGCGTTCCACAAAAAAAAAAAAAGAGTACCAGGTATTCCCACAACATATGTTACACAGAACATGTACTGTACAGGTGGAAAAATAAAGTTTGTGCAGAAATTCTCTAGACCAGTGGTGGACAACTGAGTTGATATGGAGGGCCACAAGTGCAGCCCTCAGCATCACTAAAGGGCGGCACATAACATCGATCCAGACCCTCCCCTGTCTACATATCTCAGCAGGCGGGGGTCCAGATCCCGAGAGGCAGTCAAAACCCAACAGCACCCCCTCCTGCCCCTGGGTGCAGCACTTATATGTAGACCTGGTTTCCCCGTTCAACATTGACAATTTTACAGATGTAGGACCACCAAAGTTGATTAGGAAAGCTGGGTCAGTGTGTGACCACTTCTCAGGGGCGTTGCTATGCCCTATACATGAACAGTTTTGGGGGCCGCATGTGGAGGACCAATACCCAAAGGGCTGCATGCGGCCCCCGGGCTGCAGGTTGGGCACCTAGGCTCTAGACATATACCACCTGGAAAGGATTGTAAAACTTTTTCTCAGAAGCTGCTGTCCCATTATGTATGTGAGTTCTGGTGATGTCTACTAATATAGAGCAATTTGGTTCCTTTACCATGTAGCAAGGGACTTTCTGTCTAATGTTTTTCCTGATGAGTGTATATTTAATTACTATAGTTAGGAGTTCCCATAACTGCTCTGTTCTGAACGCTGCAGCCAATTAGTAAACATATACTAAACATAGACTTTTCAAAAATTAATTATAGAATGTTCAAATCAAGCTCCATCAGCACTCCATCACTAGCACTTTCATTGCTTGTCTGCTTCAACTATACTGAACTAGATGTTGTCAGAAGCACAAAATATACATTACAAATCATATCTACCTTATTTTTTATAACACAGATATAATTGGACTCCATTAAGGCTTTGAGCAAGAGTCTATACATTCAACATTTATTACTCTCAGACAAATGTATCAATAATAAAATAGTAAAGTCAAAATGAACATTCCATTTAAATCAGCTCATGTCAGGCGTATCAAAACAAAATGTGTGCAAAGCCATAGAGATAGAGATTCCGTTTCTTAGAAAAAAACAAACAAACAAAAGCTACAACCTAAGTAGAAAAAGCAAATCTCAGAAAATACATAGCTTTCATCTAGTGTAAAAAGCTTCCCTTAGATAAGGCCTATCATCTAAAGCTTAGTGCCTTTATAGTAATCACAAGATGCTCCACACAGATAATCTTTCTACTTCTGGTTCTCACCTTCCAACATGATAGAAAAATAGATGTATCTGTATAAAAGATACAGACAGATCAGTAAATAGGGTAAGACAGACAGGGGAAAGCCTTCCTCCTGCCATTCTCCTATATTTCACCTCCCAGATTGGGTACATGGCCAAACTCTATACACAAGTTGTTTGCTTGTTGGGTTGGGGTGAGTAGGAGAAAAATCCTCTTTGTTTGGTTCAATCTAGTCAAGCCCATAGTTATTCATAGGTGACATACGTGTCTCCCAAAAGATAATAAAACGATGTACAAGAGGCATTCTTTGGGTTGAAGGCTTTTTTACGTCAAATAATGGAAATATCATGGTGACCAAACAATTGAATTTTTGTTTCATCTGACCATAACACAGAAGACCAGAAGATAAGCATTTGCAAAGACAAAGCGAGCTTTTGTGTGCCTTACCTGGAGAAATTGCATCCTCCTTGGTCTGCACCCATGGAACCCAGCAGTGTCTGTTGGATTGTCTGCATGAGACATTGCCACCAGCAGAGCCCAGATTGACCAGGATGGCCTTGGTGGTGATCCTTGGATTCTTTTTCACCACTCTCACTTAAGAATAACTGCGTGCTGTTTTGCTCAGAAGGCGGATGCACGCTTCTAGACTGGGTATTGTGCCCAGGATGGAAGGGCCTGACATGCCGCTGACCTCTCACCATTCCCCCTTGCAGCAATACTGACCCTGAGTAATTTAAAACAGGCATCTTCTGATATTTATTCCATATCAGAACGATCAACTGCAGCGCACAATTGCATTGTTTGGGAATCGAATGCTCTCTACTTGCTGCCTGGATCCCAGCAGCATCATGGTCACAAAATTTAAGGGCAAACTGCCCTGATTCTGCAAGCGAATGTCACTACAATAGGAATTGATGAATCATGGGAAAGTGGACATTGGTATAATAAGAAGCAGGAATGAATGAAGGCTGAGAGATTAGATTGATGGTATTGGATACTAGATACCAATAGAAGCATTTGGATGGATGGGTATGAAGGTTCATGTAGATTGAAAAGATGTCTGTTTAGTAGGATTGTTATAAGTGAATGAAAGGATAGATGATGCTATGGTGAAGTGGGAGTGATGGATGGATAGAGAATAAATTAATACTAAAAAAAGAATAGATGCAAAAATGGATGCGTAAATAAGGGACAGGTAGGTGACTGATGGACAGATGTGAAATAATAAAAAAAAAAATATATACATAGAGCAGTGGTGGGCAACTGAGTTGATATGGAGAGCCACAAGTGCGGCCATTTGCATCAGTAAAAGGGCCGCACATAACAATTTCAACCTATACTGACTTGTATGACAGTAGCCAGAGCTACAAGACATTTTTCATTTTTAATTTTATTATTATTTTTGTAATGATAATTCAAGCAAAAGGGAACACTGAAGTATGTTAATGCACATTTTGTGTCATATATACTGTATCATCAAAGGCTATGTGCCTCATAGATATTCTTAAAGCCTCTGATGATATTTATGGGGCACATAACCTTTGACTCAAAGTTTATATGACCCTATTCTGAGGTTATGTGACCCATAAAATAATCCCCCGTTCATTGGTGGAATAGTGGGAGTATAGACAAACACTGGTAAGCCTAAAACAATTATTTACTATTTAAAAAAGTGCTCCCGTCAGGGAAGCACTAGGGTAAGACAAATTGATCTTAAAACTAATAAGACAGTATGAGATATTACAGTGCACAGCTATGTGTTCCCTGATATGAAACACTACCCGCAATAGACAGATAAAATTATAATAAAATAAAAAAAACAGTAGAAAGAATATATAAATATATTGTGATATATTGTAACCTTGGAGTGATATACCAGCGAGGGCATAATCCATGCTTTTATGAATGTTGTAAGATACTGATATATGGCTATCTTGATGGCTTTCAGAAACGATCTCCAAGGATCCCTGGCGAAGTCCCAAAAACAACGGGACGAAACGCGTTGGAAACGCATTGGAGCATAAGTATAGAACTGACCCCTGAATCATCAAGATGTTTAATTTAATGAATTTTAATTATGTAATGTATGGTATGGAGGACTAAAAACGTCTTTTTAGCATATGTAACTCAATGGTGACAATACGTGGATAGTGCTATCCTGGAACACTAATACTATGTAATATGCCGTGTTAAACTATGTTAATAAAGTGTAATATACGTTAATCCCTTGATTGGAACTTTTTTAATTTATTCACCTCTAAAGTCCGTTCGGGGCTGGCCACCCCTGAGGGTTTGTTCCCCCCTCTCCCCCCTAAATTCATATTGTAATATTGGATGTTGGTGAATTTGGCTACCAGTGGTCCCCCCACATAACCTCTTTTCAACTAGTGGGAGTATAGGCACACATCTTGTTAGAACAGGATTTTCTTCTCATCTTCCCTCCCGAAGAAGATCCTGGGCAAGGACAGGCGAGTTCCTATGCATTAACAGTTAGGTTTCTGGGGCCGCAAATGGAAGACCCCAGGCACCTGGGACATGGACAGTAGTGTCACATTCAGACTTCCTTTGGGCATTAATATAAGGCATTCCTATATAACAAAGAGAACCTTCTATGTAACTCAACAATACCCTCAATACTTCCACATTTAATTAAGTGCATTCTCATAGACAAGGCACACGTACTGCTAGCTGCTAAGAAGCAGTGCATCTATTTAAATATTAATCAACTAAAACTGGATGAATAGTGAGAAAGACGCTCATTAATAATACAACATGCTTGTGTTCTGTGCTCTATGAAAGTGTCACAATCCTCTGTGCTGGCCAGACGCTGTGTTGAAGTTAAGGTTATGCTCAGCTACAACCTTTGAAGGATGGACATGTTTCCAGTCATATCTATGGGCCGGGCTTCAATGACCCGTGTTTGGAGAAGCTGGAATTTTTAGCTGGGATTTTTCTAGTTTAATATAACATCAAAAGTCATCTCATTTCAGAATAAATGTCTAAAAAAATCATGTGCAGCTAAGCAGATAATGCTGAGATGCTGGATTGTAGAAAACGAATCTTCTTCTAACAGCTGTAGGGGACTTGTTACCAGTGCTCCCCTCCCACTGCATTACGTCTCGCCTGGGCAGCCGAAGTGGTGTGTGGGATCTCTCTCCCACAGGCAGGAAATCGTCATCAGCAGAATCCCCCTCTTCAAACACAGCCCCCCTCCCCTCCTCTGTCTGCAGCTACGATCTGAGTGGAGAGGGGGGGGGGGGGTCAGTGTGGGCGGAAGTGTTCAGAAGCCAGGAGCCAAGATGCCAGCATGAGAAATCCAAGCACGTGAAGACAGTTTAGTGAGTTTTTTTTGTGTAGCAGTTTCTCATCATCTGAACTGCTGACAGGTGAGTATTGTGTCTGTGTAATGTATGCTGTTTTTTATTTTAAGTGTAAAACTGCTTTAAGCAAGTTAACATTCACAGATATGTTACTTGTCATTTCCTAAAAGTGGATTTCATGAACTGCTTCTTTCCTAGTTTCTAACAACCTCTGTCCATGCACTTGCCACACTGGCCAATGCCCTTACTTTCAATGAAGACCGGCGTCTTCATTGAAGGTAATGGCCGGCACACAGAGGGTGCCTGCCGATACTGTCATCTCTGGAGAGCAGCGTGATGACGTCATTAGGCTGCTTTCCAAAGCTGATCTTAGTAGCTCTGTCAGCCCCCACTGGGTGTGTATGTGGGGGCCCTTAGATTTGCAGATTATCGTTGGCAAAATCGTCTACAAATCTTACAATCTATGGCCAGCTTAACCCACTAGCAGTTAATGCCCTAGGGTCTGCAGAATAATGAAAGGAGAACTGAGAGACAGAATGCTTCTCTACTGTTATATCTGCTGGTACAAATGGAATGAGCCTACTTACCTTAAAAAAAAACCACATTTGTCATAGTCCTTGTAACCACAAAGTCCTTGTAACAAAAAAAAACTCTGACACTTCTGCACAAAGGCTAATTTTTAAAAACTGAAACTTGTCGATTACTATCAAATATATTATAAAAACTATTATAAACAGAGAGCAGGGTTGGATGGTCCTTGTCCGTTCCGGCGTGGTTTGGTAGGTGGCCACGTTAGGTTGTTTGTGGTGCTATACTATAACTATATCTTGTAATGGGTTTGAAGCGGTTTTGTGAGATGTTCAGAGTTTGATCCATGCATCTCTACAACTTTGTCTCTGACCTGTTCTTCTGGGTATGTATGCTGCTTTATTATTGGTGATGCAGTCAGGGGCCTTTCAGAGCAGACATTATGTGACAAATCAGCTCACAGCTTGGAAGTATATATATAATACAGGGTTGCACATAACTTTTTTAGTGAGCTCCTCAGATGAGTACCAGGATATGGTGTTTGGTACTCACCCCATATGAATGTGGTCTTCCACATTGTCCCACTCACTGTCCTCTGCGGCAGCCTCCTGCATGGTAGATTCTGCTGCAGATGGACCTCCCTG
>CM070032.1:213199195-213225908 GCA_036250615.1 Ptychadena robeensis
CCCTGGATATACAGTATATATACTAGGCATTTTTCTTTTCCTTCAGCTTGGGGTATATTGTTAAGTCCTTTACATGAAATCCAAATGAAAATCCATTTTAATTCCAGGTTCTAATGCAACAAAACAGGACGTACACAGAGGGGGATGAATGCTTTCGCAAGGCCTGTAGTTTGGCTGTTGCTAATCATTTCGCTGCATTGTATGAATGGAAAATCGCTGCCACATCAACAGGATTTCAGCAGAAAATGATTATACTTCAAAGCAGAGGCACCGCTGTGACAATCACACCAGGATACAAAACAACACTGGCAGAGGCTGTATTCTATTCCTCAGCAGCTTGAATGGCCTTTCAAACTGAATCATGTCAGTAACCAAGGACTGTGCTATCAAAGTTATGGGCTGAGAGATGTTCTTTATTTTATTGGTCATACTTCTCAAGTCTTACTGTATACAGACCATGAGCTGCTCATAGAAAGGGGATCTTATAGGTATGACACATTAGCACTGCATAAGATAATAGAAACATTCAATCCAAACTCTTTAGTCACCCCACCTTTTGCTGCACCCACATGTTCATCACTTAAAGCATGAACGTGACAGGAACTGAGCGGGATTACTTTTCTTCTTCTCAAACGCTGGTGGTGGGCTGTCTCCTTTAAATAGCAATACCCTGTTTCCTTGAAAATATGGCATCCTTAAATTTTTGCCTCATGCTGAAATATAAGGCTTCCCCCTAAAAATAAGGCACCCCCGAAGATATGGTACTATAACTCTGGGCAGGGGGGATCAGAGGCGGCAATCACAATGACACAGGAGGATCACAAGGGGTTACTTATATGGTAATCCCCCCTCTGAGTCTCCTGTGCCATTTTCATTCTCCCTTCTGACCCCCCCTGTGTCATTTTAAGTGATCCCCCCACCCTGATATCCCAGTGCCGTATTCTTCTTCATGGAAAAATAAGACATCACCCGAACATAAGACATAGGGCATCTTTGGGAGCAAAAATCAGTAGCATATAATTTAACCCCAATTTACCTTCAAAGCCTGGAAAAACTGAATGACTCGAGTATAATTTGAGGGTGTGAAATACAGCAGCTAAGGCTCATAAACACATATTGTCTATTTTTTTCAAAGTTACATTATATACTTCTGACACCCCAAATTCACTTTCGAAATCCACAGCAATGCACGGTAACCCACTACGATGCCCTTCCAGAAATGTGCCATGCTACACTGTTGTCTACTTCAAAATTACTACTCATTCATTTGAATGGGTGGGAAATGGCAATGTACACCAATGCGCACACTGCTGTAACCTCAGTGCACCCCTCCACTTTCTGCAGAGAGAACATGCAGCAACAGCAGTGCGAAGGTTGGGGGAGGGGGGGAAAGATTGGATGCAAGTTCAAACAGCACCTGACTTGAGTATAAGCAAAGGGGGGCTATTTCAGTAAATTTTGGGTGCCAATATTTACGATATGTCTCATTAATTTAGGGTCCCCATACACCTTTAGATTGCTCTGTCAGATTTCCTTTAGATCTTCTTTTGTTTTACCAAAACCATGTAATATGAGGGATCTTTTAAACCATCAAGTCTACCTGTGTTCAATCGCAGAGGACCCGGCACTACATAATTGTTGGTAGATCTAAAGGATATCTGACAGAGAGATCTAAAGGTGTATTGTCCGTAACACTAGGGGTTACGTTTACAGCCCTGGAGCTCCCTCTGCTGGATACTATGGTCCTGCTTTACCCATCGGTTGCTCCTCCCTCCTGGTCTTTATAAGGAAAGATCAGGTGACAGGAAATCGCCTGATCTTTGGGTCTTATGTGGTTACTTCACGTATAACCTGCCTGACATCCCGGTTCCTGACCCCCGGCTTGTTCCTCGGTCTAACCTTACGTCTTGATCCTCGGCACTTCATCTTGGTATCTCTTCTGACCCTTGGCTTGTTTATCAGACTTCTCTTTGCTCACATGTATTGTTTCAGCAGCCATCTTGCACAGGTGCTTTCTAGGGACCGCAACCTGGGGATTACCTGCAGCCAATTCCAACTCCCTTCGCGGGGAGCTCTGGTGAATACCAGGTAGTCGCTTAGACTCTGCGCCCCTGCAAACCATGCGATTTGGTTCAGTGGGTCCACATCCGTGAATCACCGGCGTCTCCGCTGCTCTGGTGTCACCCACCGTGACAGCTGTATATCCACTTTTTAAGTAAATTAGGCTGTGAGACCTTTTCAATTTCCTCCCCAAAATTATGGATGCCTCTTAAGGTCCCCATACACAGGTCAATACCTGTTCACTCAACCTGCAATCTCGGCGTGATGACACAACCAATCGCTGAATAATCGATGTGCACCACTTTGTGCAATCGATTCCCGTTCAATACTTTGGGGACCAGAGTAAAGGATCCAAAGTAATGGCAATTTAACAGCGATTTACCAACATGTTGGTTTCCTGTTCAATCAACATTTCTTCGAACACGACCACCCTTTCTTCGAGCGGGATCGATGATTCCCGAAGGATGGATCGCTGTGAACGCATATAGCAATTAATTGGGAATCGAGCTAAAAATCTATCCGTGTATGGGGACTTTTATGGTCTGGTGTCTCTTATCGTGCACAAGTCTACTGGCTGCCATTTACTACCAAACATTAGACTACATAGAATAATCTTAAAATGAGCAAACATAATTCAGTGCAGGTATTCGTTTTATGTACATAGTGCTGATATATCATAGCTTATAAAATTAGAAAACAGTGAATAAATACGTTAAAAAAATAAAACATCTTCATCAGGAGCTGAAGTTCTTCGGATTCCTATCTGGACGGGATGTGGCTTTTACTGGTATCAGAACTATTATTTAGTTGTATTCATGGATTTCCACCACTCAAGGTTTTTTTTTATAGCTATGAGTTTTGTAGCTATGAGTCCAAAGTGCTGAGAGCTTAGTGAACCTGCTCTTCAGTTATCGGTCAGCGGAAAAATCGGCCGCTTATCGGCGTGTGCGCACAGATCCCTGTCGCCCCACAGCTCGGCCGGCCAGAGAACGAACATGTCCGATATTCTCTGGCCGATGCCATTAGCTTCAATGAAGACCGTCGCCTTCATTGAAGCTAATGGCCGGCACACAAAGGGTGCCGGCCGACTGAAGCAGCCCCATAATGCACCAGGATGCAAACGTGATGTTGTCATCACGTTTGCATTCCGGTGCATATCGGAGCATGTCTGTCGGCACCCATCTGGCATAAGGCCCCCCATACACCTTTAGATTCCTCTGTCAGATTTCCTTTAGATCTCCTTTTGTTTTACCAAAACCATGTAATATGAGGGACTTTCTAAACCATCTAGTCTACCATATATTCAATCGCAGAGGACCCGGCACTACATAATTGTTGGTAGATCTTAAGGATATCTGACAGAGATCTAAAGGTCTATGGCCAGTTTTAGTAGAACATGTGGCCAGACTCAGATGATTGTCCTCTGCTGTCTAACCAGAAGGTGGGTTGGAACCTAGTCCTGGGTCCATGAGGCCTTCCTATGAAAACACAGCAGATGCTTTCTTGGAGTTGAGGAAGCTCCTCTTCTTCTTAGGCTTGCTTTGAGGGCTAGGAGACTCGCTGGGAACACGGAACACATACAGGGTTTCTTCAGTGCTAGCAACATCCAAAGCCTCTGCACTTCCAAACTGGTCAGAGCCCATGTTGGACTGAAGAAGTTTCCTGAAGCTTCCTGTGTGTGAGAATGACACCCGCTTCACTGGACGTAGCTTTTTCTTTTTAAGGATACTGAAAGAAAAACAGATCAGGGTCATTTCATTGCAACAGAAAAGTGATATATAGGCTTGCTGCTTCTTCTTTCACTGTCCAGTTGGAGGAAGGACATTACCTGTAGGTGTTATCTAACTATAGCAGAGTCTTGTCTCTTTCCTTGCTAGATTGGGATGTGTGATATACTTTTTTGGGCATGTATTTCGGTATAAATATTACAGTTCTAATCTACCTTTCAGATTTTCCTTACAGATTCTATTTAAAGAAACAACAAATTTTTTGAGAAATTTCAAAAGTACCTATTGGGAATTTATAACGTGTCTACAGGTTTAGTTCACTCAAAAGTTACATATTGCCTAAAGGGAGCAGATAACACGAGGCATCAGAAATAGGCACTAGGGAAGCACTATGAAGACTGAGGACATCTTGTGGCAAATAAAAGGTATTGCATGGAGACTTTTTTATTTATATGCTTTAAAGCTTCAAGTATCTGAATATACAGCTTGATGTATCATGTATACACAGCATGAGCTGAACATGTTAGTAGTGGTGGTTTTACATGGGCAGTAGGGGGGGGGGTTTCCCAGGACAGCATCGCGTGGGGGTGGAGGCAGCATGGGATGGCATCTGGGCATTGTCTACGCCTTCTCTCCCGCCCAGGAGAGGGAAGGAGTAGAGGAGACTCGCCAGCACCCCCCCCCCCTCCCCTTCCCCCGAAAAAGATCAGAGGAGGGCGGACAACAAAGAGATCATATGGAGTGCTCGCCCAGGGCGCCGTTCTCCATTAGCTTTTTGCCTTTCAAAGGACAATAAAAGGGAATATAAGCTAGAGCTGTATGGTGATAACAAATAATAACATTTCTCCATGAAGACTTTCAGAGTATTTGTATACAGTTTGCACATAGCAATCATGGCGAGATTCAGGAGTTGCCTCCACTGGCTCAAGCAGCATCCAATTCCTATGTGTTAATGGAAGACAAGTCATGTGACAACGGGGCACAAACTCAGACATGTAATGGAATACATACACTCCATCAAATTACCCGTCTCCACACATTACTGCTCTTCTCTCTGATGAATTTCATACCACAGGGAGCAAAAAATTGATCTGGGGATTGCATGTGCATAATCCTCAGAAAAGGTTCTATTTTTCAAAATGTATCTATGTGTACTTAGCGGTTACTTTTCTGGTTTTACATTTCAACCTTCTTTTTTGTGGACACTTGGTTTAAAAATTTTATTTGTATTAGAACATACTGAATGTGTCCCAGAGTAAAAGAAGGCCATTAAAAGGAGATATATAGATTTTATAAGGATTTAAGCCTCCCATACACGCTTAGATTTTATGGGGGGCTTTAATCGGCAGCCAAATCGATCTGAGCCATTACGGACATGTCCGTAATTCTTAGAACGGTCGGATACTTTAGACGGGGACACAATGTCCCCATCTAAAGTATGGACATATGTCTCCTTAGCTCTGTTTGCACAGGCTGCCTCCTTCTTCTCTCCCTGTGAGGGGGGAAGGGGGGGGGGACCTCTCTCCCTTCGTGCTGACACACAGCACAGCCAGCAGCTGTCTGCCGGGTCTGCCGACCCGACGGACAGCGCTGGCACGCAAAGGGTTCCCGGACCAAATGTGACCCGATGTTTCAGCCGATTGACCGCATGTGATGATTTCATCACGCATGGTCGATTGGCCAAAACATCGGGTCACAATCTATACGTGTATGGGGAGCTTTACATACAGTTGTAAAAAAGATCACTTTACTATCGAGCAGTAATATTGGAGTCCTATAATATATTAAAGCGGATGTAAACATAAAAAACATAAACATGTATACAAAACTCACCTACATCGGGTCCTTATCCAGGGACAGCGCCCAAAAAGTAAAAAATAAATACTCACATTTCCTCCCCTCCCACGCCACCATGACTGGTGTGTCTGCTCCTTCAGGCTGCAAGATGGAGTAGCAAGACTCTTCCGGTCTCAATCCAACTATCCTGATCTGAATCCGGTGTTGCCCCGTCCCTCTGCGTCACCCGATTAAGATGTGTCCCTGTGGCGGATCTTTCCTGCTTACATATGTGAGCTGGCTATAGCTGCCTCTCACATACAGAGATCTGCAGACGGATGATCCATTAGTGGATGTATCGTTCGTGCAGAGCCAGCAGCTCCCTCACATACATGGCTCTGGCTTCCCATCCGCAGCAGTTGCGCATTCGCAATATAAGACGCATTGATCCCTCTTCCTTGATTTGGGGGGGGGGGGGGGGGGGGGGGGAGTGCATCTTGTGTGAAAAATACAGTAAGAATCCCTGAGGGCCCTTTCACACTATATCCGTTGCAGCTAGGACATGCTGTACCTTCCACACTTGGCTTCCTTGCATTACGCCTTATTTACCTGCAAATGACATATTCAAATGAACGGACGCATCAATTGCAGGTAAATACCGTACTGCAATCACAGCATATGTAGAGTGAATGGACCCTGATCTAATAAAGATCTATAATTTCTGACCTCTGTAGCTGCAATGAGAAGCCATCTGTATTAATCAGTCTAAGGGCCCTTTCACACCAGTTGTGCTGTGCTTGCAGTTGCGGTCACTACCCCATCTATTACTGCCAAATAAATGCATTTTGCAGTGCGCGGAGATGCTAGTGCTGCACCTGTGAAATTGCAGGCTGGAGGGCGTTTTTGGTAATGCACACTAATGTGCGGCATTGCACATTACCAGAAACACAAGCGCATGGTACACAGGTACACAGGTTTGCTATGAAAACCTTTGTACCTTGCTTTGACCCTATCTGTCCTGCACTGCGATACTATACCGCACTGCAGCTGCAACCCAGCTAGTGTGAAGGAGCCTTTATTTGTTTTATTTGTTGGCCAAACTCCAAAAGTCATGTCCTTTAGCTACTTCAGGATCTATGATAATACAGGTTCACAATAGACTTGCAGTCTACCATAACACCACACATCAAGAAAAACATGGAGCTATTTAGGAAAACCACCAACCCAGTAATATGCAATGGAAAAATGAGCTGGGCACAAACTTTAAAAGGCAGCCAGACAATGAATGCTATTACCAGAGCATTAGCTTGGGCTTGGAACTTATTAAATCTTTTAATAGAGGATTCTGCATTAAACCTGACAAGAATGACTAAGAGGAAATGCAAATGAGACAAAACTCAATATTTTCAATCCATTGAATCTTAATGTTTACACAGGCATAGTGTGTTATAGGGCACAAGTAGAAGTTCAGACACAGGCAATCAACCAGTAATGGCAGTGCCCCTATTTCTTTCATGACAGTTGCACTTAATTTATTTTTTTCATTGTTTCAGCCTATTGTTTGCCAAGTACTAGGTGATTTCTAGCATCATTATTCATTGCACTATATTTCATAGGTGTTCCAGTTTATAATTTAGTGTATAATTTAAGGATATTGAGCAATAGTGTTATATTACCAACAGATAGTGTAGACAGAACAGATAATAAATGAACATTTCATGTCATAGTTCTGTTCTCAATTTGAAACGGTCAAACGGTCAAACACAGTGGGCAAAATGGAAAAACTTAGACAAAGTCACAGGCCAACCTTAATATTTACTAAACAAATGTCTACAATGGAGGAAGTGTTTCCATTTCATGAGATCTAACGATGAACCTTTTCATATAGAAACAAACGTAAGTTTTAAATAACATCCTGGGTGGTTGCCCCAAGTTAGTTCAGGGTGAGGTTTTTTTTTACAAACATAACTCATCCCGAACTAACCTCTGGGAATCTTACCTGTCCTGACGGAGCCTGTGGCTTCCCTGCATATCAGCCCCACCAATCCTTACATGTTTCACCTCTTCAGCGATCATCAATGACCATAGGCCTCTATGTTAATACAGGCATTGATGTCATTGATGACACCAGGGATGTGAAAGGGGCATAGCAGGGTGCCATAAGGTATGACTCAAATTGTGTGGTGATTTAGCTGTAAATAAGTTAGAGATGAACAGACACAGGAAAGGGCTAAGCATGCTCTGTCTGGTGTGCTCTGTTCTGGTGTAACCTGATCCGTTTGTTTGTGCACCTTAGGATCTTTGTAACTGTTTAAAAGTCAGAGAGGATTCCAGACTCTTCTGGCTCCTTCTACATGATGTAATGGAGGAGCCTTAGTGGTAGTTGCAGCCTTGCATTTAGTTTATAAAAAGGGAAGTTTCAAAAGAGATTCTGATCTTCTGCTTCTTGAAACATGAGTAACTGCAGCAGCTGCCGGTCTGTGTTATCAGTCTGAAGGCAAGAGTCTGGGCATGCGATGTTAATCTCACCCTGGAGGAAGCAGGTGTCTAGCAATTTAGGATTGGCAGTGCAACTTCCACAATGAGTGACCTATTGTTTGGAACAGATTTCAACAGACTACCCTGTAGACCTCCCTCCTGGGTTACAGTGAAAACTTGCCTGTCCCCTTTATTTGGATTAAAATAAATTTCCCCAGTTTATTTGAAAAGGCATTACTGTTGTGGACATTCCTGTAATTGGGGAGGGTACTGTGACACAAGAACCAGCGGGGGAATAACCAGTGCGGGCACAGAGCCACAGCAAGGTAGGCACCTGTGAGGGAAGTCCAGCGGAGTTTGTCTGGAGATAGCAGCAAGATACAACTGCTGACCCCATTCCCGCCTGCACCCCCGTTACAGGGGCATTGGATACGGTGTGTAATCGAAACAAAAAACACTGTAATCTGTTTCAATTACCCCTACCAAAGTGTGATAAATAGCTGTAACTCCCAGAGGGTGAAGCAATACTAAGATATGTGATGTCAAATGTCACCACACATCTGTGGCATTCAGAGCAGATATGACTATAGGAGTTTGAATCCCCTGCTCAAGGGCTTCTAGCTGAGTTATATCAGTAATGGAAATGGAACATAAAATTGATCGAGCAGTGATCTGGCATTTTAGTTAAGGTGGGTTTACACGTGTAGGCTTTTTCTTCAATCCACGGCCAATTAGATTTTTTGTTCAATGTCGTTGTCGAACATCGTTCATTCATTTATCTAATATTAGATTTTTTGTTCGTTCATTGCCGATATCGATATACATTTGAAATTATAACGACAGATAAACATTTACCAACATGTTCTATGACCTTTTGAACGATTTTTTGTTGGAGGTCGAACAAAATGTATCCATCGAACAAATTACCCATTCTAGATTTTTGTTCAATCAATCAAAAAGTCGTTTTTCGTTCTGTGGATCGAACAAAAAATCGACACCTGTAAACCCTCCTTTAACCTCCCTAGCGGTTGAGACGAACCCTGTTCATTCGCCGTTCAGGGTCGTCCTAACCACAGGGGAAGCCGGCATTGGGTACACCCGATGCCTCTCTGGAAAGCTGCAGCGATTGTCTTCATCGCTGCAGCATTTCTGGGGTTTCGGCACCGCCCAAATCACGTTACGGTGACGCGGAAGGGTGTGGGGTAGGGGCCGGCGCCATAGACCTCCATGTTAATGGAGGAGCGCCGGCTTTTCCCTCCACACAGCCGGCGTCAATAATGACACCGGCTGTGTGGAGAGCAGCGGAGGGAGTGAGTGACAGTCAGTGTACTTTGTACACTGCCTCGATTGCCTGTACCGCGCCCTTGAAAACGGCACGATACGGGCAGTGCGCTAGGAAGGTTAATCGCTCAAGTATCTGATGGGTTTTCTAGGTACCGTCCATTGTATTGGATGGTACAATAGAGCATATGCACAGGGCTTAAACAAGGAATAATTTGGTTCAAAACACTCTGTGCTGGTACGATTGATTGATGTTAGGTTGACAGTCAATATTTAAATGGAACAAGACTATGTAATTAAAGATCAATTGAGTAAAAGTAGATGTATGTCTTTGCTTATAATTCAGAAAATATTGAGGTATGTGGATTAGGGCACTAACCAGGCATGTCATATTTATTACAACTTGGTCATCAATGGCCTCTAACATAATCTCTGAATGATAGGTCCATTATGAAAATGTCTTAAGCATGGACATTTCTCCAGCTGCGTCTGGTACATGATCGTGGTCACCATTGTCATTTCTATAGATTTGAACAAAGAGAGGGAGAAGTCTTTTCTTTATACAATTTATCCTAAATGTAAAGCAATTCTAAATAAAATAAATAAATTGATTAGCGTGGATTACAAAGGACCATAATCATCGCATTGCTAAGGGCCCCACTAATGGTACGGCTATACAATTTTACACAAATTAGATGGCTGCTGACGGAAACAGCGTCCATTAATGGTTTTGATGGTATTTCATTGAGAATCCAAACCATTGAAGCATTGCCATTGTTGTCTTGTTTCCCCTATATACTCCAACATAAATACAGAAAGGACACTGCTTTTATAATATAACCAAGTATAATTATATACACAGATAACAACTCTTGTCATGTTAAGAAATCCATTTCTCTTTTCTGACGCATTTCTACAACGCACAGTGTTTACTTTAGATCTTCAATGTTGTTGTTCAAAAGACAGAGACTGCTTTGCAGGCAAAAATCTTTTCATTGACAAGGAAAATAGCCTGCTATTACCTGGCATCTGCAGTCCGTAAAAAGCAGGAAAATTATTACAGCAAAGAGGAGAAGTATCATTATAAAAGCATAGAACACACGGAGCCGCTGCCCGCGCTACGCGGCCGGTGACGACAATCCACCATATCCCAACTCACCTTCTTTTCTTTCTTGCAGGAAATGTGTTTTTCTCCTCATCTAGGATGGCCAGACTTTCCTTCATGTGCTTCTCTAAAGACTCCCACAGTTCCGGATATTTTCTGCAGTATATAGAAAAGTAACATGTAAGGATTGTGATTTCACACCCAACTAAATGATGATAATTAAACTTTACTTTGCCTTATATCATCATGTATAGGAATTACATCAAATCTTAAGCTGGGCATACACGTTCCAATTATCCAGCGATCGTTTTTTAATCTGATCGCCCATCCGATTCCGGAATCAATTTTAATTTGCAAAAACGATCGCAAACTGCAACATACCATGCATTCAATTTCTGGGCGATTCTATCCTGAAAGTCTCAATATGTCTTGCAAGCACACATTTATGGGTTTGGAGTGGTGTTAGCTGAAGAACTGGCCAGTGACCAACAGCACACAAACAAAGGTCATTTCTACAAGAATCATAGATTGATCGCTTAAAACGATCGCATGAGACAACTAACAGCACTCGATTCATGTGCTTATTAATAAAATTTCCGTGCACGATCGTTTTTCTGTCCGATTTTTGGCAAAATCGATCGCTCGGACACTTTTGGCATGCTTCAATTTTTATCCAATCCGATCGCGTGATTGATATTGTTAAACGATCGCACTAAAATTGAACAGAAAATCGTGACGTGTATGCCCAGCTTTACAAAGTAAAATAGACAATACAGCGGTGTAAAGATTATATTTAATTAATACACCCCACTTTTGTACAAATGTCTGTTAAACAATAGAAAGCAGTTGCCCGCACTCAAGGTATATGCATATTGTTGATTCTTATTTATCGGTCCCTCTAGGCTTCATGAAAGTATAGCAATGGTGATGTTGGGTGCTTCATTCAGCTTCATTAACATGTTGGGGGTGACACAAAACTGTATAGATTTTAATAAAGGTGAATAAAGTGTGTGCTGCGGATTGCCTTAATCCCCGGAGTGCAGATCCATCATTTCTAAAGTTCTGTTAAACAATAGGCATCTTTATTAATATTTTTATACAGGAATATGAAGTGCAGTCCATTGCTGTGATTCTCAATTTTGGCACAACGCTCATTCATTCTCTGGCAATTAAAAAAAGAAAGAAACGAGGTGTGACAACAAATCACACCATCGGATATGGATACCCTCCGTGGAACAGAGGCAAGGGGACTTTAACGGCTAGAATTGTACATTGTGTGAAATGAAATGAAATGTGTATATCCATTCATGGTACATAGGTTGGCACAGTGCACATGAGTCATTGATGGAGTGTTCAACCGTCCTTCCACAGAACTAACCCGGAGCATCGACAGAATATATCATCCCTTCTCTGGCAATTCGGAATAATCCAATACAATCATTCCACCTATTATTTTTGAGGTGTATCCAACTTAACTCACATATACTTATTACTTTCAGAACTAGACTCCCATTCAGCCTTGCCTGTAAGCTTCCTCATTGCCACCAAAATGCCCAACCTTGCTTTGGTTTGCCATTTGCATCCATTTTGAATAGACATACTGCCATGATGTACCACTGTGCAGAGGAGGGAATTCATCCCCACAAGCCATTGCCACAATCTAGAGTTACGGTGCCACATCCTTGCATTGTTCCATCTTCTAGCAAACACAAACCATGCAACTTACACCCAGTGCCAAAAAGTGAGTGCACAAAAGTGAATCACACAAAAACACACAGATGTTCTCGAGTGTCCCACTCCTAAAGGAGATAAGAACTCGGTACCGCGGTAGGGGTGGCCAATGTGCCAAGCAGCCAAAGCTACAAAAGGCCGTCCCTGGGAGGTAGGTACATAAAAGAGAGTGCAAGGTGCAATGTGTCAAATATGTTCCCACCTGAAGTTATGGCACCCCTGGATCCCAACCAGGGGCACAAGTCACCAAGGGCTCCCTCCTGACCAGTCACAACATGCAGCAGAGCTGCTCCTACCAAGTGGCATGATGACAGGTACTAACCCCATCCTCTTCCAAGGAAAGGCCCGCAATGACCCAAATTAGAGATCAGGGAGAACAAAGCTTTCCGTGTCACCTATCAATTACCCCTCATGGAAGTTCCAGGACATGGTAGGCCACTCAACCATGCCCCTTCAGCATCCGATGAAGGGCCACTGTCAGGTGTGGACAGGAGACACTGCTGTTCTGGGCCCGATCATCTAGGAGGCCAGGCTGTCCACTGCCCGGTCCTGTGTTCCCCATCCAACATGCTGGCCTCTGCGCATCTGCGTACTAGCCAGAGAGAGGAGGAGAGACCTGCAGTGTACCCTCTGCCCTCCCCCCCATGTGTGTGAAAGTAGACAGTGATGTGATCTGTAAATTGACAGCAGGTATACACTAGCAACATCTTGTGACTGAAGTTCATATTGCAGATTGAGATCAGATTAAAACTTGACTGCATGAAATAACTAACAACTTCACTTTACTATGTCTACACTACTGTAAAAGATTTTATTGTTAAAAAGATCCAATTCATGTCCCTTGGATAACTGCAGGGAAACATTATTGACTTAGAAAGATTGCAGTTAGGGGTGTCAAATTGGGAATGTAAATTAATCCAGAGGTTTTTTTTGGTAGGGGGCCCGAAAAATTACCTAGCATGGGGCCCCAACATTTCTGATGTTGGCCTTGCCCTGATGCATCCTCCTCCAAAGTCTTCAGTCTATACAAGCCTTAGGACTGTGGAAGTTAATTTATGCCAGAGCTCTAACTCACAATACAGAAATGACACTTGAAATTCTCATCTGCTTTCATGGACGACAATCTTCATCTATCCATCAGCCGTCACATCATGCAGCTTTCTTATTTGCCTGAACACAGCTCGTGTAGAGAGCAGTTACGGCACTTCAATAAAATTCAGTAATCCCAGGTGAACCCTTTACTGCTAAAAGGGTAATTCAAAGTTACCGTCCAGAAGAAAAAGTGGACGGACAATTATCGTTTCTCGTTAGGAATCCTGAGGAGTGTTGACATTGTGTTATCAGTCCAAGGATAGATTTTCTTTTTTTTTCACCCCAGAAACAATACAATGCAATTGGATTTTTTTCTGCAGAAACTTGACAGGCGCTTACCTCTTTCTCCAGCTGTCAGCCCCATCCTCAGCGCTGCCAGCTTCTGGAACTCTGTCTGAATATTTATGGCCCAGAGAATGGAGCAGAGGAGACATTTCACTCTCGGAGCTTGCTGGAAGCAATAGGCTGAGTACTCGCTGCAACATGCCCTCTGGTACCTGGGATCGTTTAGTCAGATAAGCTGCCAATCGCATGCCCTGCAGGGAAATAATGGCAGCGTGTCAGGCAGTCACTGTCAGACAAAATGAATCGTCACTTATTTGTCGTGTGAGTGATAGCAAGAGTATAACAAGTATGAGGAAAATAAATATTGGGGTGAAGTGTTCTGGGCATGAGTTCATGGGTTATATTCTGGAAGGACACCAGTAGCATTATGTTTACACATACCCATACAGGAAATTGTTACACTATATATGTATACTCCTGAAATGCCTAAAATGAAACAAAAATTTTATTACATCTACTGTATATATTCGAGCATAAGCTGAGTTTTTCAGCCCAAAAAATGTGCTGTAAAAGCCCCCCTCAGCTTATACTTGAGTCAGAGTCAGGGCCCCTAATCGTGTGTTCGCTGGTCTCCCTGCTTAAGCGGGCAGCCTCTGTGAATGGTCTGATGTGTAGTTAATATTCTAGCTACAACATTTCCGAGATTGCCATCTAGTGGACTATTTGTTCATTTTTACTGGAGAAGAAAACTCCACTACTTAAGATTCAAACATGAAACTAAGTTTCCATTCCCATGCCATGTATTGGTCCCAATAATAATAATAATAATAATGACTTTTTAAATGGAAACTTATTTTCATGCTTTAATCATAAGAAGTGCCCTGAAAACCTTAACTTTATTGAGGGTAAGATTCGCCTGTTTGATTTATTCCTAGGGGCAATGGTGCTTTCTCTATATCCTTCTCATGTAGAAAACTCCACTAATTGACTTTGCATTTCCCACCCTCGGCTTATACAGAAGTCAATATATGTTTTCCCAGTTTTTGTAGAAATTTTTTTAGCTTTCATAGGGTGTATTCAGGTGCCTGCATACAGTGTGCAGGCACTTGGGGGCGTTGAAGAACCACCATGTGATCCTTATCAGACGGATAGTCAAAAAGCGTCTGGAGGAGGCCTAATGTCCCATCTTCTCAGCTGTAGCTGATGTCTAGGTGCTGAAAACGCAGCTTTGCCCATGTGACTGGTGCTTTAGCCTTAGGAATTATCATGTGTAATATCATATATGTAGTAGCATTTATTTTTTTGCTGCTGACTGCCTGGATGTATCTAAAGAGCTCTTGGATCAGCTGTGGGACAGGTACTAGCACAGCACATCCATCTATTCTTCATAAAATGTATTTAGGGATCATTTACACCAGAACATACCACCTCAACATGTGAGATAAATATTCTAATAGATAAAATAGACCCCACACATAAGTTGTTCAATGATTTATATAGCAGACCTGAATTGAGTTTAGGGAGAAAAATCCTGTACAAAATATCCTAAAGGAAAACCAGATGTAGTGGTGGGAAGGGAAATATGTGACACCACTTTTTTTTACCAGCTTTCTGATGCTGAAACTTGCTGTTGGGCTCAACAGGATCAATGGGGCGCTTTTCAAGCGAAAGATCTTTGTTGACCAGAGCTATGTCCCATTTCTCCTGTTGAGCCCTCCAGCACTTGTAAGCAGGAAGTGATCTCATCCATAACCAAGAAGTGATGTCAACCTGGTATGCACACAGCCCTGATAGATCAATGCTTTAATATTTCTTTGTTTTATTTTATTTTAACATTCACAGTACCTTAATTTGGTGTACTAGGTTGTGCGCCTCGTGTCCATGTTACTATTTGACCAGTATGGGGACTACCATTTATTTGTGCATCGTTTTGGAATAAGGACACCAACTGCTTTGCATGAAAAACATACTAAGCTTAATCTTATTAAAGTAAAACAATATATATCACTTTAGAACAAAGCAAGAATTTCCTCTATAATTGGATACAAAGCCAGCATCCCAGAATTAAATCAAAACACAGAACAAACAGAAAATCTCCCCTGTAAGAGCTTACAGGGGCGTGGGGACTTTAAAGGCTTCAACAGTATTTAGATAAATATCGTTTACACAAAGGTTAAAAATTACACGTTTTAATATATATTGGGTTGTAAAAGAGATAATTGATCAACAACGAAACAAATCCAGACCACTGCACGCCACCCACACCACGCTGCAGTGGTCTGGAGCCTTATCCCTTCATCTGCCGATTGAATCTTAACAATTTTGGGAGTCTCGCCCATACCTACCTAAGTAACTTACCTGTACTTTATGATTTTTTGGTTCTGGCTCTTGCGATTTGTGCGCCAGTGAGGCTCTCTGTTCCTTTGGGAAGACGGTCATCCCGTTGCCCCTACCCATTTCCCCACAGGAGGCTAACTGAATCACCTACTCCACCTGGTTGGTCTTGTTCTTCTTACCCCCTGAGGAAGTCACATCATGACGAAACGCGCATCGGGGTCACAGCGGTCGACACATGGTGTAGTCCACCATTTACCATCTGGACCAACCCCCTGGGCCCTCTGCTAGTGTGGCGCTAGCATATGCTTTTATCCATGAATAATGTATTTGTGATTGATCAGGATTTGTTTCGTTGCTGATCAATTATCTCTTTTACAACCTTATATATATTAAAACGTGTAATTTTTAACCTTTGTGTAAACGATATTTATCTAAATACTGTTGAAGCCTTTAAAGTCCCCACGCCCCTGTAAGCTCTTACAGGGGAGATTTTCTGTTTGTTCTGTGTTTTAATATATATCACTTTACTTTTCATGTTTGCTCTTTGTCATTTTCCAGCTTCATGAACTGGCTTTTTGTACCTTTGAGCCCTAACACTGAATATCTTTGAGCAGTACCTGGTTGTAGAGTCTTTGCATTGCATACACCTGGGCTCTTTCCTCTTGATCTTCTGCCAGTGTATACTCCATTTCCTCTCTCTGCATTCTAAAGAAAGCATAAATAAATAAATAGGATCATCTCAAGTGAGATAAGTGACCCCTGATCATCCTGCTGTGCACTCCACTGTCAAATACAGAACATTGGCCTTCTCCCCTGAGAGCATATACACTGCCGGACTGACCAAGAAAAGGCTATAATGCTTCTGAAAGGCTTATATGTAAGTGCGAGGCTTATACATTTGTCAGAAAGAAATCTACCCAATAAACCATTAGCATTCCATTCACTAAGGGGAGTTATATGTGATACTAATGGATCTCAAAGCAATTTCTTGTCTAAGCCATAGTGTTCAGGCTTTGTGGATTTCCTCATAAGACCGCAGCTGCAGTCATTGACCAATATCCATATAAGCTCACTGAAATGTTTGGAGCTGTCTGTCTTACATGGCATTCCCTCTGTGGAAAATAAGGGCTGCTTTGGTAAAAAAAAGAAAATTTTTTTTTGGTTTAATTTAATTTAAATATATACTATTTGGCCAACATGATTGGGGACCCCTTTTACAGACTTAACACAAAGGCAAATGGAAGAAACTGGTTGCTTTAAACACCTGCTATTCTTGTTTACAGCAAAGGCCCTTCACTTCCTACAATTACTGTATATACTGGAGTAATAACTAATCCAAATATTAGCTGAGGGACCTAATTTTTCCAAAAATGCAGGAACAGGAAAAACTAAATGACTCAAGTATAAGCCAAGGATGTGAAAGGCAGCAACTTTCGGGATGTCATTATTTTATTATGTTGTGGCAACATAAATATTGGGTTACAGGTATCTATAGGCAAAAAAAGGGAATATCAGGAATTGCTGATTTTACCATTTATTTCTACAGTGTTGTATAGGTGGCCATTAACCTCCCTAGCACACTGCCCGTATCGGTACAGGCAATCGAGGCAGTGTACAAAGTACACTGCCTGTCACTTGCTCCCTCCCTCCGCTCTTCTCCACACAGCCGGTGTCATTATTGACGCCAGCTGCGTGGGCGGGAAAGCCGGCGCTCCTCCATTAACATGGAGGCCAAAACCCCGGAAATGCTGCAGCGATGAAGACAATCGCTGCAGCTTTCCAGGGTGGCATCGGGTGGGCCCGATGCCGGCTTCCCCTGCGGTTGGGGCGAGCCTGAACAGCGGACGAGCTGTTAATGTCCAGCGGAATGAGCTGTTAATGTCCAGCTATTCCATGCCAAGAGAAAATCAGACTGAATTATTCAGGTTTTAAATCTATCTCATACGATTATGGGCGTGTTTGCACATAGCACCAAAGGGATAACAATACAAATGAAACCCCCTAGCTCATACCATTATTTTTTACATAGTAATCTGCTGTCATTTCTCATCCTCCCTCCCCCTTCACATCGCTGTCATAATTGATGTTGCCAGGGACGAAAGTACCAAATGCGGCATTGCCAGGTCAATGTCGTAGCCCCCCTTCCCTGCCTCTTTAGTATTATCGATAATGCCCAAGAGGTGGAACCTGGAACAAACTACAAGTACATGTAGACCCAGGGCTCGCCAGGGGCAGGTAAGTAGCCCCAAGGAGAGTTTGCTTTGTAAAGCAAAGTAGAAAAGTTCACTTTTGCAGTTTTCATTTTTAATACTGGCATGTGATTCATTTGCTGCCAGTCTTCCTGTATTTCTCATGCAGTACAGTGAATGAATGCTGAAAACAGATCTCTTCAGATTTAGGAATGAAGTGTCACTGAAGATGTCCCTGTGCACCCAGCAGACTGTGGACAACCTAGATTTCCTGATTACAGGTAGGTTTTTCTTTGATTGTATGTTTAATGGGCACATTAAATGCAAGGTGTATATAGATCTGCTCTAAATGACATACATATATTGAATATATCTTTGAGCTGCTGGAAATGCTTTGTTACTTGGGACCATAATATGTATCCTGAGCCTGTAAATATTACAGCACATTTTATGTAATGGTGACACGGACATCATTGTATCCAATTCTTACCTGTCACGGTACAAATTTGTTAAGTGCTTCCGTTTGTTAAGCGCCTTTCTCAGTGTTGCAGATAATGGCAAGCTGTCATCTTCAAAAGAGACCTCAACAGTAACATGGGCCTGATCTTCTTCTTGTGGTTTTCTGGCTGTGGTCTCTCTTTGTTTCCAAGTCTCCAAATTCTTATCTATTTCTCTAATTTCCTGAAAGTGGAAAGAAAAAACACATGTGAGGTCCAAAGTAGTGTCATATTATTTAGTGTGAGATTCAATAACACAACTGTGCTGATCACTGCTATTCTTGTTGGAGGCTTTAACCTCCCTACCGCTGCCTATACCGTGCCGTCGCAGCAGAGTACATTCCCACCTCCTCCCTCCACGTCATTAAGGACATGGAGGTCGATGGTCCCCCACGGTGGTGCCGGAACCCTGGAAATGATTTTCAGGGGTATATCAGGTTCTCCAGATCCCTGCTCCTCTGGCGTTTGGGATAAACCCAAACAGCGGACGAACTGAGTTCATCTCAAATGATATGGAGGTTAATAATAATAATAACAAGCTGAATTCTTATAAACATTTCAGCTTATACTCAAGTATATAAAGGTAACTTTAAACTTAATTTAGACAAAAACTACATGAGCTAGAGCAACGCTCATATTTTGTATTGTAATGTTTCCAGAACCCTTCTCTACAATTCCAGGAATTTTGGTGCTGATACCATGTTCAGGGGCTTCATACCTAAAGCGCATGTATACTCAATATGTAAAAAATATATACAGTATGTAAAATTAAAGTTTGACTTACCTCTGAGCTGGTATGATGGTGGCTTAGGGCTCCACGATACTAAAAAAGTAAACTTACCTGCTGTTCCCTGGAGTCGTATGAGAGATTCCATCTTTATTCGCCAGGCTTCTGGGGGTTAACTTAGGGCACAATATGGCGAGGGGCCACTGGGGGCGTTTATAATAGCTTTCTATGGGCATTTTTGTCAGTGTACTTTCAGTGGAGTGCTGAGACAGAATTACCAGCACATGCAACCGCCAGGAGCCAGGGAGAGTGGAGGGGCTGCGAGGGATCTACCTAAATTACTCATTATACCCTGTTTCCCCGAAAATAAGGCATCTTTCAAAAATAAGTCACCCTTACATTTTCGCCTCAAATCCCTGAAAATAAGGCACCCCGAAGATATGGTACTGTAACTCTGGACAGGGGGGATCAGGGGGGCAATCAGAATTACACAGGAGGATCAGATGGGGTTACTAAAATGTGTCTGAGTCTCCTGTGCCATTTTGATTCCCCCTGTGTCATTTTAAGTGACCCCCCCCCACCCTGATACCCCAGTGCCGTATTCTTCTTCATGAAAAGATAAGACATCCCCTGACAATAAGACATAGGGCATCTTTGGGAGCAAAAATTTATATAAGACACTGTCTTATTTTCGGGGAAACAGGGTAAGTTTTTTGGGGCAGGTTTTATGCTTTTTTCCCTATTATTGGCACTTCTAGTGCCATTCATGCAGAGATGTACTGCTGGTGGTAGGTCCGCTTAAACTCCAATATAAACTAGTGGAATTTGCGACCATCTCTATGTCTAGTGATTTGCCCTCTGTAGGAAGAAAGTAATGTGTCTCCTGGTGTTGTGAAGGCAGAGCCCTTTTTTACATTGCTACCGGGAGAGCTGTGGGATTTAATGTCATTGCTAACGTCTTTCCACGGTTTAGAGAGATAAAAGGATTTGCAAAGCCAACTCTATGTGTAGATAAACCTGCAGGAGATATAACACAAGGAGACTTGGGTATCATTTTCAGTTTGCCTTTTGCAAGCCATCAAGTTAAACTTATTTTCCTTTCTGATTCTTGTGCATCCTCTGGGTTTAAATAGCTGATTTCAGAAAGATGACAGCTTGAACGGCGCTCAAACTGCGCACGCTGACTCACTTGTGTGCTTACATGTCATATTCTTACAAAAGGAAAAAGAAAGAACATGAAAGAATTATCAAACCACAGAGGCCCTCAATCTATGTCACTGCAATAGACACAGATCTTAGGTAAGAAGGTAGAAAAAAAGTAATACCTAAAACCTTTTAAACCTAATTGCATTAAGCCCCTCACTCACCTTTAGATTTTCTGTGCCGAGAATCGGCCAGGCACCCTTTGTGTGGTGACAGATACTTTGGGTGGAGATGTAAGCAATCTAAGAATGTGGCCGATTTTGGGCAGAAAACAATTTCTGTCTGATCAACTTTAAGTCGATCGAATGGAAATATCGAAGCGTGTATTGGCCAGCTTAAGGCTATGTTTCCACTATATGTCCAGACCCCTCCGCTAAGTGTATTGCTTAGCGGGAGGTCCCGACCGAGCACACTTACCTGCTCGGCGGATGCTGTGTCTTCACTGCGCCGAGTCGTTCCGCCGATGCAAGGCTGAACATAGTGGAGTACGTTGAGCCTATGCATCAGCGGATGTCTAAACACAGCATCCGGCGATCAAGAAAAGTCTATGTGCTACGTCGGGATCCCACCCAAGCAATACGTTTAGCGGAGGGGGTCCCGATGTATAATGGAAACAAGCCCTAGTTTATGCATAACTCAGAGGTATGAGGATCATTGCCAATCTGGATTTAGCAGAAAACCGAATTCTACTGACAGTTACAGATATATTTCTATACTACAGAATGAATAAAGATTATTATTTTGACAACCTGACAATGCAACATTATTTTATATATACACTATGAACTTTCTATATGAAGGAGTAGAGAACATCTTAATATCTTTGTGTGCAAAACCAAAAAAGCTGAATGTAAAATGTGTCCATATAAAGTGACCATCAACTGGTGAGAATCGGTGATGTATAGGAAGTATAATATTTCAGGACAGTCTCACCCTGGAATTCTAGGTCATACCATAGGTCTGAAAATTCCACTAGCCCTTACCTGATTTAGTGTGAGTAGAAGCTGTTCGTACTCTGTGTTGGGCGGTACGGATTTCTCCTCTTCTAATAGAAGAGACTGCAGCTGGAGAAGAGCTGAATGGACTGCAAACATCTTTGATTTACTATTCACGATATGGAACTGTAAGGAAGTCAGATATTCTCCCAGCTTATACTCTCTGGCTTTCAGCTGGTGCACTCGCTGCAGCAAAAGTTCTCCGCGTACCTGTAAGATAGGTAGAAGACAAAGAAATATTTATATCTGACATTATTTAGTTGGTTGAATAAGACCTCCTCCCGGAACCTTAGCTCAGACTTACCAACTACTGTACTTATACAAATACATGCAATATCTTCACCTGCCTTAAAGTGTATGCAGATAAACCCCGAAAATGATAATCAACTCCAAGATGTATAAGCGTCACAAATAAGGGCAAAAGTACACCTGTCCATTACAGCCTTTCCTTGAGATGGTTGTGTTTTATTCTGCATTAAGCAAAATATTTTTTTTCTTCATGTATATATTGAGTATAGTATTATGTTGTTATGAAAAACCTGATTATTGACTGGATTTATTAAAATAAAATGTATTACTATATTAACCCTTTGAGCGCACGGCCCGTATCGCGCCGATACGGGCGATCGAGGCAGTGTACACAGTACACTGCCTGTCATTTCTGGCATCTCGCCGGAGCTCTTCACACAGCTGGTGTCATTACTGACACCAGCTGCGTGAGAGGGAAAGCCGGTGCTCCTCCATTAACATGGAGGTCTATGGTGCCGACCCCCCCCCGCCCCTTCACCGTGACGCGATCGGGGCGGTGCCGCCAACCCGGAAATGCTGCAGCGATGTAGACAATCGCTGCAGCTTTCCGGGGAGGCATAGGGTCTCCCCGCCGCCGCCTTCCCCTGAGGTTGAGACGACCCTGTTCAGCGAACGAACAGGGTTCGTCTCAACCGCTAGGGAGGTTAACATTCATCACATTTTGAACAGTTATCAATAAGGAGATGGCTATTAACAGCTTGTAGTCTTTTGGGAAGAGTGTGTGTGTATGCGTGGACAGGGCTGCCATCAGAAATTTAGGGGCCCCATACCAGGTAACCGCGGCCTGAGAGTTCCTGCATGGTAGACTCTGCAGATGGACCTCACTGTTCCTGATTGAGCCTCCGATTAGCTGCCTGCATCCACAGTACAACAATATTTGAACCCCCAGATCTCATAACTCAGTAGTCAAACAGTGCTTTTCTCTTGTCAGAATTTACCCTTAAAATGCCTACTCAGACCTATTCCAACCCCCAAATCTCCAACAAAGTCCAAACTTTTTTTTTTATTTGACACTAACTAACACTAACTGTAAACTTTAATAGCTATGAATGTTTCCCTGCAGTTATCCATGTGACATAAATTGTATACATTTAACAATAAATCTTTTACAGTAGTGCATACATGATAAAGTGGAGTAGTTTGAACAGCTATTTAATCTGTTCGAGCTTTAATCTCAACTCAACCTGCCATATCAATATCAACCACAAAATGTCACTAGTGTGTGCCTGCCCTCAATTCACAGATCATGACCCTGTCACCAACTTCGTTCACACACATGGGGAGGAGGGGGTCCTGCATGAAGGAGTGCCCCCCTGTCCCCACCTGATAGTGGCCCTGTGTGTGGATTGTAGAAGTGTGAGTTGCGAGGTCAGCCACTATTATAAGATTAGAAGGCCAATCCCAATTCTTGTTCATTCCAAAAGTATTTGATGATGTTAAAGTCAGAGCTTTGTGTGGGCCAGAAAAATCATTCCAGCTAAGAAGAACCCAAATATTTCTAAATGGCCCTTTCTTTATGCCAAGCCTACCTAGATGGTCAGAAGGGCCCCCTGTCCAGTCTGATGGCGGCCCTGCCCCACACACCACAACCTCTCATTAATCAGATAAGTTACATTTGGTAATTAAGGGGTACCACCAGGGTTCTCTCCATTTTATCACTTTAACAAAGGGTGTGGTGTATTGGTGAGACCCTCAAGAGTTTAACATTCAGGGAGGTCTGTAGGAACAGACATTGCCAAAAGTAAGCGAGGAAGCTTTGAAAATGTTGTCAGTTGAGCAGTCAGTCAGTTCAACAATAAACCCCAGGCTCAGTAAATCAATACCTGATGCCTCACTTCTATGTTCTTATTTCTCCATATGCCATGGCATATGACTGGGAGCATAGTCTCAAATTACCTTCCCTTCACTTACCTTATTTTTCAGACCATAAGAAGCACCAAATTTTTAGTGCAGGAAAACAAGAAAAAAATATTTTAAGTGTTCGAGCATTAATCTCAATTGGGAAAAAAATCCTGTGCAATATCAATTTCAGCCACATGATGTCACTAGTGATGATCACTGCTTCCTTCTGACACATCGGGGAAGAGGGCGGAGGGGGATGCTGAATGCATTTCTCACCTCTACAGCTGACAGAAAGATGCGTGATGTGCCTGCCATGATGGGTTCCTTGCCTGCCTTTCAGGGCACTGAGCGGCATCACATAGTCCAGACTGGCCAATCAATAAGCTGACTGCACAAAACCATGCGGACTCCAAAAAACTATTCCTTTACCACACATTGCGACCATAAGACGCACCCTCAATTTCTCCACACTTTTGTCCAACAAATGTGGTAAAATGCAGGACATTGGACCCTGAATTGGGAAGTGGGAGGGGAGTTGTGACATCACAAGTAGAGATGGTCGAATTTTTTTTCAAAACTTCGACCTTTTTGACGATTTAGAGTTAATTGCAAAGCCCCTGAACATGGTATCATCACCATTGCTTGGAGATTTAGAGAAGGGATGGGGGTATACAGGGCCGCCATTAGGGGGGACAACAGGGACTCCCGTCCCAGGCAGCCCCAGGGGCCCGACGGTCTCAGGTATGGGTGCCTGGCTTGCTTCCTGATCTGGTTCCAGGAAGCCATCCTCTTCTCCCGTTCTCCTCGCCCTTACTTTCCCCTTTTTCCCCCGTTTTCTTCCTTCCTTGGCCTCTTCCCTTCTTCTATTATCTCTCCTGCCTCCCCGCTGTTATTGTTTTGTTTTTTTTTTTTTCCTACTTTTTATTTTTCTGCTAGCACCCCCCCCCTCCGTCCCCCCAGCATCCACAATTCCTGTCATTTTTCCCCCTGGGGGGGGGGCGGGTGGGGGGGGTGGGGGGGAGGCCTGTGACGTTTTTTTTTACGTGGCCCTAAAACCATTATTTCTTTCTTTTTGCCCTTTTTTTTTATTACAAAAAAAGTATGTCTCTAACACAAATGGTTTTTGCGACAAATAAGTCACAAAGCAACAGTCCAGTCAAAATTTTGACTTTGATTTTGACTTAATTTATGCCAAAAACTACATGCGCTAGAGCTAACCTTGATTTTTTGTTTTTTCATGTTCCCACAACCCTTCTCTACATCTCCAGCAACTTTGGTGATGATACCATGCTCAGGGGTTTTGCAATCAGCTCACAAAGTCAGCAAGTCGAAAAATGTGACCATCTCTAGTCACAAGTATGCATTTGGATTAATTGATCAGAAATAAATAAAAAGTCAGAATAAACATGGCGTCTGTAACGTTACCACAGGACATCTGAATACAAATATCAAACGATCCTCTGTGTAATATATGACTTGCCTCCCTCCTTTCACTGCAATGTTTGCAGTCCCAATGTGACTATATGATAAGTGGCAGCAAGGGCAGGAAATTTGAACCCAGCAACTGATGACTGTGTACGTCAGGGCTAACAGTGTAAACACATGTAAAGATGAGAGCACCGTACATCCATGTTCATAACGTTCGCCCTTGGCACAGTGCTTTCATAGCTCCATACATGACCCCATTAATAACCTCCTTTTCCAGGGCCTGAACCAAAACGCATCAACTAAATCTGAACTGAACACATCCCAGGAGGCCATGTTCCTGCACACGATTTAATGGGTCTTATTTCTTCAACCGAGACTTATTTCCATAAAGCTAGAAAGTGCAAATGAAAAGTAAACATTCATGTAACCGGATAAGTCTTCACCGTCTGATGTGGTCGCATCTCATTTTCGTTACCTGCTTAATCTTGTCATCTGTAATTTGTGCTTTATAAATCAAGACTTTATCCTCCGCAGATTTCTTCAGCATCTCCGCCGCTCTGTCCTGGGGATGCTTCGTCGTCTTTGAACCTGACTGAATAAAAATATAAAATAAGAGATCGCACAGGAGCGCAATGCACGAGAATAAAGCAGGCTATGGAAATAAAATATATATTTAGCGGAATGAAGAAAACATCTGCACTACAATGACACCGCAGCCACAAATATGTGCCAGTGTTTCGTATGTGTCGTCTCTACAAGAGTCACAGGAGAGACAGACTTCCACCAATGGTGTTACAAGAACAATGCGGGTTTTAAGACCTTCATCCTCATTACAGATTAGACCATTTCTATAAAAAAGTATGTGCAGCTCTCAAAACTGTTTTTCAACCATGATGATCCATGTCATTTATACAATTGTGTGATTATAATATTTTTATAATGGATATGGTTTTCTTTTTCCCCCCAAACAGATAAGGCAGCTTGACATTTTGGAGAAAATGTAGCAAGAAATGCAATTTTGCCATACGTATTTTTGGGCTATAAAACACACAGGCGGATCTCCCATGTGCTTTGCGTTGTTTATATCAGCGGACCTCTGATATAAACAATGAAGATCGGAGCTGGATGAAAGGGCTGCCAGACGGCAACTCTCCCATCTAGCTCTGCTTTTTCTGCCAGCTTTTCAGACAAACAGCCTTCCTGTTGATAACACATTACAGAGATCTACCTAAGGGCGGATCTTTACTTCAGTTGTGTTTTAACTGTGAGCTGGGCTGCTTTAGCTCAGATCACAGACAGTGTATTTGCCATGTCGGCAATACCACGCCCTTTTAACTTTAATGAGCAAACCGCTCCCGAAAACATGTTGAAAGCATTTTTTTATTGTCAGTTTATCATTATTACAATGGGCACGTTACATGACTGTAGTGCGTCGGCATTATGCTGACCGACCCACAATGCCCTACATAGCAGATGCACTACATAGCAGTGATATATACCTTCCAATCACTATGTATTCTATCAGGGAGGATCCAGCACTACATAACAGTGATATATACCTTCCAATCACTATGCACTTCATCAGGGAGGAACCAGCACTACATAGCAGTGATATATACTTTCCAATCCCTATGCATTCTATCAGGGAGG
>CM070032.1:213249911-213263026 GCA_036250615.1 Ptychadena robeensis
CCTCGGTTAGGCTGCCTATCTGTCCAGCATGGTAGATCACCTGCTACCTCGGTTAGGCTGACTATCTGAAACAAATTTATGAATGGTCTGGTTGTAAATGTTATAAATTGATAATTTTTCATGCTAGTGTTTGCTGGAATGAAGATCTCCCACTTGGTACTGGCCTTTTGACTTGGATGGAGGAATACACAGTGAATACTGCATGGCCTGCCTACTTTGCTGGAACATTCTGTATATTCACTTGATATGTAAATGGTCTCCATCCAAAGTAATGAAATTTATCTGAAATGTACAGACCGCAATTCTGTAGAATGATTTTTGGGCCGTTTTTGCCCCAAGTTCAAAGACGGGCGCGTTAGATATGCGGCCCTGAGTTTTTGTCACTGGTGGACTTCATGGTGTTGATCCAGCATGGTAGATCATCTCCTACCTCGGTAAAGTAGGGTACAGACATGAAGATATGGGCCAGATTGATGCCCATTTCAAGCGCCGTGTGCGCTCACGGCCATCTATTTGGCCCATATTATATGCGGCAATCGCTGATTTTTCGAGTGGGACCAATCAATCCCACTCGTAAACAGCCATATCGGACATGACCATTACATACGGCGATGTCCGTTGCTTTACATGGAAACCGCGGGTCTCCATGTAAAGCTTCGGCTGAGCTGGGGAAAGAGCAGAGCTGGCTCCCCTGATATCTGACAGCAACGTGATGACGTCATCACGCTGCTACAGGGAACATCGGACGGCTCAAATGTCGGGCCTTCTGTACCCTGCTTTAGGCTGCCTATCTGTACCAAATTTATGAATGGTCTGGTAAACGTTATAAGTTGATCAGCTTTCAGTAATGCTAGTGCTCACCCTTACAGACCCCATCTACCGTATATGCCGGCGTATAAGACGACTTTTCAGTACCTTAAAATCCTCCCCAAAGTTGGGGGTCGTCTAATACGCCGGGTGCCGCAGGCTGGGGGGGTGCAGGGGACCATCTCTGGGAGCCGTTACTGTATCTGTGCGATCCGGTTACGTGCTGCTTTAAGCTGCCAGCACTGACTAAGATACAATGTAGCAGAGCAAGTAGAACTAGCAGGGCAGTGTTACCATGGCTACATGATGCTTCTCACGGAGAACACACGCTGTAGCTCTGTTAAAACTTTGAACATTCATAGCAGGAAAACCATTTCTAGTATAATGATGAAACTTTCAGGGTCAGTAATTCTCACCTACTACTACTTACACCCCGAGTTTCACCACTCTAGCTATAATACTTATAAGTTACATTTCAGCTAAATTCCAGCTTACTTGCCTACATACATTTTTTCATTTGGTGAGCGTTGGAAGAGGGGGTAGTCTTATACGGCGAGTATATAACAAACTCTATATTTTATGGAAAAGTTGGGGGGCCGTCTTATACGCCGGCATATACGGTATGTTGATCTAAGCAGGTGTGCAGCCAACGATGACAATCACCAGCATTACAAACAATTTCCTGCCCATGTCTTAAAAGTCAGAGCGGCAGCTTAAATGATTACGGATTCATGGCATGTGACTGCTGTAGTAATGGTAGTTTGCAGAACCTATTAATGTTCACCTCTTCCCGTCAGCTCCTGCCCCTCTATATCCCTTATCTATTAACACAACTGATTTGTACATGAAATGCTACCAGAGCATTTTCTCCACCCTTCACTGGTGTTTACAGTGACCTTTCAAAGTTTAAAAACCTCCAGGGTCTGTTAGTCATTTTATTCATCATGTAAGCTGACGATGAGGGATGACTCAGAATGCCCCGTATCACTGTGCCAAGAAGCCTTTGTAGGAACGAGTGAGATGATGGGTCGAGAGCTTCAAATGTAAAACGTGTCTTTAGGGAAAAAACACACATTTTTGAATGCAAAATGATCACATAAGTTGTTGGAGTGAATCTACAAACCACCCCAAGCACTGGCTCCAACACGAACTCCACTCCAAACCTGAGACATCTTGTAAAATTATGGAAATTTATAGAGATCTGCAACTGTTGTTTTTGATCATTTGGGTCCCATGCAGGACACCAAGGTTTCATACCCATCTATTACAGGGGATGGTATTGGGGTTGGGATCAGATGAACAAACCATATTTAAGAGATGCAGGGGACGCAGAAAACACCCTTCTGTCAGTTTGTCTGAGAATTTAACTAAAGGTAGCCATTCACATAGAGATTGCCCCTCGATAGATGAGGAACAGGCTGCAGCATGATGACGTCTTGTACCTTTGTGTGCCCTTGATGAACCTTTGTGTGCCGGACATTACTATGGATGGGAATCTGTACGAGTATGGCTACCTTCAGATTTCAAAATTTTCTAAGGCACAGGAAGTAGCAAGGGCGTATGAATGCACTTCTTTTACAAATATGTATCATATTTGTAAAACTATAACACAGTTTTTCACCCACAGAATTGGGGGGGGGGGAAAGTGCCTGCGTGTAAGGGCTTGTTTCCACTGATGCGGAATCGTGCGGATTGCTGCGGTTGTGTCCGTGCGGCTGCCGCCCCTTCTACGGCATCCATAGGCAAAGCATCGGCCAGGCTCCACTGGTGCGGCCGAGTGCGGATGTGCGCGGATGCGGTGCGGATGTGGATGCGGTTCTGAACGCTCGATACAGCATTTTCGTGCGGATGCCGCAACTGACCGCATCCCTTAACATGGGGCATGCCCAAAGTCCACATCCTACCGCACCGACGTCTGCGTACATCTGCATGCTAAACAGCTTGTGGTGTGGACGGGAGCGGCTGCAGCCGCGCGGATAGCACGGCAGCCATCCGCATCAGTGGAAACAAGCCCTTATGGATGCCGAAAGTCTGCCGAAAGTGTGCTCTCTAGTGACACCATTTTTGTGGCTGAAATTGGGTACTGCATGGGATTTTTTCCCTAATTCATCATTTAACACATGAAATGTTTTTTTCTGATGCTGGGTGCGTCAAAAAAAAAAAAAACAACTTCATTTACCTCCTGGGGGTTTGCCTGTGGAATTTTTTTTTAAAAAGTGTGCCACAGGCAATCGCAGCAGATGACAATGAAATCAGCTGCAATTTCGTGCCCTCCCTTATCCAGCTTCACATCTAAAATGCTGGTAAAAAGCGACGATACCTCTATTACATGGAGGTCAAAGGTGTCCGGCATCAACATCGGGGTGGACCCGGAAAGATCTGCCGATAAGGAGGACCGCTACGGGCTTTCACCAGACAGGTAAGTATGCATTTCATTGATCATGAAACTCAACCAGAGATAACTGTGGGCAAACTCACCTGTCCGTCAGATTTCCCAGGCGATCCTGTGTATTGGCGTAAACGCCAATATACCAGGCCCACCCTGATCCCGATATGATGCGGGAGGGGCGGGGGTGTTGTCGATGGCGCCATAGACCTTCATGTTAATGGGGAAGCGTCGCTGTTTCCCAGCACAATTCACGCTCAGGACCCGGAGAGCAGAAAATCAAAACAGCATTGATATGCTCCTCCGCGAATGCCTGTGGCGAACTTTTAATAAAGCGTGGCACATACACACTGGGGGTTAAACAAACTCAACCTGAGTTAACTTGGGCTAACCGCCCAGGTGGTTACACAGGTACCACACCTAGTTTTATACAATAAGAAAAAGACCATAAGCTAATATGAGATAATATAAGGCAATTTAATACAGGGATGGGTTGAAGCACAGCTTGGTAAAGTGTGATATAATGGCAGTGCGTCATCCACACATGAAGGATTTGACTTGTATGTTCTGTTTACATGTTTTCTACATATTTTGTACTTCAGTCCAACGATGAACTTGATTTGACAGAATCAATTCCACCCATACTTGATTCTGACTATGGGGCTGTAATTCTCTAAAACGGCCACTAGATGGAGCTTAGATTACATCACATTAGATTCTGCAGAGGTGAAGCTGCATTCCAATTCACACAGACAACAGAGTTCCTCCCAGCTGTCCCTGTTCCCTGATTGTTTTACAAGCTGCCGCGGTGGGTGCATCACACGGTGGGAGGAAAGAATCGCCTCTCCTGCTGTAAGGAACATTTTATTTTACATTTTGAGCAGTGATTGCCTAATTATCAGCAGTGAGCTGGCTGATAGTGTAAAGTGCCCAGTGAGGTGGTAGGTCCGCTTTAAGTAAATTTGCCAAATGCCAAAGTCAGATAAGCAGTATTTTTTGTCTCATTATTAATAACATTCCTAGTTTTTAAACCATATTAAAGATCTTGCTTACTACATAGACCATAGCAAATATTGGGATGTTGCCTACAAATGTGGCCTACCTTTTCCTCTACATGTTTCAGCATTCCCTCTGCCTCTTCGCTGGCCTCCCTCTGCTTCCTTTGCTGAGACTCCATCTGTTTCCTGGTGTCCAAGTTGCACTCTGCTGTCAAAGCTACCATCTTCCGATGATGTTCCTCTTGTATTTTCTTCTCAAGATCGCTCCAGTAAGCGCTTATGGCAGAACTCATTTTCTTTTCCTCCAGCGGGTAGAGGGTCCCAGCTCCTGTCATTTCTTTCAGCAGAATCCCAGTCACATCTTTATAGACCTGAATCCGACAGACTTCTAAATATGCATCTGCCTGAGTCAGATTAGAGATCTCTGAGCTGCACAGAGACAGAAAACAATTAGTATAATACAGATAAGTTATACAGAAGAGTTTTTACAGATTAAAGTTATATCCAGGGGTGCACATAACTTTTTTAGTGGGCTCCTTGGATACCACGAGATTGTGTGTGGTACTCACCCCATATGTTTGTGGTCTCCCTCACTGTCCTCTGCATCAGCTTACTGCATGGTAGATTCTACTGCAGATGGACATCACTATTCCTTATTTAGCCTCCGATTAGTCTCCATCCACAGGTCACCAGCTGGCTTTGGGTCAAATGTACCTCTCACAGTTCACGCTGGCTTAGTAACTAACCCCTGAGACTACCTGCCGTCTAAATGCCATCCTTCATAGTCATATTCCAACTGTCACACAGTGCTTTCCTCTTGCCAGATTTTACCCTTACATATACCTACTCTGACTTTCATCCCCCAGATCTCCAACACCCTTAGAAGTCCAATCTTTTTTTTGGATTATTAATTTACATTCCCGATTTCACAGCCCTAACTGCAACCTTTCATAGTTATCCAAGTGACATAAATTGTATACATTTAACATTTAGCTTGTTAGTACGCATATGAGCTGTGTAACAATAATGTCAGTACGCAGAGCTTGTTTTTGGCCCCTTTTGAGTACCAGAGTACCACTTATGTGCACCCCTGGTTATATCAATAGAAGCATCAAGTGATAATGACTCTTATTGTCATTTGATCAGTGTTCTTCAGACTTAACATGACTATCAACTCCTTGGTATTTTTTGTTGTAAAAGGTTAAATGTATCACATTAAATATAAAATGCTAGCAAGCCATCATTGCAGAGATCAAATGTATTACAGGAGTTATTAAAGGGGTACAAATGCCTTATTAAGACATAAAAATCTATGAAAAACAAAATCGAGACTGTGGTGCCTTGGGGTGTTTTTTCCCCGTTTTTTCTACGCACTGGAGGACCCACTTCTTAAAGACAGTGGCTTTTTCTAGGCCGGGGTCTATTGATGTTTTTTGCTCTCTAGTGGTATCATTCGTGGTATCCTATTTTGTTACCTGCCATTCACAGGAATAGTCTGTACCCAGGTCTATGGAAACTGTCAGGGCTTGAGTTTTTATCGGCCTTCTTTGTTATCAATGTTTTACTTGCCTGGTTTGTGCCATTTGTCTACAAAAACTCCAATAAACTTTAAATGTTTAAAAAAAATTAATCACAAGAGTAAGGGCTCAGGACTCGGGGCTACAGCACATTCTCACACTCACCATTATCATTTTTTGCAGAGGGGTGTGTGGGAGAGCTGCACTTACGCTGGCAGCTTCCTCACACACACAGCCATAAAAAGGAGACATCTTCAGCAGTTCCCCCGTGATCCCACTCTTCCCCATGTGTGAGGAAGATCAGATGGGGGATGCGTGCACATCCTGGCCGGAGTGGTTTCCTTTGAAATGCACTCGTGACCGTTCACGCATGTGTGGTTGTGCGGAGCGAGCCTCCGTGGGTGCAGGCTTACGGCGGAAGCATGGTGTCCGCTAGGGGACTCGGACAACCCAGATAGGGACCTTTGGATGGGGGCCTATTGAGGGCGCCCACGGCCAGGACTGGGATGGTCTCTTCAGGTGAAGTTCATTTTCCTAATAGGAGGAGGGACTATTTATAGGTTGGAGAGAAAAGTGAGTGCTAGTTCACTGCCCTCTGGGCGTAGTGAAGGGCAGTGTGTTGTAAATGAAGGGGAAGAGAGAGGTCTGAATCTCCAGGTTACTACAGATGATTGGCTTGTATAGACCAGGTATATAAGTGGAGTTTATGGAATTGAGTGACTATCTGTCTATTGTCTTGTTAGGGCAATGGATACCTCATACTTTTTATCGTGAATTTTGGGTGAACACCTACCATAGCAGGTAGGTATCTTTCAATATATCCAATTTATAGTCACCATTGATATTGTTGATATGACATATTGGTCCCCATTCAGCTATTGAGTAGTAATTTAACATTGTGATATGTGTAAAATTATTTGCAATTGTCTTGTGGTTATTTTGGTTTAAAATGACAGTATGATTTATATACATTTACTATCACTTGCAGTATTGTGTCCTTGTATTATTTCTCCTGAGGAAACCCCTAGAAAAGCAAGGGGCGAAACGCGTCGAGTCCCTAGGACACTTGCATGGCATAGGGTTATTCCGCCCACTCCCCCAGGTCTTGGTTGTCAAAGTGGTAAGACCCGTGCCCACCTTGTATCTGGAGATGTGGAGTGATGTCACATTGCAACAAGGTTTCTTTTATCTGTATTGTACTATCTTGATGAATCATGCTGAACGGTGTTTTTATATATTTATTTAGGTCATATGTTTTAGAAAGACCAATTTTAAATATGCATTTGTTATTTTTAGTGTGCCTCAAAAGCCCTGTATTCAATGCCCCTATGTTCGATTTTTTTTGGGGGGTCTAACTAAGTTGGGGTGTGGCACAATTGATTTGAAAAGTACAAGTTATCCACCCAGGAACGTTCAAACAATCGATACGTGTATGGTCTTAAGTCTCCTAGCAGATTAAAGGTAGGAATACACGTATAGATCGACAATAGATTCGATCAGGATGTTCGATATGCCTATGCCTATATCGAATGTATACACTGTATTTTCGTTCGACCCAATGAAATTTAGTTCATCTGTTCTCAAATGAAATTTCTTTTGATTTTTGAACAAGAAATAGCTTCTTTCAAATTTATTAGGTCGAACAAAAATGATCGAATCAACTGATGGTACGTTTGATTTACATTTATATTTACAAGATAGATGAAAATTTACCAACATGTCCGATCAGCTTTCCAAAGACTTTTTGTTCGATATCGTTCACTTTTGTTCGATGTTGGTCGAACGAAACATTTGTTCGGTTTTAGATTTTCCTTCGAACAATAAAAAAAATCTATCTTTTTAAGTCTATCGAATTAAAAAATTGACCCGTGTATTTCCACCTTAAGGTACCATATTTTTAACACCATAAGACGCATCCCAGCATTTTGGAGCGAATAAAGAAAAAATAAGACACAGCCATTCACATATAAAGTGTATATACAGCATGTTCAAGCAGAATCGGCAGGGCTAGACCATGCAGTATTTACTCTATATTCCTCCAGCCTAGCCCCACATTTTTAACCTCCCTGGCGCACTGCTGATGTACGGATTTCTGTACAAAAAGCGCACCATAGATTTTAATGCAAAAAAGTATTTTACATTGTAGGCCTGTAACTTCCCAAAGCATGTCCATACAGGAGTCTGGTGGACATCCGGAATATAATAACTTGTTCAGATGCTTTGTGACCAACTCATAAAATCAATATGCAGATATGGCAGGTAAGGGCTTGTTTCCACTCTTGCGTTCCCGTGTGGTTGTAACCGCGTGGCTGAAACCGCGAGAATGCATGTCATAGTTTTCGCGCCGTGATTTTTTTCCAAACGCACCCCAAATCCGCATCCGCATCTGCTATGCCATGCGTTTTTGCACGTTTTCACACGTTTTGAAATGCATCCAATGGTTTCCTATGGATGCGTTTTTGGGATGCGGTTGGGACGCGGATGCGTTTCGCACTAGGCCGAGCACAAGCAAGACATTCAGAAAATAAGTGAGAGGGGGCTTAAAGTGAACCTGTCTTATTGATGTGAACTATGTGTGACACAAGAAGCTCTACAGTACTAAAAAGTCACTGGAATGGAGCAAGTCATCAATCATTGCTTTACTACTACTAGTTTAGTGGTTCTCAAACTTTCCTTGCAGCCCCCCCCATTTCTTCATTATTTTAGGTAAAGTCTCCTAAATACATTCCAGGTGATTTCCCATTTCCCTAAGAGAGAAACCAAGAAATATGCAGAAACCTATATTGGGAGCATGAAAACGATGAAATAAAGACAATACCTTTATTCCATCATTTTCAAGCTTCCAATGTAGGTGAAATTTTTAAGATAATAGTTTTCACATTTTTTATTTAATCCTCTTTTAGCGCTTGAGTACCAGAGGAACCTATTGTCTGCATCAAATGACTGTGGGTTCAACAATGGAAAAAACTAGAGTACAGTCCTGAGGAAGCCCCTGTGTCTGTGTGCAGGTGAAATGCGCCATCCATGGGACGCGGATGCGTTTCAAAATGCTGCAGCCAGCGTTCACAACCGCACCCTAAACCGCATCCGAACGCGCACGAACGCACCAGGGGAAACTATATTGAAGTTTCCAATGGATGCGGTTGTTTGCGCTTGCAGAAACGCGAAAAAACGCAAAAGTGGAAACAAGCCCTAACATAGGACAGCATTTTAGTACATTGAAGTGTATTATATACAGTTCTGTACACTCTGTGTTCCCGCCCCCAGTCTGTCACATCAGGAGAGAGAAGCGAAATGAAGAAAGCTGTAGGAGGACATGTGGACACCGGATAATTTATTCAGATGACTATTTTACATAGTCAATGCAGAAAACCCTATTCGATATGATTTTTATTTAAAACTCCCACCCATGTCCCAATGTGACATCATCACATGGGGGGGGGGGGGGTTGATCCGTTCACCTTCAGCTGCCTCTTCATAAGATCGGAGCCACACGGATCAGTGAGTTTGAGCTCCTGTGGCTCCAATCTCTGCCTGATGAACCAAGCTCGTCTGGTGCAGTTGTAACAGGTTAGAGCTGGACGAGCTGGGATCGTCAGGAACGGCATGGGGGTTAAAGTATTTTTTTATTCAGGCACACAGACATTTTCCCATTGAAAGTGCATTTTATAGTCCAAAAATATGGCAAGTTAATCCGTCTTCACAAGGTAAGAAAATGTATGCACGAGGGAATATGCCAATGGATCAGTGACGGGACAGAAGGCAGTTAACCTTGGTTCTGGACATTTAGTGAAAAAAACCCTAAAGCAGGGTACAGACGTGAAGATATGGGCCAGATCAATGTGCTCACAGCCATCTATCTGGCCCATATCATATGCAGCCATCCTTGTTTTCGAGCAGGACCAATCAATCCTGTTCGAAAACAGGGATATTAAACATGATATCCATTGCTTTACATGGAGACTGTGGGGTCTCCATACAAAGCATCGGCTGAGCTGGAGATAGAGGAGTGCTGTGTCTCCAGCTCCTCCGATATCTGACAGCAGTGAGATGATGTCATCCCGCTGCTGCAGGGAACCTCGGACGGCTTCAGTATCGAGCCGTGTGTTTCCTGCTTAAGCATCCTAGTGTAACTGTTTACACCAAATACCTTAACCAGGGGGGAGGGGTGACAGACGTGAGCACACACAGCGCTCGAATCGGCCATCGATCTGGCCCATATCTACATGTGTGTACCCTGCTTTAAAAGATTTTCTGTTTCCTTGGAGATCAATCAATGGGAGTGTTAGCTGCCTATAGATCTAGCGATTGCCATGCAGTCTGGCCAAATTCGCTGTGTGTGTGACGGTCACCCCACGTCCACTGCTGCTGTTACTCATAAATCTTCCTGCCACTTTCTGTAATCAAACATTCAGCACACATAAAAGGACATTTCTGATACAAGACAGATTCTTATCTCCAGCACCATTTATCCATCTTGTCAGCAAACAGAGAACATATTAACACACAACATGATAAAGAGCCCGAGAAGCCAGGCAGCTGTACGATCACAGGACAACTGTGAACAGCATGGCATGAAAGGTTAATCTGATGAAGTTAGTTGTCGTGCCCATCACTGTCACTCAAAATGATCCAATTCAATTCATATAACTGCTGCTTTCAGAAGTATCATCTGTGAGCGTTCCATCACACTATATTCTGTTCCACTAGGCCGAGCACAAGCAAGACATTCAGAAAATAAGTGAGAGGGGGCTTACAGTGAACCTGTCCTATTGATGTGAACTATGTGTGACACTAGAAGCTCTACAGTACTCAAAGATTATAAGTCACTGGAATGGAGCAAGTTATCATTGCTTTACTACTACTAGTTCAGTGGGTCTCAAACTTTCCTTGCAGGGCCCCCCTTTTCTACATTATCGGGCCCCCTCTCCCCATTTAAACACAGGTTCAGAATGAAGGCCAGGGCCCCCCCCCCCCTGGAACACCTTTGACCCGGCATAACCCCCCCAGGAGCCCGCCCCCAGTTTGGGAACCACAGCTTTAGGTAAAGTCTAAATACATTCCAGGTAAATTCACATGAAGAAACCAAGAAATATGCAGAAACCTATATTGAGAGCATGAAAAAGATGGAATAAAGACAATACCTTTATTCCATCATTTTCAAGCTCCCAATGTAGGTGAAATTTTTGAGATAATCGTTTTCACATTTTTTACTTAATTCTCTTTTAGCGCTTGAGTACCAGAGGAACCTATTGTCTGCATCAAATGACTGTGGGTTCAACAATGGAAAAAACTATAGTACAGTCCTGAGGAAGCCCCTGTGTCTGTGTGCAGGCGAAATACGTCATCCATTGACGCATTGATCCATTTACAGTTGGACAGTATTATGATCTGATATATAAAAGTGGGAGGAAGTTTCTTTAATTATTTTATATATGGATTTTGTATATTTGGTATTGTTCCAATCATGTATATTTATTTTTAGTGTGTAATTAAATTGATTTGTATATATATTTTTGTCAACGGGGGTTTTGTTTCACTATTATATTGACTTAAAAAGGGGATTGCAGCATATATATATATATTTGGGGTTATTTATAAAAAACTTTTCTACTAGTTGAGTGATAAAGGATACTAATTAAACAACCACATCATATGCTTCTTAGGGGTGCATGAACTGTTGAACACTTTTAAAGACTATAAGGCCTAGACTTGGCATGCCAGATGCATCCAGGATGCCCAGTGGCTGGCACAATTTGTCCTGCTTTAGGATGTGTTAATCAGTGCATAACACATCCATTTAAAACCTTTGGTGAATACAATACATGCCCCACAAACAGCAGGCCCATTGCAGGCGTTACTGGTTGGTTGGTTGTGTAGTGTAATCACATCGGGAGCCATGACATGCCTATGTAGAATGTCACATAATAGCACATAGAGTACCAAGGGCAGTGTCTCCCAGCACCAAAATGACATGTCTAGTGTGCGCAGGGACACACTTTGTCGCAGGGACAAATGCAGGGACTTCAACACAGTTGAGTTTAGGCCTAAAGCTGGGCATAGACGTGTCGCTTTGCGGGCGATTTCTCGGCAGATCGACAATGTGTCATGACATCCCTTTATGTGCCGGCCACTGGCATCTGCAGTGGGATTGGCCGGGAATTTTGGCATGTCGGATCACCATGCGATCCGACAAGCGGCAGATTCCTGGTCGATCTTGCCAGGTGGGCGCACCCGATTTTTGGCCGAAAATCCGGGCAGGAATCTGTCCATCTTTGGCCACCTTAACTCTTCTATTTGTCAGCTGAGCTGATGAGATTTAATGAAACAAAGTTAAGTACAGGTCTGTTTTAAAGTGGGTTATGCATATCTACTTTTTTTTCCCTTTTACGTAACTTGCCAATACCATAAAAATTCAGAAAGCAAAAATAAATGCAATTTTTCCAATCCACGTAGAATTCACAAATTGCGATAATCAGGATGGAGAAATTAGGCGATTGTCTGCGCACTGGAAGAACATGTATATTCATCAGGATCATGACTCATGGGTAAATGATGTTATTCACCTGTTTTGCAGCAAACTGTAAACCGATTCAACTAAAAATAGATCTTGGAAATAAGAACTGTCAATTCTTTCTGCCTGGAAGCCAAAATATCCCTCCTTAGGCATAAAAGGGTTAATTGTCAAAGTGATGCAGAACACATGACATGGTAACTAAACATTCATGAATGCTTATTACGTTTTACCTACAAGACATAATCCATCTTCCCTCTCTGAGGACGCCGAAGAGAACGTGCCTTGGCAGGTGCCTCTGCGTCAGCTGGGATGGAATCCGCACAAAGCCATTTGTAGCTTTTAAAGAATTTATGCAAAGCAGGTGTCTTGTGCGGAATTGCACAAGACGCAGGTTGGGGGTTCTTTCCCTGAAATTGTATTTACAGACAGACGCTTTGGAGTTGCTGATGAATGCTTTGTGGAAAAAAAAACCTTGCCCCATGAGGGATAATTATATTTGTGAAATCTGGATTCTTTGTTGATGGTTGCAGATGCGAGGTGAAAATATAGGAGGAAAGAAAAAAACACTTACTCATCTAAAGCTTGGAGCATTTGTTCTGGTTCCTCAAAGACGATTATGTCAATCAAGCGGTCAGTCACGCTCACATCTTCGCCAATGTTATCAGATGCTTTGGCTGATGATTCACTTTTTGTTTCCCCATTAGTTTCATGCAATTTACCCTGTGCATGGAAGAGATACAAACATAGGCAGGAGTAAATGTACAGGTTAATGGTTCTGTAGTATCACATATGTTCTATTAAGCCCCCCATACACCTTTAGATCTCTCAATACACAATTTCCATTAGATCTACCAACAACTATGTAGTGCCGGGTCCTCCCTGATAGAATA
>CM070032.1:213263126-213275093 GCA_036250615.1 Ptychadena robeensis
CCCTGATAGAATAGATAATGATTGGAAGGTTTAGAAAGCTCCTCATATTACATGGTTTTGCTAGAACAAAAGTGGATTATACAGAAATTGTATGGTAAGATTGTAAGGTGTATGGAGGGCTTTAGTGTCCCTCCACCCCAAATATACCATTACTGGAGATGGCCAATGAGATGCCAAAATTTCCACATTAGCACACAAACTGTACACAGCCTGAAAATGAGCCAACTGGACTTCATTGTCAACTAGTGATGACTGTCGGATAACTGTGCGATCCAACAGGACGGCTGATTTTAGCCCAATGCTCGTTAATTGCTGCATCTGATTCCTGCACAACCCGTTCCCTAAGGGATGCGGGAGCATGCACGGCATCAGATCGGCGGTCGGATCATGCAGGAATCGGAACGTCTATGCCCAGCTTAAGGCATTCACAAACTTGGCTGGTGAAACGTAAACAATCTTGGACATCATCGTCACCTAGTGGACTACTTGTTAATTTGGGGAGAAGGTGGAATTTCATTTTGAAAACTCCAATATCTGACTTTGCATTTCCCACCCTCGGCTTATACTCAAGTCAACAAGTTTTCACAGTTTTTGTTGAAAAAATGATGTACCTCGGCTTATACTCAAGTATCTGCGGTATTTATAATTTTTTTGTAATGTTCCCACAAGCCTTTTCTACATATCCAGCAATTTGGTGATGACACCATGGTCAGGTAAATGCAACTCATAGTCAGCTAATCGAAGGTTTAAAAGAAATCTGACCATCTCTACTGAATATGAAGTAAGACAGGTTCATTATTGATGGATGAACTTGGATGGTGGCCTGCATTGGAAATGACAAACAAAACGATCGTTATCTGCATTTGAATAACTTTAGGAGGATTTTAGTTTGCCGAATACATGACTCGCATTGATTTTAGACTATTGCCTGTTTCTTATGATGAGAACTGTGATTTGGACATATTTTGTGAATGATAACTTTTTAACTATTTATAGTTTGCTGTTGGAAGTTTGAAATATTGAATTTAAGGTATAAGGTCAGGTATTCTAGAAGAGGTCTATGCGTATACGAAGCAATCTGCACACGGGCATAAAATCCAAAAGTCTTTTATTGAAAAATCCAACGAAAATCAAACATCAAAACAGCTTGAAATGCCCGCTCCCTAGGGGTCCTCTTTCCTCTTACATGTTTCACCCCCTTAGGAGCTCAGTCATAATGATCAGAGATGGAGATTTTTCAATAAAAGACTTTTGGATTTTATGCCCGTGTGCAGATTGCTTTCTGTACGCACAGACTGTGTGGACTTTGGAAACTAACCATGGCAACTCCAGCAGTGGTACTCTGGTACTCAAAAGGGGCCAAAAGCTAGCTCTGCGTACCTGCATTATTGTTACACAGCTCATATGCGTACTAACAACCTGGAGGCGCTCCGTGTCTGGGCGGCCGCAGCTAAATGTTAAAAATTTATGTCACTTGGATAACCTCAGGGAAACATGAATAACTATGAAAGGTTGCAGTAAGGGGTGTGAAATTGGTAATGTAAATTACTAATCCCAAAAAAAAGATCGGACTTCTAAGGGTGTTGGAGATCTGGGGGATGAAAGTCAGAGTAGGCATATGTAAGGGTAAAATCTGACAAGAGAAAAGCACTGTGTGACAGCTGGAATATGACTAAGAAAGGATAACATTTGGGCTGCTGGTAGTCTCAGAGGTTATTCAGGGCTGTACTACTGAGGTATGATATCTGGGGGTTCAAACGTGTTGTACTGTGAGAGTTACAGCCCCTTACTGGTGACCTGTGGATGGAGACGGCTAATCGGAGGATCAATCAGGAACAGGGAGGCCCATCTGCAGCTGAATCTACCATGTAGGAAGCAGAGGACAGTGAGGGAGACCACATACATATGGGGTGAGTACCAAACACCATCTCCTGGTACTCATCTGAGGAGCTCACTAAAAAAGTTATGTGCACCCTTGGTCATAGTCATCTTATGGGGTTCAGATGCTGGAAATCTGGCAGTTCAGATGCTGGAAATTGGCTACACCAAAAAACCCAGAACATAGTTGCCTTCTTCACCTTCAGTTCTGATGGCAGCATTTTAGATCCTGGAGAAGTGAAGCTGCTTCCACCATCACTGTTGGTGTGTGGAGGGGTGAATCAGCTGCTTGATGAGATGTGTCTCTGGACAAAAAAGACACTATTATCGCTGTTAATACAAGTCTCGCGAGATGAGACTGGGCATACAGGTTCCTACATGGTATCCCAAATCCCATAGCGGCTGCCTCGGCGTGACGTAAGGCAGTCGGAGGGACGCACTCGAAAAAAGCACCCTCCTGCTGTCAGAAAAAGTTTTTTTTTTTTTTTTTTTTTTTTACAATTGCAGATCTCAGCTGTATCGGCTGAGCTGCAGCCAATACTGCTGAGTGGCCTCCCAGGTGGTAGGTCCGCTTTAATCCTACCTGAGATCAGGATGGGGTCACGTTGAGGTAAATAAAAAAAACTAAACTTTAATTTTATTTTCCAGTTTTCATTAGACCAGAGTTGTTCTATTGTTAACATTAAAAGCAGCTGCTGGATTTGTTCTTAGAAACAAAACCTTGTTGCCAGTTTTGTCATTATAATAGGATTCTTATCGAATAAAAATAGCTATTATTGGATCAGCGTGGAATAGAGGAAAGAATGCAGAGCCAGCGGCCTTCACACGCTACGGCTAAATATCACCCATTGCTCACAAACAGGCAGAGATGAGAGCGGCAGCCCGAGGCATCAGTACAAGGAAGTCTGTGTTTGTGGAACAGACAGATTAGATATTAGAAATCGTTCTGGGTCCCGCATTTCATAGGGAGGGCTGAAACCCGACACTGCACAGAAAAACACCATTTGTATTTTCTGCGGCAGATTTATACAAAAGAAAAAACACGACACGACGTTTCATGCTCCAAATTAAAAAAGAATGGATCGGCTGTTCTGCAGTCTAGCTGTAAGCAATGGCACTGGGAGACTTGACTGAATGCTTTGCTCATCTCTAGGGTGGTCTTTTTGTGATTTTATGACAGATGTCATGTGGTGTAGTGGGGTGAAATTGTATGTGTGTGGATCCTGCCATGACATGATTAATGTTCTGTGTGAATGTGTGCTTATACCTTTAACTGTCTCTGCATTTCTTTGTAGCAAGGATGATTGATGGCTCTCAGTTTCCCGCTCTTTTCCTGGCCTTACTTTGTAACTCTTTCAATCTGCCTGGAGAAAAGCTACTGCCCTCCTCCAGGCAGAGGGGTTAAATAGACCTCCTTAGACCCTCCTAGTCAGAGTTGGGTTAGCTCCTCAAGCAACCTGTATTCCCAGCCAGCGTGTCTCTGGAGCATTGGGCTCCCACCTTTCCTGGGTTCTCCCGATGGCCGTCCTTCTGCTAGTGCCCAGAATCCAAGGACCCCCATCCGTGGTAACTGAAAGGGTTGTCCCCTGGACCAGGACCTCCTTCCCTCAAATTGTGCCAGAGCGGATGGACGCAGTATACCGGTAGGTGTTGAGTTAGGCAGACGCATGATTCCTCCCTTTTACACCTTCACTGGACTCGCTCACTGTTTTCCCTTAATGCTGGGCTGTGATCCTGACCCCATCTTACTGGGAATAGAACGCCATCAGTCACCCTGCAGCTGGTAGCATCTTTGCTGGAAACAGTAGATCCTCAAGTGTGTGCCCCATTCCCAGGCTTGGGTTTGGTGATGAACTGTATATAATTTCCCCAGTAAAGACTTCTATATACAGTATCCCCTACTAGCTTGCCTGACTTCTTTATTGTGTGTTTGGTGGGAGGCAGACCTGGGCATAGGACTATCCTAAAAAGAACTTACGGCCGCTGGTGCACCAACAGGTCTCGTTACAGTCATACTGTAAACCAACAGATACAACTATGCCCCCCCCCCTAACAGATTAGACCAGGGGTGGGCAAACTAAGGAAACCACACAGTTTAGCTTACTTTTTCGGCCCTTTGTCACCTTGTTGAAATTATGCTCCCCTCCAGTTGTTCTCTGCATTGAGTGCACATAATACCTAAAAGGTGTCCAAGCATTGCCTTGGGGATGATCCTGTGTTGTGATCATGTGATGACACTGTTTGCGCATCCTCATGGCGACAACAGTCTTTAGACATTATCTCTTCTCATTGCAATGAATAAACATTATTTTATAGTGCAGGATATTTATAAAGATAACAATGTCCCTGTCACATGTCGCCTATCACATATCACCGCCATCACCTGCCCACGATGCATGGCATTGGCATACCTATGGTGGGTCAGCCATTACAGGCTCTTGGTCCAGCCACTTCAATCAAATTTAAGAAGCCAATGTTTTCTATCAGTATACTATTACATCTTTTGATCTTTTTATCAACAGATCAGTGCATAGGCAAGTCATATTCAAGTATTTCACCTTTACCCTAAAAATATAAGAGAAATTTTGTTCGATGTTAACAACACAGTCAAGGGAATCTAATGGATAGCAAATTTTAAAGCGGTTTAAACTCATATGAAAAAAACACACATACATTAAACAGACGCAATACTCACCTGTCAGCCTGATCCTAGAAAACTGCTACACAAAAAAAACCCACAACATACTTACCTCATTTACTTTCAGTTCTTATGCTGGCATCTTAGCTTCTGGAGAAGTGAAGCTGCTTCTGCCCTTACTACCCCTCCTCTCCTCCCCCCTCCACTCCACTTCCCCCTCCTATCTCTTCTCTGTCGGAGCTGGAGAGATTCGTGGGAGGGGGTGTGAAGGGGGGCAATCAGCTGCTGACGAGTTCCTGCCTGGGAGAGATGTCCCAGGCACCTCTTCGACTGCCTAGGCACTACGTAAGGCAGTGGGAGGGGAGCACTCAGAACAAGCGCCCCTCCTGCTGTCAGAAAAATATTTGTTTACAATTAAGGATCTCAGCAGCATCGGGTGAGCTGCAGCCGAGTGACCTCCCAGGTGGAAGGCCTGCTTTAACTAGCATCTAGATATGGAATGGAAACAATTATCATCTATTCTTACGGTACTAGACATAGACCGAATTTCTGCTCTATAGTGTTTATGTTTATCTTTTAGGATCTTTCCTTTAAGATTAATCCTCCTTAGGATGTATATTAAGCCCATATATGTTTTGTTGGTATGGTTCAATGCAGCGAAGAATTACCCCCCATGCACTTGCTTTGTGGTTCATCATTCCTGCTAGCCATATAAATTGGCTAAAACTAATAAAAGTAATGGAAGAAGATATTGGTGCCGCGATGGGAGCAAAAGGAGGTGAATTACAATAGTCAGGGTTGGCTTGTAGTAATATACTGGTTATTAGGAATGATATGCATCACCTATTACCCATAATCTGGGCACAAGTGCACTTTAATAATCAAATGTTTCATGTAAACCAGACCTTCCCTATTGTCAAGCCCAGATGGTGGATGTGAATTTCTAAATGCTTTCAAATATAAAACATATATTTCTATACAAAACCGTACAGTATGTACATATTGTTATATAATACGTACAGATTTATAAACAGCCATATGGCCAATGTGCTGCATTTATTTGCTGCAAGGTTCGGAAGCCATATGCCCTGGTGAAGCTGCGGTACCATTGGGGGATATTTGTATAAGAATAATGGAAATATATTGGTCATAAAAGGAAACAACTCATACTTGATTCAATTTTCCTTTTCTTATTAGTTTCCTGAATGTTTTATAATAAAAATAAAATACATATATATTTCACTGTACTAATAAAGATGTGTGTTCTTCATTGTGTGACACGTAAACAATCGTTAACGTTCCCTGGGTTAAAGCTAGGCTGGATTTGTTAATCAATTCGAGCACAATAGATCACTGTACCCATTCACGGTGATTGATTGTGATCAAATTGATTGCAGCCACCCTTTCTGTTGTATCGATTAATCCAGTTTAAAGAAACCTTGAACAAATATGTTGGTAAATCCCTGTTCGATTGTCAATTATTGCCATTACTTGCCACAATACTCTATGTATTGTTACCCAAAGTATCAAATGGGATCGATTGTGCAGAGGTGCTGCACCCTCAATTCTCTATTCAATCAGGAAGCGCAGTGTGGTGAAGTCAGGGTTCATTAACTGAATGTGTATTGACCTGTGTATGGCCAGCCTAAGACACCTACTTAATTTTCAACAGGCTGCCAATGCACTCCGGTGCATATAAAACCACTTCTAAACCTATTACCAGGAGAGGAGCCAACCTATCTGGAAATCCCCTGGCATGACAACCGTAAGCATATCATACACATATAAATGTACCCCTGCTGTACACAGGCTTCTGGATGTAAATCGAAACTTTGGTCATATATTGAAATGAAAAATTTAGTCAGGTCTCGAGCCGGTCATATCTCGAGGGCCCACTGTACATTTAGTTTTTGCACCAATCACATTTTGTGCTAGTAGGAGCCATTAATTTTAAATTGACAGATGATAATTAAATTGCACAAGTAAATTTGATCAAAAATTCCTGGAACAAAAGTTGATGCAACTATGGCTAAATTGAGGCAGAATCGTTTACCTATCCCCTATAGTCAGGGAAGATGCCATCTTAAGCAGGGTACAGATGGCTTAATATTGGAGCCGATCGGTCATGTCGGATATGGCTGTTTACAAGCGGGATTGATTGGTCCCACTCGAAAACAGCGATGGCCTCATATTATATGGCCCAGATAGATGGCCAAGAGTGCACGGCACTCGAAGCGGCCATCAATCTGGCCCATATCTTCATGTCTGTACCCTGCTTTAGCCTCAATTTAAATCCAAAGTGTCATGTTCCAATACATGTTATGTGATCAGCCATGACACTATGGGTATATATAGGTTATATACTTTGGTTCAGGTCGTTTTGGTTTACATCATTATACTGGTCCCTTTTAAGTAAATATGAGTAGACAGCATATTAATGTTCTGTGTACTCACCGAATGTCTTGGCTTTAATCTTTTCATGCGGTATAACAGGTAAAAAACAGCTCCTGTTAGCAGGAAAGACAAAACAAAGGCGATGACGAATCCAGCACTGTGCAGACCATGGTTGGGTAATACCTGAATGGGAAAAGAAAGAAAGTATTGAACTTATACTGCAAATGATGACCATAAGCTATCTAGGAGGCAAGAAATTTCATTTTCAAGTCAAAGCCATTGCATTGAATAGGCAGTGCTGTTCCTGGGTCTTTTTTGATCACAGGGGGAAAAAACATAGCCTTAGGGTACCAAGTTGTTCCAAAGCAGACCACATTATACCCCTATCCTGTAAGTCAGTGGTTCCCAAACTGGGGGGCGCGAAGGCATCCCAGGGGGGCACGGGCCCTCATTCTTAACCTGTGTTTGAATAGGGAGGGGGGGCTTAATAATGTTCCTAAATAGAAAAGGGGGGCCCCTGCAAGGAGAGTTTGGGAACCACTGCTGTAAGTAATGCTGCGTTTCTAGGGTCAGGCATTGAATCTGCACCATCTTGCTGAAACATAACATTTTATAGAAGGAATATGGACATAATTTGAAAGCCATACATTAAAACTCTAGGGATCAGCTGTCAGTGTTTTTCATGCCATTACATTTTTGTAAGGAATAACATGAGTTTATTAACCTGCCCATCATCCTGCCCCTAGGGTGTCGAGAATATTTTACAAACAGCATAGTGTGGGAGAATTAAAGGACTCGGGTCAGAAGGAAAAAACTTTTTACAGGCAGTTTTTATAGTAAATACACCTGTAAAGTCATTTATGTGTAATAAATCATTTTGCACCTATGGTGCGGCAGACGGCTTTCCTTAAAGTCCAAAAAATCTCTATGTGAGATAATAGATTTCTATTGCAAGCATAAACTCCTCTTTGGACAGGCGGGTCTTAACTCTCATGTGTATTTCTTTTTTGTGTTTTATTATCTTTATGTTATTAAAGCTTTTTTGGGGATCAATACAAAATGCCAGTGTGCCGTTTTCTTCCTAATTCTGAGAGGTTTCCAGTCCAGAGGATCAGCAGCATGTCCCAGTACAGTGTGGTCACTCTGTCTTGGTTTATGTGTGTATGGCTGCCTTAATAAATCACTAATGCCAAATCCACCGAGACATTAGTGACCACATATCAAAGCTACTTATCAAGGTCTTCCCAGGGACTGTGCACGGGGGTCCTCCCAAGGGACTCTACAAGATGCACCAGACCATAGGACGCACCCCATAGTTTTTGTGATTTTTTTTTTTTTTTTAAAGAGTCGGACAGCCATTCACATATAAAGTGAATATACAGCATGTTTCAGCAAAGTAGGCAGGTCTGGTCCATGAAGTGTTCACTCTAATGTTCCTCCAAGCAAGCTAAAAGGCCAGTGCCAGGAGGCAGAGCTTAGTTTCAGCAGAGTGTGCAGGGCTGAAACTTTACCATGTGTCTATTCATTCTCTGAACACACTGACCAATATATGGACACATTTTATAATCTGGCGCTTACAACTTACCCATGAGCACCTATTAGGTTAGGGTTGGTCCCAGTATTCCCTTTTGCTGGTGGTTGTTAAGGGGCAGCATTTCCCCATTACTACAAAACCAATTGGAAGGCTTTACCAAGGCGTGCCCATGATTTGCTTAATATGTTTGCTTTTAATGAGTGAAGAACGTCAATAGATGTTCACCAAGCTCAGAGTGGACTGAACCTGGGTGGGTAAGCCTGTTTGATATGAAAATCTTCAAGAGTTAATTCCCCTAACATTGTTATGATCACAAAACAATGCAATATGCCTCAACAGAAAAAAGATGCAATACATACATATGCAACTCATTTAAAGTTTACAGATCTGCCTCTGTTAAAAAAACTCAGAGAAGAACTTCAAACACAAACACCCAGTGAGACGCCCCGCAGAGAGCGCCAGGGTGGAAAGTGCATTTGTATGTGTGGCGGCTTTGAACAAATCCATAGATAAATGTTTGATGACAAATATAAAAATCTGGACATGTCTAGCATCTTCTACACCTGAGCTCTGCATAATTAACATAAACTGATTAATAATGAATATCCCTCTCTAAGTTCACTTTGCATCAAGAAAAGAATACCAGCAGTAAGCAGCCGTCATAATTATAAACACATATTTTAAAAGAAATGTCCAGCTTCTTCTGAATATTATCATTACAAAAATCATGTTTTTGAATATAAAATGATATAAGAAAAAAGCATTTCAGTTTTGCTCATTTTGGTAACATGTATGCACCAGCAGACCATGAGTGAAGAAGAAGAATTAATTGGAAACTATTGAGTATTTAAAAAAAAAAAAAAAACAGAACTTACATTTGCTGTTTCTGCTGCTGTGATGGTAAATGGGGCCACGATACTGAAGGTTGTTCCAGATATCTAGCAATAAAAATAAAGACATAAAAAGGACTGACCAACATATTTAAAAGATCAATTTTGAGTTTTGAAACGGTTTCATATTTTTGTTTACTATTAACAATTAGAACATTGTCCAAAAGTTCCTGTATTTCAGGACTTCAACTAAAAAGGTGAAACAAATATATGAAATAGACTGATTACATGCAAAGCCAGATATTTCAGCCTTTATTTGTTATAATTTTTATGATTATGGCTTACAGCTTATGGAAACCACAAAATTAAAATCTTAAAAAAATGTATATTACATGAAATCAATAAAACAAAGTTTTTATTTTGAAAAATGTTATCAGTCTGTGGCACTGCTGAGGTGTAATGGAGGACCCGATGGTTAAATAGCAGCCTTCACCACTTCTGGAACTTTTGGATGATATTCTAATTTTAAGCAAATCACCTGTATATGCAGGGAGTCCCCGGGTTACCTACAAGGCACTGTAGGTTTGTTGAATTTGTATGCAAATCAAAACAGGTCCATTATTTTAATGAAAACTATTTGGACAGATGTTTCTTTCACCTCATTATGAATATATATATGTTTTTTTTTATTTACACAAGTGGTAACTGTGAGCCAAGTATGAGTCTTTTAAAGCGGACTTACCACCTCCGATTCTGCCTTCAGAGGTGCGGATAATAGAGCAGATCAGTGGTCAAATGTAAAAAACAATTACTTAGCTGATAAATCTTTAAAAATCCCTTCCCATTAATTATGTGTATAAACTCTACTAGCTTTGCTTAAGGAAACCTCCTTTTTACTGACATTTCCTAATATGCATAATAAAGTTGAAGACTACATACATTCATGCCTTTTATTCCTGTTGCTAGATTGACCTCAAAGTGGACCTGTCATAAAAAGATGACAAAAGCTAGTTTTGCTTCTAGAGAATGTAAAATTGCCTGGATTTGGAACCAAAAATTTGGCTTCAGTAGTTTCAGTCAGACACCTGAAGTAGGAATCCAGCTGAGAGACAAGGTGTACCACAAATAGTGGAGCAGTGGAGGTGTCTAATAATTCTAGGTCAATGATTCAGATTAATTAAGGATCAGAACACTAGGCAAGCAAAAAATGCCCACTTCTATAATCTCTCAATAAAGGTCCTCTTGGAATATTTAAAATTCAACCTACTGTATTTTTCGGACTATAAGACACACCGGACCATAAGACACACCCAGCATAATGCAGGAAAACCAGGAAAAAATTATTTGATATATAAAAGTGTTCACATCAATTGTGTTAATGCAATTGATTAAATGAATGCAATATCAGATTCACCAGTAGATGTCACTAGCAGCAGTACAGGCACATGATGACCCCTCTTCACTGATCAGAAGGAGGCTGCCCAGTCCTCTGCTCTCCCGATCTTGCTGTCCCTGTGGGAGCTGCAGAGTGATTGCAGTTGCTACGGACACAGAGAGAGGGATAGATGGGCGTTCATCTATCCCTCTCTTCATTGCTTATGCCAGCAGGGCTCTGGGCTCTGTTGGCATAAGCAATTATACAGTTCAGATGGGAGATCCAGCCAAGGGTGGATCTCACATTTGACAGCTCCCTGGCTAATTTTCTTGCAAAGCCACTCAGCCACAGGGTGTCTCGCATTCGGACCATAAGACGCAGACAATCCCCCCTCCCCCAATTTTGGGGGAGAAAAATTGCATCTTATGGTTCCGAAAAATACAGTGCATCCTTCATTCTAGCTTTCTGTAGGCCAAAGAAAAGTTAATTTTATTTACTTTGCTTTAACATTAAAGTGTATTTTCTAGCAGTTTAATGTGTGTTTGGTAAACTGCACCTCTGAAGAGTTCTGGAAGGTTAGCACAGCTGGGAGAACATATTTCAGTCCGTTCTTGGCATCGGTTGTGTTCAGCGAGGCTGTGTAGGATACGCGGAAGGCATCTCCAGCTAGAAAAGAAAGGAACATACTTCTTAGATGTCAGATCCAGACATACAGATAGGACTGATCCTACTAATTAAACTATTTCTAGTAAGTCTCACTTCTGCATCGCACTTCACTGAATTTGATAACTGAAGAAAGTTGCTGGCTGCAGGTTTAATTGGTTTTCAGTTAAAAAGCTGTTGACAATTTAAATTAATATTCCAGTTTAAAGTAAATTAAAGTCTGCGATTACAGAACTTTTTCCAAAACGATAATTGGCTGTTATGCGGACTCCCTGGCTTTGATACATTGAGGTTGTGTTTAATTACAGCTATATACTAAATTACCACTCTGAATTATGCCTTTATATATTTACACCTAGACCTATATGGCACCAACATTGACCCCCTGATGAAGGGATTCAAAACATACGTTGGGGTTTAAAAATCCTCTGCTATATGGACCTTCCCATATTCCACATCTGGCTCTAGTGCAAGCGGGGATAAAGACAGTTCATCGTTCTGTTTTGGAGCAAATTATCCTTGACTGTTTACGGACATTAAACTACATGAACTTTTCTGACGTGTTTTAAGTTCTATTATGTTACGACTAAAGACTATTTAGTTGGATTCATACAGGAGTACTTAAGCTGGCCATTAAAGTCCCCCAGCCCCTGCT
>CM070032.1:213292121-213304175 GCA_036250615.1 Ptychadena robeensis
CTGATAGAATACATAGTGATTGGAAGGTATATATTACTGCTATGTGGTGCTGGGTCCTCCTTGATAGAATACATCGTGATTGGAGAGGATTAGAAAGCTCCTTATATTACATGGTTTTGGTAGAACCTAATGTGATTGTACAGAAATTGTATGGAACGATTGTAAGGTGTATGGGGGGCTTTACCATGTTTAATAAGAAGTGGATTCTTTGACACATCTTTGAGGAATCAAGGGATTATACCCAGCCCGATGAACGGTACGTCTTAACGCAGTACACTGTATCCAACTGGGAAGCCCAGGTACTTCAGCATCACTTCACATAACTTGTCCAATCCTGGAACCCCCACCCACCCCCACTTGGACACACCGTAATTTAGAATGTGTGTTGGTTATTTAGGTCCTAAGAGGCCGCTTTGGTGATATGCACCAGTTCTGTCATATATTTTGTGGTTTTCCCTTTTTTGTTTTCTTCTCTGTCTTGCATGGCAGAATCTGTATATTCTGTGTATTTGTATTTGATAAATAACTAATAAAAATGTTATTTCTAAATTCAGGATTCAGTCCAGTGTATAAACCACCAAGAAATGTACAATACAAGAGCCCAGTATAGCAATCTAAACTAGGACTAGTTTATGAAGCATGAACATCAAGTAAACGAAACATAAACTTAATATAAAAATCTTTACCTACCCTGGCTAAGCGAAAAGCTTAGACATGTCTCAAACGCTACCGCGCCCAATCACCGCAGCTCACTGTAGAAGGGTTTCCGCAATATTTTGGTCCAAACCATAAAATGGGCTGGATGTGGCTACAGGATTGTGAATCAGCAGTGATAATGTTCATATCCAAACCCGCTCATCCCACTGTAGTGCAAGCAGGCATGAGAGTGGAAACTTTGCTTTAAATTAAGAAACAGTGGAGCATTGTTGCCACATTAACAGGAGCTATATTGAATGGGCCTTTTACGGAATGTTCCTTTTTAATTGAATATTACTGAACATGTTATAGTCTAACAAAACCAGGTATGACTTAGAACTGTGCTGCACTCAGGCTGCCAAGAAGGTGGTACATCTGGTCTCCTTTACTACTTGTTACCATTGAACATGTTACAATATGGATTGAGAATTACCGTATTTTTCGGACCATAAGACGCACTTTTTCACCCCCAAAATTGGGGGCAAAAAGTGCCTGCGTCTTATGGTCCGAATGCGCGACCCCCGTGGCCATTCTCCTTCTCTTTCACCTTCTCTGCTTCCTCCTTTACTTAAATAACTGATTAACACTTAAATAACATTTTGTTTAATAAAAAAAAAAGATCATCACTGGGTTACTAAGCTGCTCTATGAAATGCAGGCAGATCACGGCTGGCACAGGGTCCAGTAGGCATTGTGCATGTCTTACCGATATTATAACAGAACCTCTATTTCAAAGGTCCTCAGCCCTGCAAAAGAACCTATGACTGAAATACGGAGTATGGAATCCACTATAGATAGATGAGGGACAGATATTCTGGGAAGGTAAGGACTAGTCAGTGCTGGACGTCCTCTATCCAGGTAAGTAGGTGGGCTCGGCTATTACTAGCTGCAGCTTCAAATGCGCACTATAGGAAGCTGGCAGTGTGCTGAGAAATCAAGGTAAGTACATTTCACTACAGGATAGGAGTTTGTACTACCATACTTTTCGGACCATAAGACGCACCCAGTTTATAGAGCAGGAAAACCAGAAAAAAAAATTATATATAAGTTTTCACATTAATTGGGTTCAATTGGAATTTATTGGAATATCAAATGCAATCAGGAGATGTCACTAGCAGTAGAACTAGCACAGAACATCACGTTATTCTCCATACTGATCGGAAGTAGGGGGGGGGGGGAAGGCTGCAGATCTCCTCTCCTCTCTGGCTGTGCCTGTGTCCGTGGGAGCTGCAGAGTGATTGCAGTTTCCACGGATGGAGAGAGGGATAGGCGACAGTTCATCTATCTCTCTCTTCATTGCTTGGATTATAAGATGCAGGCCCTTTTTCCCCCGTTTTTGGTCAAAAATATATATGGTAACTATGGCAGGATGTATGGCCGCATACCTGGGAATGGGAAACAGATCGCTTAACAAGAACTCTTTTCATCCAAGTCGGTATCAGAGAAGAGAAAACCGAGTGAGTCCACGGACTGCCCGAAGCAGCCGATGTAACCAGGTCCAATCCTTCACCCTGGAACATGCGGGGTTGTAGGTGCAAACCTGAAATTTTAAGTAAAGTGATTTAAAGCTCATAGGTAAATGATGAAATATAAACTTTTAACAACTTTAAGCTTAAAGAGGACCTACCACCAGAAATCTATGTTTTCATGATTGGCACTAGAAGTGCCAATAATAGGGAGGAATGCAGTAAAAAAAAACTCAAAAACTATCCTGTAATGAGCAATTTAAAAAGATTACCACACAGCTCCCTCACTTCCTGGTTCACTGCAAGGCAAAACATGAAACACATGGTGGTGCAATATCGCGGCTGGCCACTGGGGGCGTTCAGTGATCTTCTATGGGAATTTTCAAAGCAGGTCACTGTGAAATCTAAGCTCCCTGTGACGTGCTGCCGAGGTCTGCTGAGACCATGAACCAGGAAGTGAGGAGAAATGCCAGATTATATTCCTAAATTGCTCATTACAGGTATGTTTTTGTGTTTTTTCACTGCATTCCTCCCTATTATTGGCACTTCTAGTGCCATTCATGATATGACACCATAGATAGACACCATAGATAGACACCATAGATTCCTGGTGGTAGGTCCGCTTTAAGCAAATCTTTTAATACAAAATATTGAATCCACTACTACTGGCACTATCTCTGTAAATGCTGTATTTCTGGCTGTTCTGCTGGCTATCTGAGAAGAAAAAAGATGCATCCTAATACTAGTTTTCTGTTCCTGAATTTTGATAGCAGTGAGCCCAAAGGGGCATCAAACAGACCTAACTTATTATCACCATACACAACAAACCTTAGGACGCATTTTAAAACCAAACTTTTTTTCATATATCTTTAGGGCTCGGCACAAGCAACCGGGAGATATACCTGTCATGGGGTCGTTTTTTACCCCACAAGTTTGCAGGCGCTCGCAGACAGGGCCCGGTCAATTCCTGGAAACTTATAACATTTACTGCTATATAAAAATACAAATGTGTAATCTTGACACGTCTCCTTTAAAGTCCTCACTTTACTGCTTACAAAAAAAAAATGGACCACTTTATCCCACAACGACCTGGTGCTGAGCACTTTCTTCTGCCCATTTTCTCCGTCACTGTCTTTATTGTGTAACATAAATAAATGATGGCGGTATGAGGGGGGCATATTTACAGCGCACACATCTGTGCCATGTGGTGAGCAGATCGATAGTAGAAGAAGAAGAAGACGTGCTTACATAAGAGAAGCAACACTTCCAAGTCACATCTTGGGACCTCTTGCAGCTTATATGGCCGCCATTTCGAATAGGGCAGAACATACATGTGACATATTCATGTGTAGAATATATAGAGGTTTCTGAATAGATGGAGGTTCTGACAGGCTACTGGTATAAATGTGTGGGAACAGGCCCCATTCTAACCACTAGGCCTGTAAAATACCAGCCATGTGATAGGCCTGGGTGCAACTGTGACTGAAAATATTAGGCCAGAGGATCACTGTGACTGGAAAGATTATGCCCGAGTATTACTGTGGCTGGAATAATTAGGCCTGAGGATCACTTTGACTAGAAAAATTAGGTCCGATGATCACCAGCCATTTTGAGTGATCCCCATGATTTACGATAATATAGTTTCGAATGGGGGGGCATTGGGAACAGGCCGCATTCTAACTACTAGGCCTATAAAACACCAGCCATGTGATAGGCCTGGGTGCAACTGTGACTAGAAATATTAGGCCCGAAGATCACTGCGACTGGAAAGATTATGCCCGAGGATCACTGTGGCTGGAAAAATTAGGCCCAAGGAGCACTGTGACTAGAAAGATTAGGTCCGATGATCCGTGTGACTGAAAAGATTAGGCCAGAGTATCACTGTGACTAGAATTATTAGTCCTAAGGATCACTGTGACTGGAAATATTAGGCCTGAGGATCACTCTCACTGGAATTATTAGGCCTGAGGATCCCTGTGACTGGATTTATTAGGTCTGAGGATCACTGTGACAGGAATTATTAGGCCCGAGGACCACTTTGACTAGAAAGATTAGGTCAGATGATCACCAGCCATTTCGAGTGATCCCCATGATTTACTATAACATAGTTTAAATGTCTTAAGATAATTTAACCATGAATTCTATCTATTCAAAATATAGAATTATGTATAATTTAGTGTTGCTGTTTTACTAAACACACTGTTATGGTCTCATAAAGGCTAAATAGTCAATGCAGTCATTGGTATACTTTATAAAACAGTTTCTAGCATTGAGTGGTAAAGATTTATTATGTGCTGATAATCCTCTACATGAAAAAATTGTGAATTATTATATAGCAGTTTTTGGGGTATTATATCACATAAGGTTTAGAACATATTCAGGTCACCAGACCAATAAATAAGAGCACAAGGTCTACCCTAGAGAAGAAATGGAGGCCTAGTGATGGAGTATATGTCAGTAGTAAGCTGTGTTTATCGTGTATAGATTAGACTTGTAGCTCTAGCTACAGAAAAAGCAACTTCCACAACCATCAATTACACAATAACAAAACAAGGCTGAGTAATGGCAGCGGCCGCGCAGTGTTTTGCTGGTTCCTATGGAGCGTTATTTGTTGCAGGTCAGAAGAAGCAGGCCACGAAAATCCAAAAAGTGAACAAAGCTTCACAAGTTTTCCTCAGCCCCGAAAAGTCAATAATTACAGCCAGAACAATGGTTTGTGTAAAGCGTCCAGCTCTCAGTTACTAATGCGGGTCTGTCTCCAACGGTCCTGGAAATCGCGCCCTGTTAGACAACATTCGTTTCCAAGATGCTACAACATCAGACCTGCTAGACCGGTCACGGCAGCATCAGGATTCCCCTCCAGGAATGCAGAATGCCGCTACTCAAAGAGATTCTTAAACATCAAGTGGTATCAATAAGCAAAGACTTTCTGCAAATATTGACAAGACTATTTATTAGTGTACATGTCACGCTTGTTGTCAGGTGAAAGAATGGGATTACACAACGTGAAAATACTTCGTTTGCAAACGAAGTGATATTCTACAAGTGGCCAACCCAACGTAACCACATCAGTATTGTTACAAATGGATCTCATATAGGTCATTCATAATGGAACCCATTAAGAACAGATACTTTGTTGTTGTTTGAGGATTAGGCAACGTAGAGCAGATGTGTGCAGAAAAGCCTCCTGAACGCGTTGTTGGATTAACAGTCAACTCAACTCTTTAACAGATGCCTTTTGGCCTATCATTACTTCAGGGCCTTAAAACAACATCAGGGCATTAATGACGTCCTCCATGCTGGCAAATGCTTTAAGAGACAATCAGATATGCCCTCTTTTACTGCCAGTGTAAACCTTTGGTTGGCCCATGGAGGACAAGATTCATGGACTACAGGATTAGGCTATGTCTTCACATTCGTTGGGACCCCCTACGCTAAGCGCAGTGATGGCAGGGGTTCTGACGGATCACATACACTTCTGCTCTGTTCAGACATCCGCCGAGCAGGTAAAGTGTATGTGATCCGTCGGAACCCCGCCAAGCACTGGGTTTAACGTAGGGGTCCCAAGGGATCACGAAAAGTAGTAGAGACATAGCCTAACAGATTAATGGCAGCCTTATCCTTTATTCAATTATATAATGAGCGTATGGTGATACAACTATTTCCATCAATGTAAATCAACTACCACTGATACATAAGGGTAAATTATATTACTGTATTAAAACACAATACCATAAACAATAGTTGACTAGCACCAAAAAAAAAAAAAGATATTTAAAGATAAATCCCATTGCCTGAAAAAAAGTTAATGCTTATTGTACTGAACCAAAACCAAATAAATATATCACCCACTGGTCACATGCTCTGTGCTGGTATATAGAACTCCTATTTGTATGGCAGGTGGGCTACATGTTAACTCTATGAGCTTTGTATGCAATTTCACAGTACATTGTGAACTTTTACAGGGTTTCTGGGTGGTACTACAGCGTCCTGTTATATGATTCCATGCTATACAAGATTCCACTGTAAGAAATTAAGAGAAAAGTGCTTCACATAAGGGAACATGATGCCCTGCATCTCTGAAGGTCACCTCTGAAAAACAATGAATACAGCAACTGGACCTCCAGGTGCCTAAGTCTTAAGGTAGCCATACATGGGTCAATTTTTCACAACATTTTTGCCCGATCGATCACTGCATGCCTTTAAATCCATCAATTGGCGATTAATCAACCAATTAACCTCCCTAGCAGTTGAGACGAACCCTGTTCGTTCGCTGAACAGGGTCCTCTCAACCGCAGGGGAAGCCGGCGGCGGGGAGACCCTATGCCTCCCCGGAAAGCTGCAGCGATTGTCTTCATCGCTGCAGCATTTCCATGTTAATGGAGGAGCGCCGGCTTGCCCTCTCACGCAGCTGATGTCAGTAATGACAACAGCTGCGTGAAGAGCAGAAGAGCAGGCAGTGTACTGTGTACACTGCCTCGATCGCCCCGTTGTAAACGGCGCGATACGGGCGGTGCACTCAGGAGGTTAATAGACCAAAAATCAATCCTACATGTCGGTTTTTTGGGGTCGATCATTTGTCAATTGAAGTACGATGGTGAAGCAAATCGATTATTTCATGTGTGATTAACCCATAGCTCCCTATGCAGCAGCATTTCCGATCAATGGATTTTGAGGAATCGGCCTTTTAGGTGATCGACCATAAATCGGATTTCCAAGGTGGTGAGCCATCGATTGCAAACCGATCGATCAACGTGAATGATCGAATTGGGAATTGATCGCAGACAAAATCAACCTGTGTATGGCTACCTTTATATCCTGGGATTTTATACAGAATTAACTAGACTTTACTTTACAGATGACTACTGTTGTCTGTCAGAAGGTTATTCAGCTGGCACAAAGTTCTTCAAAATTCAAATGAATGTAGTAGGTTTATGAAGTGTAAATCTAGTGAGAATAAAACCTGAGCATAAACATACCTTCACTGTGTTGTACTTGATCCATCCTCCATTGTTTGTAATGTGAAACCTATAACAAGTAGAAATGAGATATATAAGGGCAATTGTACAATGTAAAATTGTGAGATGGAATAAATCAATGGACACATTAAGGTGCGTGTTCCAACCATCACCTGCACATAACCCTAGAACCCCGGGGACATCCCTTTTATTATAGGCTGAAAGAAGAGAACCCTTCCTCCAATTTGGCTATACATCACTTGGCTATCCATCAATTTTAAACTACTAAGTGGAACTTATGGGGAAGTCAACCACCTTTAACCAAAAGGCAAAGCTTTGGTCATGTAGAGAAGCTGACAGACTTCTTCAAACCCCTAGTAGAAAAGAGAAAACTGATGCCTCAACCCAAGTCAAAGATATAGATATAAATGAGCTATAGTTAATGGTCACAGCTGCCTAGCATGTGAAACAAGACTAGAACTGAACTAGGAAACAAGTTACATTTGTGATACAATGTAAGCACCACCTGAGAGGGTTTTAGATATTGGAGCCAATATACCTAAAACGATACCTAAAAACTGAAACTGCACTGGTTTTCTCTATGGCAGTGGTTCCCAAACTTTCCTTGAAGGCTCCCCCCTTTTCTATTTAGGGACGTTATCGAGACCCCCCTCCCCATTCAAACACAGGTTAATAATGAGGGCCTGAGCCCCCTGGAATACCTTCGCACCCCACAGTTTGGAAACCACTGGTCTATGGAGTAATCAGAGTATAAGCGGTGAGCAAAAGTGAATTGCTATGATTAATAAGGAATGAAGTTCCATGAAGTAAGGAGTGAAGCAAGCCACATCTTATGTGGTCACCTCTGTCATCATCCTAATACACAGCTGGCCATATAACATAGAATAATGGTGGGGTGGTGACAAAGGTAGACATTGGCCATTTGGTCTCAGTACCTAAACCTGGATCCTCTCTTTTAGTACATAATATGGCCATGGACTGCATTTAATGAATGGACTCATACAAACATTTGGTTTTCCCATTACTTGTTGCCCACAGATATACATTAAATATAACCTGTACTAGGAATATCTATGATTCCAGGCTACTTGTTACCTGATTGGCATTATGCACACAGGCACTTTCAGATACCTTATTTCATGTCTGATTGGTAAACAGAGGCTTTCATAGCCTGTCTGGTGCCCTCGGTGATCAGCCCCTCACCCCCAGTGTCAGAGTGAAAGCGGTATCTGGACAGGGGATGGGTGGTAGCAGTGCCTGACCCTGGCATTGCGGAATCGGACCAGGGAGGTACTGTGGTAACTGTTTCAGACAAGGGGGGAGGGTGGTAGTGGTGTTGGATGGGATTTGACTAAAGCAGGGAACACACATGTAGATATGGGCCAGATCTAATGCGGCTATCCCTGTTTTAAATCGGCACCAATCAATCCCGTTCGGAAACAGGAATATCGGACATGACCGCAAACCACGGTTTACAGCTGTGTCTTTGGCTCCTCGGATATCTGACAGTGTGATGACGTCATTGCGCTGCTGCAGGGAACCTCGCACGGCTCGAATATCGTGTGTTCCCTGCTTAAGGTTTTACAGCAGCCCCCGCGCAAACTGAGCTCCTCTTCCCTGCAGAATGATTTTGGGGGTGGCAGCATGAACGGGTGAAAGAATTTTTTTTATAGATGCCCATGATGCAGCTCCCCACCACAATGCCAGCCTAGACCACCACCCATGTTGCCCATGGCTAAAACCGCCACTGCTGTTGGTTCTATAAGGAATATGGCTGGAGATCCCCGGTGGTATATTGACCATTAGTGATGGCCGAACATCGGTGTGGACTGTCCGCGAACGGGCGGGTCGGACTTTTAAAGAAGTCCGCCGTCCGCCTGTTGAGGACACATTCAAATTCCCCACCTCTAGGCGGGGAATTTGAATCGAAAAAACCGTATGTGACGTCAGTGACGTCACATCCGGTCCCTGGACCGCATCCTGGAACGCATAGTTCCTGGTTACGGACGACGGTCACTGACGTCACTTCCTGTTCCGAGCCGGTATTTTCCCTACAAGACTGGCTTCATGCCCGGTCTTGTAGTGAAAAGATTCTTCCTCCGGCACAATCTCGCAGGTTCTGATCCTGCCGGAGGAAGAATATAGATCTTCTTCTCGCCAACGAACGGGGCGGGTCGAACACCCGTACTGTCCGCCGGCGAGAGGATGGGCGAACATGCTTGTTCGGCCGTCACTATTGACCATTATAAGAAATCTCCATGGTCTATAACAAAATAAGCATTTAATTAAAAAAAATGGAAGAAAGCTGATTCCGTGGTCATTTCAGACTCAAGCAGCACTCGCTGTTCTGTGTGATGGAGTTCTCCCGAAAAACCGCTTCTCCTCGGTCAGTCAGCCAATCTTGGCCAGAAAATTGGACTTTAATTAAAGCAATCTCAAGCATCTCCCCCATCTCTTTCCTAATGTAATGTTGTGGCCGATACCTGAGCTGGCCGGGTCAGAGAGCTGGATTGCAATTAGTACAGATAAAATCTGGGAATACATTATAAAGCCGGTATTGTTATAAGCTTACACGCAGTAAGACATTTATACAGTAGTAATTCTCAAAGCAAAAGCCATTTCCCTCAAACCACAGAACTCATTTCCCAACCAATTACTGACACCGAATACGAAACCTAAAATACAGCATATAAGTGTTATCAATGGCCAAGAACATATCAGAGGTATTGGTATGAAGTCATCATCTTATCCATCGCCGGGGTATTTAGGGCAGACCTGTCAACCTTCCCGTTTTGGCTGGGAAAGTCAGGTTTTTAAGGGTTTGTTTCCACATACATCAGGACCCTCTCCACTAAGTGTATTGCTTAGCGGGGATCCTGACGTAGCATATAGAGCATCCATCGAGCAGGCAAAGTCTGTCTACACATCCACCGATGCAGAGGCTCAACGTACTCTACAACGTTGAGCCTTGCATTGGTGGAACAGCTTGGTGCCATGAAGACACAGAATCCGCCGAGCAGGTGAGTCTATGTGCTACGTCTGGATCCCCCCTAAGCGTATACCCTTAGCGGAGAGGGTCCCAACCTATAGTGAAAGCATACCCTAAGGTGGCTTTCCTGGCAAAATCCAGATTTCCCCCAGGTTCTTGAAATCCCGCTGATCTAGCACAGAGAGGGCGTTACTTTCTCTGCTAATGTCCCACCCCGCACATAATCAGCACAAGCGGGGTGAGACATTAGCAGGGTGAGTAACACTCTTTCCCTTCTAGATCAGCTGAGAAGTAAGCCCGGCACTGGAAGTGACGTCAATGATACATGGAACGCGGAACAACCAAGACCAGTATACTGAAAGTGATGTCACTTCCTTTCCCCCCAAAATTGACAGCTATGATTTAGGTTTTATTGAAATCTTTGCATTGTAGTAACTCAAAGAGAAAAAACACATACATGATGTTGATTAGAACCCCTGTGCACTAAGGTAGCACAAGTCAAAGCATGGGGGGTGCACCATGTAAGAAAAAAGTGTCCTGTGATTTCCAATATTGTGATGACCATTCATCTGATACATGACGCAGGTTAACACGCAACCAATGAAGCACTAAATAGTTCTCAATTAGTCCCAAGGCCCTTAGTTCCAAATGCTCCAGATCTAGGTATAATGCAGGGGGTGGGAAAACTTTTTAACTTGTGGGCCACAAAGGGTTTTTAAATTTGACAGAGGACAGAGAACCTGTTAGGGCCGCCCAATCCTAATTCCTCCCAGCCTGAATGGAAAATGTTATCATTGATAAATTATAAAAGTAATGATCATACTGATTACACGGGAGGTTAAAAAAGAATATATATATATAGTAATATATATAAAATGAGACTTTGGATAGTAAATCTAAGCAAGCTACGGCCTCTAGCAGGTGACCTTTATAATCATCCTCGAGGCATTATCTCCACTTATTGCAGGGAATGAGCAGAGGGGAGCCAAAGTGTCTTGACACCAAGGTGACAAAGGGCTGCATTAAAATACTAAAGGGCTATGCTGCATATAAAGATATGGCCCCCGGGCCTTAGTTTGCCCACTCCTGGTATAACATGTGCAGAAGGTAAAGGTTTAAAATGTCTGTGCCCCATGATGGAGATTTGAATTCATTTTCTCCTCATGATATATAAAAGGTAGCCATACACCAGTCGATTTTTTTTTGCTTTTACCTTGACGTCAATCGATTGGCGATGAATCGAATGCTGCCCATCCTGAACAATCGAGCCGAAAAAAATCGATCCCAGAAAATATACAAACTTGATCCGACATGTCATTTCTTTTGGGGGGGGGGGGGTCGATCAGGAATCGATCGCATACAAATTGAGGAGTCTATAGCAGGCCATACACAGGTCAGATTTTCAGTCATTCGTCTTAAAACGATACATTTTTAAGTCGGTATAAAATTGTATATCGATTGTATCATGCCTCATATGTAGTACAAGATTTTTGATCTATTTTTTTTTTCAATCGACATAACCTATGTCCATCAAAAATAGTCAGATTAAAAAGTTCATTTAGAAGTGATGGGTGTTGACAAAAAAAAAAAAATATATCAAAAATTGGTTGACCACACTTGGTTCTCAAAATACCGAACCAATTTTCAATCGACCGATCAAAATTTACCATCCAGTCCAATCAAATCACTCAATTTTGATCGGATTACGTCGATTTAACCAGGTGGACAAAATTCAATTTTCAATCAATCGACTTAAAAAATTGATCGACTTAAAAAATAAGTCGATTGATTAAAAATCTGACCAGTGTATGGCCTGCTTTAGGCTACCTTAACAGGAAGTTAAAGAACCTTTATACACTGACTGAAGGTAAAGCTAGCCACACACGGTTCGATTTTGGTTCAATCGATGCTCGATTAGATGAATT
>CM070032.1:213321188-213365512 GCA_036250615.1 Ptychadena robeensis
TTTGAGCCGTCCGATGTTCCCTGCAGCAGCGTGATGACGTCATCACACTGCTGTCAGATAGCCGGGGAGACAGCTCTGCTCTCTCTCCAGCTCAGCTGATGCTTTGCATGGAGACCCGCTGTTTCCATGCAAAGCAACGGACATCGGCCGTGATTAACAGTCATGCCCGATACCCCTGTTTTCGAGCTGGATTGAGTATTCCCGCTCGAAAACTGGGATATGGTATGGGCCAGATAGATGGCTGTGAGCGCACACGGCATTTGAAGCGGCCATTGATCTGGCCCATATCTACATGTCTGTTCCCTGCTTAAGTTTGCCCACCCCTTGACTTACACCAAACCCTTGGGAACCAATTAAGTTTGTAAGCATAGTGCTCAATATTATGAAATATTTTTAAAACATACAGGAATTATTTGGGCCAATCAAACTTTGTTTTTTCTTTTAAGCCATTGGTCACTATGAAATTGAAATGAAAACCAATGGTTGTGTCTGGAATACTGTTTAGTTTGATATAATGGTTCCTGAGCAATATCCATTGTTGAACAAGGAGATGGTATGTAGAGAAACGTATAGACTATTATTTTTTTCTGTATAATGTGTGAAACCATGTTTTTAGCTCGGGAAGCTGCTATTATCTTCCATCTGTTTGTGATTCCAGCCACTTGCTGATGGTTCATCAAACCCATCATTGCATGAAAATTGTAAGCGTGCTCAGTTACCTAACCAGATGTTTGAAGACTCAGCAGGGAGCAGTACAGAATCTGCAAGTCAGGGGGAGAAAGAGGATGGAAGTTCATCCACCACCATCCATTCCACGACCAGTCTGGACAGATTCTATGAGAGAACCTTCCCCAGAGTCAACGCTTTTCCTGAAGTTCTTATATGTAACAGGTAGCCGTGCCGCATAAAGCATATAAACTGTAAATCTTTGTACTCACCGTGTGATTGTGTTTTATTGTGTTGTCCCCAGTGGTCATTGAAGATGTCCAGGGCCTCGTTTCTAAGTATCTTTCAGTATCTAACCTTTTTGTAGTTGACAGGAGAACAAGTCAACTTAAGCCTTTTAAACACTCAAGATGTACCGTATGTAAACACCTTCCCACCTCTGTTATGTATTGATTATATCAGCGGAGCCCCGAAATATAACCATTGAAGAGCAGAGAGAGAAAAATGAAAGAGCAGCGTCCCTCCCATCTATCTCTGCCTGTGTATGCAGCTGCAGCTTTCACACACACACACACAGCCGTAGAGGGGAGACATCTACACAACAGCCAGGGTGTCTCCAAGACATGAAAAAGCAGTGTCTGTTCGGGCGCTTTTTTAAACATCTTTGGTATGCTAAATTAATAGGCGCTTAAGCCATTGGCAAACTGCCTGCAAGTCAGTCAGGAGGGAAATAGCAGTGAACACATGGCCTTACATATGTCTACTCTTGCTTTCAATCCCCAGATCTCCAACAACCTTAAAAGTCCAATCTTTTCTCAGTAATTTACATTCCCAATTGACACCCCTTACTGCAACCTTTAATTTATATTAAAGTTTCCCTGTGGTTATCCAAGTGGCATAAACTGTATACATTTAACAATAAACTGAAAGAAATTAAAAAAATGTAATTTTTACAACAGTGTTTGCATAATATAGTGGAGCTGCAATACTAAATTCAGCCACAGTGTCTCTAGTGAGCACTTGTTGTCACGTAGGCTTCTCGCACATGGAGGAGGTAGGAGGGAAGCAAATGTGCTCAATAACAACAATATAGGTCTGCATAACTAGGTTTTGACCCCATTTGCGCACTTATGTGCACCCCTGGCATTTATAATTGTATTACATTGGAGTGGGGAGTGTTTTGCTTTAAAAATTTTCACATTTCCTGTATATAAAAACTTACAAAATGCACAGATTCTTTCTTTTATGAATACATTTCATATATTGCCCCATCCACTGCTGTCAAGTCTAATTGTCTTAATAGACCCTGATGAGGATTGGTGGATATAGGGCAGTGATGTCACATGGCGCCGTGTTCCTGAGTGACTAATTATGAGCACTTCCCCAGAATAACCAGAGCTTCTGTTTATTAATAAGTGTTATAAAGTCATGCCCGCGGTCTCATAACTCATTCATGCAGCAGATCTTGCAGTCTAATAGTTCATTCATGTAGCAAGATAGACGTCTCCAATTAATAAATGACATCATTAGGTGCTGGCGGGGAGATGATAGATGGCGGGTGGGCTGTAGAGCTGCCCGGTGGTTTGTCACACGTGGCGGATTTAATTCTGTTTTCACAATTGTAACAAAGCAGTGGCTTTGAGCGGTCAAGGTTGATGGTATTTTTGCAGCTATTCATTACTATGAAATGTAGATATGATAAACCTAAGCTGCTTCCTACCGGGATATTACCTTTCCTAACCCAGCCATCTCTTACTGTTCTGTAGTATGTGGATATGAATGTGATGGTAAATATTGTGATCCCTTTTGGTCTATCCCAGGGGTCTGCAAAGTGCGGCTCTGGAGCCATATATGGCTCTTTAGCCCCTTCAGTCTGGCTCAGTGGCATAGGAACCAATTATTTATTTTATATTTCTCCATTCATGTACCCCCCCCCCCCCCCCATACAGGAAAACCCTCTGCACTGCCACCAACACCTGTGACTACCTGTAGGGAGCACTGTGGCTACTAATAAGCTAATAAGTGGGGGTTCTCTGTTTACCATCAAGGGAGGGGCTTTATGGCTACCTACAGGGTGCTTTTTGGCTATGTTTAACGGGAAAGGGAACTCTGGCTACCTACAAGGGGGCGCTCTGTCTACCTATATGGGGGCTATGTGGCTAAAATTCAAAACAACAACATACAAACCTGACTTACCCAAACTTTCCAAGGAGATGCAAAGCCATGGTTCACATAAGTGGTCATCAGTCATTGTCACCAAAAAATTTAAGAAATGAAATTTTTCAAGTATGATAGCAATTAATTTTAACTAAAGGCCCCCATACACGTGTTGGATTCGCACCGGATTCCGGCACGATCGATTCCGGGCGCGTGCACGCAAAACGATCGTGCCGGAATCGCATGCAGCCCACCTGGTCCGATCGTTCGCGTCCGATTGATCAGGGGCTCAGAATCGGATCAGGGGGAGTTGCCAGTTGTGAGGTGGACAATCGGACACGGATCCGTCCCAGAATCCGTTGGACAAGGTGGTATGCTGCGATGGATACTCTTAATTGGCCGATTGATCACACCTGAATCGCCGGAATCGATCGGATGATGAATCGATTGGACATGGAATCCGACACGGCTAGCTTAAGACTTATAAAGTTAGTTTAAGGGAAAGAACACATCATTTTAATTGTTGTCAATTTTGACAGCACCCCAAATGTACTGTACTGTGTACTGTAACGATTTGGCTCTTCGGTCAAATAAGTTTGCCTATCACTGGTCTAGCCAAACAAATTTTGTATTTTCTTAATTGTATCCAACATATTATTTTATTATATGTATTAGCAAACAATTTAGAGTTAGGGAAATAAGTAATAAGAGCATTAGAGAATCCAACTGGATCACTAAAACAATTCCTTGGTGCTAGACTGGTTTGTTGGGCTTTTCTAAAGCAGGGAACACGCGTATAGATCGATGGCCATCTATCTGGCCCATATCATATGCGGCCATCCCAGTTTTCGAGCTGGACCAATCAATACCACTCGAAAACCGGTATATCGGACATGACCGTGAACCACAGTCGATGTCCATTGCTTTGCATGGTGACAGCCCAAAGCATCTCCAAGCAAAGCATCGTCAGAGCTGGAGACAGAGCAGTGCTGTGTCTCCATATTCTCTGATATCGGGCAGCAGTGTGATAACGTCATCATGCTGCTGGAGGGAACATCGAACGGCTCCAATATCAAGGAGTTATTTCATTCTACCAGGAGCTTGTTAAAGCGGACCTGCCACCAAAAAATAATGATTACATGAATGGCACTAGAAGTGCTGATAATAGGTAGGAAAGCATAAAAAAACAAACCTGTAATGAGATCTCCTGCAGTCCCCCCTGACTTCCTGCCCCTGTTGACAAAGCTGTGGCAATACGTCACGAGCGAAGTGTTTGTTGGGTAATTCCGTGATCTCGGCTTGTCATTGAAAGTACATTGAGGAAAATTTCCATAGAAAATTATACGCCCCCAGTGGCTACCCGCGACATTGCACCCAGAGTTAACCCTTGGAAGCCTGGTGAATAAATATGGAATCTGCTATACAATTCCACGAAACAGCAGGTGAGTATATTATTTTAGGATCGTGGAGCCCTACGCCATCATCATACCAGCTCAGAGTTAATGATCCCCACACACCTTTTATATTTCTCAGTCAGATTTCCTTTAGATCTCCTTTTGTTTTACCAAAACCATGTAATATGAGGGACTTTCTTAACCAGTAAGTCTATCTGTGTTCAATCGCAGAGGATCCTATACTACATAGTTGTTGGTAGATCTAAAGGATATCTGACAGAGAGATCTAAAGGTGAATGGCCAGTTAAAGTCAAACTTTAATTTTACATGTCATTTTTACATATTGAGTGTTCATCCGCTTTAAGAAAGCATAGAAATTGACACAAAATTATTCTCCCCTAGAAATTAAGGAGGCTTCCAACTATCATTTTAACAAAATGGCGTCCACTATTAACAAAATGGCGCAGATCAGGCAAATTATATCCTTCAGGAGTGATCAAACAAGGCCCAAGCATTACACAGACAGCCTCTAAATTAACCACCACCTACTCTTCTCTGCATTTACATTTACTGAGAGATGTTTAGGAAAAGCTGTTCTCATAAAAAAGGTTAAGTAGGATTGTATGTTTTTTTGTCCTCCAATATCTCTATATGTGAAGCCTGCAGCCTAGTACCTTCAAATAATCATTAAATTCCTAGCACATCTAAATAGCCTATTGGTTTGTCCTCACTGGTGAGGCTGGCCGCATGGCACCTGCTTCCATTAATTCATTGGGCTTGTCCCCACTTACATGGATGTCCGATAAGAAACACGGGCACCTGTGTTTTTGCTCGCGAGCCGTGGGTGGCTGCGACCTGTAGCTTGCGGCTGTATTGAAATATATTTTAGCCGTGGCCGCCACCACTCTTGCAGCCTCATCAGTGGGGACAAGCCCTTATAGTTTACTGTACGACATTTTTATTGTATATCTTTTCATTTAATGTTGTTGTTCTGATTTCTCTTAGTTGTGATGTAAAGCTGTGCCTCTATAGCCTCTGCCTGCAAAGCCTGCCTTTTCTTGATGCTGAACTACGACGGGAACAATACACGGTGGGTGCCAGTCTTTCATGCTCTATGCCAATTGTAGATGGTTTTTAAGGAACTGAAGCTACAAAGTTAGTCATATGTTCTTAAGGTCATTTTTTTTTTTTTTTATGTGGAGCAGTAAAATAAAAATATATCATTCCCTGCACCACACCAGAATCTCCATCCCTATCTCCAAGGCTTTGATGCTCGTTCTGAACAGAGGCAGCTACTTCAAAGGGATTATGGTGAACTCATGGAGATAGACCTTTGTTTGATGACGATTGTATAGGGAGTTAAGGTTCCCATACACAGGTTGATTCCCATTGATAAACCATTGATCGCAGATTGGTGACAAAATGAAGCGCCGAACGATCATCCACTGAATCTATGCTCACCACCTTGGGCAATCGATTCCTGGATGATTCCCCCTTGGTCTCCATCCAAAGTGTTGGTGATTTGAACAGCAATTTACCAACATGTCAGATCCCTGTTCTATCGACAGTTCTTCGGTGCGGGATCGATCGATCCAGGTGGGCTGTGTCGTGAACGTGCATGGTGATGGGTACCTTATGTCCTTATCTACTATTCTATTCTATAATGGTCCTCTCATTCTATAGAAGCCCCTATGCTTCTAGGAAGACTTTACAAAAAATGCTTGGAGTATTTCATTGAATTTTCTGGCTTTGTTAAGCCAAAGGAGGTCAGAGCTAAATGTGAAAATCTGGCTCACAATTGGCTTTAAAGTGTTCAGTACAGATGGTAGCAACATTTTGATTACCTGGTAATTACTAAGCCCTTGAACAAGACTACATGCGTTGGCACAAAACTCTCTTACATCCCTTCCCTGTATATTTAACTGTGTTGTGGCTTTTACTATGTTCAGGGGCTCGGCACATAATTCACAAAGTTTGTGACCATCTCTAGTGCTCAGTATGGTGGAGGTTAGTGCTTTGTTTATGCCACTCCAAATATATGGGGTGATAAAGTTGGTTCTTATACACCAACTTGATCACCCCATATATTTGTAGACCTGACTTTGTGTGTAGACCTGGCTTGGTAGAACAGGTAAAGACCTTCCCTAAACTTCTGCCATATTGATTGTGTATAATTATCTAGGGTGGGAAATTTAAACCGATTATATTGACAAAATGATACATTTTCCAAACCATGTAAAAAAAGTAATAATCATACTGCCGGGGAGATTAAATGAAGAAAAAATATATTAAAAAATAATAAATATATTATTTATTATATAATAAATACCAACACTCTTTTCTATAAATATAGAAGAGAGGCTTTGGATAGTCAACTTTCTATTGCAGGTGACAAAGGGCCGGATTAAAAGACAAAAGGGCCAGGTATGGCCTGAGTACCGTAGTTTGCCCACGTCTGGCCTATGCTATACGTGGTCTGGCTGTAGAGTATGAGCATTTGTTAGATTTTAGCTGCATCTGATGTTGGTGCTTAAAATGGGGTTAAACAATTTTTTTTGCAGAGTAAAGGTCACCACATATGTATCCATTAGATGAGGAAAAAAATAGTTCTGCTGTGACTCTAACACCGTGCATTTACTACGACATTGATTTTTTTTCCTCTTTCTAATCCTGCATTCTAGATGTTTGTTCAGATTCTTCGCATCAGCCTGACTGACCTGCTGCTGGAGAAGAAGATTGATAGAGACCTGTACACACACATCCTCTTATCAAAGAAAACTGTAAGTCTTCATTTTCCGCTCTCTTCTCAGATTGTATGTTATGCAGATCAGTGATTATAGGAGAGCTTGAGGCTACCATAGTCATGGCATGATGAATTGCAAACAGCCCAAAACTTATATACATTATCTGTGTGTTGCTAAATAATTTGTTTCTTGGTTGTCCTTACTACATGATGTGAAATTAGAGTTCTAACACACAATTTAAGGGTGTCCACCCTCCTACCAGCCGGCCACGCTGTCAACCCTTTCAAGGTCCACCAAAACCTACTAAGGTGTACGAATTTTGCCTTGGAATTTGAATCGGATGCGGAATTATGTACCGGATTTAGGACCGCTTCGGACCTGTCCGTAAATTTTGGTCGATCTGCTGGTAATTAATAGTGTCGGGCCTATCGATCGGTGATATTTCGAATTCCGATTTTTCGTGCCGACCGACCAAAATATTTTAGGTGAAAATCGGGTGACCCGACCAGACGTAAAATTGGTCGGGAGAAAAATCGGAACGTGTATGGGGGGCTTAAGACATATTTGAAATACTGTATACCATTATACTAGTGAAGTGTTAAACCTTTGAATGTGCTCCCTGTTCCCCAAAGGTTTAGATGTCTGAGTGGCCTAGGGCTTGATCCTAATGTGGTGATACAGCAGTATTACTCCTTTGCTAACTCCTCCTGAAGAAGCGATGCAACATCACAAAATGCCACGAGATGAATGCAAGGATCTTTCTGTGATGTGTGAAGTGTGATCTGTTTTCACATACTAAACAAATAAAAACAGTTTGTTTTACTATTTAAAATTATGCCTATTATCTGGCGTTAAAGTCCCGTCAATGTGGTATGCCTTGGTTGTATTCATAGGCTACTGGTGTGCGCTTCTTCTTTTTGAGTTTAAAAATTTAAAGCGGACCTACCACATGGTAGGTCACTTTGCAGACTGACGATAGTTAGGGCAATCACTGCCCAAAAACTGCCCAGAAAAAAAAATATCTAAAAGCAGATAGGGCAATATTTGACCACCCATGGAAGAGCACCTGGGAAACCTGTTCCAGATGCCCCTGGGTCTGTACGATGTTTTGCTCATCCAATCCCACAAGATTGTAACGTCTGTGTCACATCCGCAAAACTTTCTGACATGCAGCTGTTAGCAGCTGCTCTCACTTTTCCCTGGCAGACTTTACTAATGCTCTCCCATATCAGGTAAAATACTTTCTGGCAGCTCCTCTCTTACTGCCACCACAGTAATTCCTGGGGTGGAGTTGCTGTGGTGGTAGCAAGAGAGGAGCTGCCAGAAGGTGTTTTTATGCTCTCTGGGGGGAGAGCACGAGGACAAGGGGAATGACTGCTGGGGAGGGGTGCTCTAGTACTGGCGAACCAAATAGGCGGATAGGCAGTTCACCAGTACTTCAGATGGTGCCTCAGGGAACAAGGAAGTGAGGATGTTAAGTACATGGTGTTTTTTTGTGTAGCAGTTTTTTTGTGTCGCAGTTTTCAGAGATGTAAACTGCTGAGTTTTATGTTTAGGTAATGTATGTGTTTCTTTAAGTTTACAGCCTCTTTACGGAACTTTGATTAACTGCTCCTGTACTGTACCATTCTCAGTGCAAGGGTTTTGCTGATGGATTTCTCACCCATTTTTGTTAGCAGCTTTTGTTGTCCACTATCTTGTTATACTAAGTATATATAAGCATGCAGATGTCGTCTTATTACTGCTTCAGGAGTTGGAGGAGCTAGAACAGACATTTTGCTCCAGAATCGCTTCCAGCAAACACAGTCGAGGGCACGGTTCAGAATTTCAGACAATGGAGGACATTGAGAGAAGGGAGAGAGAATACTCCGATCACCTTATTCAAAATGTATGTACAAATGATTATCATTAAGAGGTGTACTAGATATTATGACTAGAGATGGTCGAATTATTTTTCAGAAATTCAACCATTTCGACGATTTCAACTTAATTGCAAAGCCCCTGAACATGATATCAACACCAAACTTGCTAGAGATGTACAGAAGGGTTGGGGGTATACTCCAAAATAGAAAGCATGTCTCTAACACAAATAGTTTTTGCACAAATAAAGTTCAAAGTCAAGTCAAAATTTCGAAAATCAGAATTTCGACTTTATTTTGTAACATAATTTATGCACAAACTACATGTGCGAGAGCAAAACTTATTTTTCTAAATGTTCTCACAACCCTTCTCTACATCTCCAACAATTTTGGTGATGATACCATGTTCAGGGGCTTTGCAATCAGCTCACAAAGTTAGCAAGTCGAAAAATTCGACCATCTCTAATTATGACAAAAAGAACAAAAGTTTTAGGTCACATTGTGGTAGCTAAGCTAATCTTTGGGAATACTGCTCACCCAATACATACGCTAACAGGTTGTTTTTAAACATAATCTTCAGATGATTTGAGGAACATTAGATATCCTCACCAAAATTCAAAGATTTAATCCTCCTGTATAGATGTTTCATAATATAGTGTTGGTTGGTGAGTTACAAGGACCATTTTGTAGGCGGACTTGTGAGTGAATTGCAAAGCCCCTGAACATGCTATTATAAGCAATTTTCTTGATGATAGCATGTTCAGACTGGTGCCAACAAAAGACGAAACATGACTTTTGGCCAGAATCCTTTAAAACTAATGATGCTTCAGTGTTAGGCCTCCTTTCCAGGGTGGCTTTTCTCTCTGCCCCAGCTTAGTATCAATTATATAGTATTGATCCCTTCATTTATTTCACCATTTTGGGTAAAAATTATACATTTACTAAGAAATCAAGATCTAAGTATAAGCCCCCCCACACACCTTAAAACCTTTCTAAACATTCCAATCCCTATGTATTCTATCAGGGAGGACCCAGCACTACATAGTTGTTGGTAGATCTAAAGGAAATTTTATGGAGTAATCAGATTTCATGGTAACTTGAAGTTGTTTGAAAACTAATATCATAACCAATAATGCATATGATTAGTCTTTGAGAGGATGGAGCACTCACTGCGCTGCTTTTATCACTTGTGAAACCTTTTAACATACTTTTAAGCTAAGATCACAATTGAGTCTAAATCATGTGGGGTCAGGGGATAAACTCTTTTTTTTTTTCGTATTTTATACGTGGGTTAAAATCGCCTGTGATGAAGTCACCTGTGCAGATGGTGCTGTCTTTGTCATGTATAAGAAATGTGTTGATGTGTTTTGGTGGACCAGTCCATATTGATACTCCGTCATAATGTTTTTTTTCTTTGTATTTATTATCCTACAGCTAGAAGGCTTCTGGAAGCAGATTGAGAGCACCCATCAGTTCCTTCATGAGAAGGTGAAGTGCTCATATGATGAAGCTGGAAGAATTATGATGAACCTGATATCAAAAATGATTGCAGTGGAGGGCCTCATGTGTGACTCTCAGGAGGAGCTGTCCATGGTAATATTCCATAACCTTTCTAACAAAATGTTTACCAAGGGGCAGTGTCACATTTATTTTGTTACTTAATATCTATCTATCTATCTATCTATCTATCTATCTATCTATCTATCTATCTATCTATCTATCTATCTATCTCATTGATTTCAATGGGCAGGCATTTCGGACATGGGTGTGGCTTGGAAAACTTGGCAAACAACACTGCGACTGTGAAGCCTCACATGCATTGGGGACAATGGGAGACTTAGTCTTAGTGTGAGCAGTTTTATTAAACTCCTGTGCACTACGCTCAAAGCCAGAACAGGCACAGTTTGATTGTGAATCAAACTGCATCCGTGCCGGGATCGGACACTACCGCCGGCTCTCTGTGTGCCTGCAGCATTTCTACAGAGCTGCAGGAACACAGAGCCTTTCCGGGCCCGTGTCTTTGGTGTCATCGGGGGGGACCTCCATGTTAATGGAGGGGCGTCGCTTTTCTCCCCACACACCGCCGGCCTCCAATTGACACCGCCAGTTTGTAGAAAGCTGGGGGCAGAGCCGGCCATTGCCCGGGAAACAGCTTTTTGTCCCATAAAAAATGGCGCAAAAAGCCAATAACGCTAGGGAGGTTAACTCCTGTCCTCCAAAAAAAATTCTTATCTGCCTAAGAGGTAACAACTGTGATAGATTCTCCACAAAAAAGACGGAGGGGGAAAGGGCGCTCCCTGTCTCCTACAAAGCTGGATCATGAAGTCCAGGAGTTACACCCTTACACTCCCCTCACCAAATGACGCCCCCAGATCCTACTCCCGGACACAGAGGAAGAAACACATGAGTCTCCATAGGAAACTGTTAAGAACAGATGCTACATTTGATCTTGGCCAAAAGGCCGAGAAGCGATTCTAATAACTGTTTTTTTAAGTATCCTCAGTGTGTGTCAAGCACACAAGTATTGTGTTTCTATAACACCAGTGCAAAAAAATATGTGCATAAAAGTGAACCACACAAAAAAGCCGGGTGTCTTCATTTGTCCCGAAAACGGGTTTTGTACTTGGTCCAAGGAGCCAAAGCCCCTTGACCCGAATTCCCGCTTCCCAGGGGACCATGACTGGAGCACATTCTCTTCTGGAGCTATGACCATCCACCTTGCACTTGCCATTTAATTTGGTGGGAGGTAGTAGAACAGCAACCAGTGGTACTGGTTTTTGGCTTGGCTGGATGAATAGAGTGAATATTGCATGGTCCATGCCTGCCTACTTTGCTGGAACATTCTGTATATTCACATTATGTGTGAATGGTTAGGCATCTTGATTCTAATCATGAAGCAATAACAATCAGGTTGCCAGTTGTCTAATACACAAATTTGCAATCTAATGGTTGTGTTTAAATCTTAAAGGAAATACAAGAGAAGATGATCCGCTGGGAGCACATGGCAAAGGTGGTGGATTCCTTAAAATACCAAATTCAGGAGGAGAGTGAATGTCGGCTTAGTGCTGTTTCCAAAACCCTGGAACAGCTGACCATAAAGAAGAAAATTACTGTGAAACAGAAGGAGAGACACCTTACTGATCTCTTCAAAGCATTCTGGGAGGAGGTGTCACGGTATAACAGGGGTGAGTGCTATCCTGTTTATTTCATACAAATCTTGCCATGTGCATTTATCTGCCTTCACATTCCCATTATCTGCATTTATAAGGCCTCATATTTTGGATTTAAACACATTGAGATGTAGGCATTACTCTGATTTGAGGGACACCAGATCCAAATGCCCACAGACTTCATGATGACTTGGCATGTTCCTCTTCCTTGTTAGCAAGAACTGAAGAACGCTTGGTTTCTAAAATTCAGTAATGCACATTATGATGGAAAAACATAATAAATTAATAACGTATTCCACGCATGGCCATGATTTTGAGTAAGAAATAAGGTAAAAAATAAAAAACACTCACAGATTTATTCTCGCATAAAGTGAATATACAGCATGTTTTAGCAGACAATGCAGGACTGGGTAATGAATATTGTTTCAGCATTTACTTATATGTCCCAGCTTCGAAGAGCGTATAGAGTGTGCAGGGCTGGAACATACTGTATATTGGTTTTCATTGGGAGCAGAGCAAGTTCTCAGAGCCCAGAGACTAACTTATAGAGACTTTCTTGACTCACCTTGGAACATGCTTTTTAGAGGGGTGAGTCTGACTTTCACAACAAACTTATTGAGTGGCTAAATCTGCATACCTGCAATGAAAGTTCAGTGAATATATTACCTGCTGTGACACATGGAGAATCATCCCTCCTAGTGAATATGTACACAGCATGTTCTAGGGTGATTTACCAGTGTAAAGTGAGTCTCTATTAGTCTGTCCCTGGACTCTGATAAGTGGTTGTATTTATAGTAAATATCAATATACAGTGTACTTCAGCTCTGCACACCCTGCTTGAACAAGCTTAAGCCTTTCTCCTGTCAGGAGTCCATCACTCCGGGGAGTTCAAGGTAACTGTCTGCAAGCACATTTTAGATGGGACGTACAACAAACACCCAGTGCGCTTATTTTGTGGACCAGGTTTTCATTAATGATGAGTGTACACATGGATGGCTTAAATAATTAAACATTACAATCACACTTTAAGACACATTGACAATTTCTCCAAGCCACATTTCTTTCTCACGGGTACACCCCACTTGTAGAGACTGACGAATTGATGACAATTGGGGCGATTTGGGCCCGTTTCCCAAAAAAATAAAAAAATGCCACTCCCGGACCACCCCAGTGGAGCTTCACCCTTAGGGCTGAACTATACCATGCAGCATGCTAACCGTTATGATAACAGTCGATTTTCCATCTCTTTGAAGCCTGTCTGTACCTGTCTCTAAGGAGTACACAACACTTCCTGTCTGTGTTATAGGAAATAGGGAGTTGTTTGTAGTCCTGTCCTATAAGTTCATAAACCTCAAGCTGTATTTAAAGCCAAAACGTGTAATCTATGCGTTTGTCTGTATTTTATATATATATAAACGTGAAATCTATGCGTTTGTCTGTATTTTATATATATCTTGGCCAAAGATTGCTAAAGCATAACACATGTTATCACAGCACAAATGAACTGTATCTGTATCTCTTTGAACTGGCGTGTTTCCATAGCCTGGTGCCGTTCTGTATTTAGAAGCGCGCAGGAATTACATTATACATATATTCTGATCCAGGCACAGAACAGCCATTCTCTCTGAGCAAGCTGACTGCCAGACTGAGCGCTGGAGGGGCTTGGAGTGCGCTGACTTCAATTTAACTGAGGTCAATGTCTGCCCTTGCATTCTGCACAGTTCAGGAACATGTATCATTAACCATTTAATGCAAATGAAAACATTCGTAGTGGGTGATACATAAAATTAGTATGGTAAGTTGTGTTCTCTAATGTACTGACCTAATTCATATGTAGACTTTATTACTAAGGCAACTCTAACTAAACCAATAAATGGTTTGACGTACAGAGCTTTGTTCAGGATACGCTTCCATCCCTTACACCTAATCAAGTCATGTCTGTGGACCTTCGGGCACTGAAGAATCTAGAAATCCTTGGACATGAGCAGTGGTGTCAGTAGCCTAGTGAGCGGGGAGTATGGTTAGAACCATAAGACACAGTTTGACCAGACCAGAGGAAGGTTGTGGCCAAACTTTCCAATCGGATCCTTTTTTTTTTTTCTTCAGTGTTTTTAGTCTTTGGCTCGCCCCTCCTTTTAAATGGTACAGTCGGCTTCCCTTTAGACGTGCACACTGTTTACTAGTAGAGGTCTGTCTCTGTTTTATATGTCCCTACCGGTGGCAGTCCTAGCTCAGCTCACCTAAACACTTTCAATTACACTTTTCTCTCCCTTGATTATGTCTTCTTTGCCCATACTTCCAGCACCTCTCCTGGATCCCTGGCTACACATATCCAAGCATCCTCAGCATCCCTTTAGTCATGGCAGAAAATATGTGTTTGCATTGTGTCCTGTTCTGAGCAAAGTTCAATTAAACACTTCAGTATATTTAAGCCCCTTTTTCACTCCCAACCCTCATACAGCAGAGTTTTAAAGTGGACCTACCACATGGTAGGTCACTTTGCACTAATGGCAGCAGACTGGGCAATCATTAGGGGGTGAGGAGAATTGCTGTGGTGGCAGCCAGAGAGGAGCTGCCAGAAAGTGTTTTATGCTCTTGTGAGGTAGTAGAGTGTTGTACTGTGTTAGCCATCAATACATACAGCACGTTTGGAGTTCAAGTGATGATTTTTTGGCTAACTGAAGTCATTAGAGAAGCAAGCTTTCAGGATGTCGCAGATCCCTTCTTCAGGCTAAACAAAATGAACTTACCATCCTCACTTCCTCATTCCCTGAGGCACCTTATGAAGTACTGGCGAAAAGCCACTTTTGCCCATTCGGTTCGCCAGTACTAGAACACCATTCCCTCTCTTTCTAATGCTCTCCCTCCCAAGAGCATGTGTGTCAAGAGAAAACAGTTGCTTTTGTTCAAATATTTATGACCTTGTTATTCTGTGTATAAATGTGAGTTTCAAAAAACAGAATTTTTTTTGTAGCAGTTTCCAGAGATGTAACAGGTGACAGTTGAGTACTTTGTTAAGGTAATGTATGTGTCTTTTTATTTTTGAGTTTACAACACTTTAACTCACCTCTATGGCACAGCGCTGTGGGTTGTCATAGTCTGTTTGAAAAGACCCGTGTATATATTCTAATCTCATATATGAAGTGGTTATAACCCACAGGACCCCATAGTGACCAGAAGCCACGTCAGGATCAATGGAGGTGGGTTTACCTACCAAACTAGCTGAAACTTAGCTTTTATGGAATAGCGCTTCGGAGAAACCTTTATTTATGAATGTCTTCTTTAATTACGAATGCAAAACTGCCTTGTTTATTTGTTTACAATTTTCCACGGGCTAAGTGGAATTGCTAATTTAAACATTCATAGCTGACTAAGCATGAAGGAGACAGCCTTTAGTCTAATATCAGTCTAGGCAGCCCTGAGTCCTATATCATAACTAATTAAAGTATTTAAATTGGAAGGGAACTTTCTCGGCAAGGTACATAATAAGCAATACCGACGATCAAGAAAACGGCCAAGTATGCTGTTCTCTGCCATTGATGCTCAAAGCAAGACGAGGATTCATAATTAGAAAGTCCTTAAGGATTGCCAGATGATGAGCTTCAAACCTTCCTTTATTCAGAATATAATTGTTATTTATTTTTTTTGTTTATGCCTTTATTCGGCTTCATCATTAGGAAATCTGTTATTTGAAATATAAGCAAATATGGAATAAATAATTTCAACCCCTTGGTTGTATAATCATCCTGATTTACGTATTAAAAGGCTAAGAAGCAGAACACTAACCAGGCAGCAGTATTTTTTACATTCAGGTCAGCAATGGCATCTTACATACCGTATATACTCCAGTAAAACGGAATATTTCATCACCTAAAATGTTCGGAAAAAATACATCACCCCAGTGGGGTCCTAGGGCCCTGGACACCCCCCTGACGGCCATCACCATCATAACTTTAGCTATAGTTAACCTCCTTAGCGATCAGTCCACACTGCACCGCTTTTAAACCAACTGTGGGAAACCGACACATTACCATGAGGGTGGCAATTACCACACATTACCATGAGGGTGGCGCGGAATGGACACCGCTTTCAGCAGCACAGGTAAGTTTGGATGATCCCAGCTAGTACGGAGTTTGTCTCTCTGGACGAGCTGGGTTTATCTCAAACCCAATCTCCCATGAGGGTACCCCAAGTGTAGCTCGGGGTAAGTTTGTTTTACAAGCTCGCCTTGAGCTACACTCAGGGATGCATGTCTATCCCCAGGGAGCCAACCCATATTGTGAATATTGGCAGACTCGCTGATTGCTTCGGCCATCGGGAGAGAGTCAGTGGAGGGCGCTACCATTGACCTTCATGTAAATACAGGAAATATTGATTTTCTGCCCCACATCCCCATCGTCGTGATACTGGGAATGTGTAGAGGGGAGGAGGGAGAGCAGTAACACACATCAGATTACTATGTACTTTGATTGCCTTGAAAACGGCGCAGTAGGGGCGTACCACTAGGGAGGTTAAACACATTCAAAGCAGATATAGATATTGTGGGTTATACTAGAAAAAATTCCAATTCCAAAACGGAAGCCAGAGGTTGGCTCCTCAACTTCATCCATCACTTTGGGATGGGGTGGACTTTTAAAACTCTATTTATTGGCAAGATCCAATGACTACTACAGATCTTTATTACTAACCTTATTGTATGAATAAAAGGGATTATTCATTTTGCATGTTTTTGGAGTTTGCGTCAGCGAGCTCCTTGACATGAGCCATCACCGCTCAGCTTCTGTGTATGGACAACGCACTGAGGGCTAGGCGCACACATGACTGCACCACGAGCCTATTCCCTTTGTCACAGCGTCTCTTATTGTTTAAACCGACCCCTATTATCGCGGGTAGCCCCATTCGGCTCATTCATCCTTTCTCCCAGCATATGGAGTCAGCAGCTGTGACATTATGAATGGAACTGCAAATATTCTTTTCTTTACAACTGAATGAGAAAAAGACAGGGGAAAAAAATCAACATTTCTCAAATATATTTCAATTTGTTTTCACTTTTATAAAGCGGGAAATGTAAGGTTTCTATATACCTGCAGTGAGCTATAATACCAGCCGATCCATGGCACCGCTGTTTCTCTGCACGTCATGAGAAGTTGTCACCTGCTGTTTCATTGAGATTTTGTTAAGGTTCACCGCGTTAATCCAATTGCTATCTCCCCAGAGGTATCTGGAAATCTGTATTTCATTCCCCAGCCTGGGTGGATTGATGTGGAATTCTAACACGCACTTTTTTTCTATTTTGTGTGAGTGGTAAAACCTTGTAACGTGTGTATTGCTGTTTCAGGAGATTAGGACAAGATCTGCTATTCATCTCGAGAACATATATAATCACACCGAGTTCAATTGTATAAAGCTGGTCATACACCTTTAGATCTCTCTGTCAGATATCCTTTAGATCTACCAACAACTATGTAGTGCCGGGTCCTCTGCGATTGAACACGGGTAGACTTGATTGTTTAGAAAGTCCCTCATATTACATGGTTTTAGTAAAACAAAAGGAGATCTAAATGTAATTGGACAGAGAGATCTAAAGGTGTATGGGGACCTTTATGCAGACATTTGTGGTCCTCCATGCTGCACAGAAATAGACCTTGTTTGCTGGTACAGATGAAAAATTGGGTTATTGGTGGCAGATCTGGAACAAGGGCTGTAAAAACAGAACAGAATTGAGGTAACAGAACACAACAGAGGAAGGAGATATTGTAAGGCTCACCATGAGCGCCCCTTTTTTTTATGTACAGATATATGGAGTATCCCAGCAATTTACATGCATGGTAAAAACAAATCATATGACTACCTTGTAATAGCACAGTGCTTATCAACCTGTGGTAGGGGCCACCTCCGGGGTCAAACGACCATTTCACAGAGGTCAAGGAAGTTAGGAAGAAGAGTAACACCCCCTCCATCCTAACTTATGGTGTTACTCTGTCTCCTAACTTCCCACCCTGCACATTGTTTGCACAAGCCAGGTGGGACAATAGGAGGAAAGGGACATGACACTTAGGCTATGTCTCCACAGTGTTGTTTGATCGGTTGGGACCCCCTACGTTTAGCGCAGTGCTTGGCAGGGGTCCTGGTGGAGAACATACACTTTACCTGCCGGCGGATGCTCTGTTCTCACAGCACATAGCCGATTCACTGAGGCAGGGGTTAAGCGAAGTGCTTGGTGGTGGTCCAGACGGATGACATACATATTACCTGCTCGGTGGATACTCTCTTTGGACATCTGCAGCCATTTAAAACGCTGTGGAGACATAGCCTTACCTGATTGTGCCGGAAGTGACATTGCAGAGTGTAACGTCTGGTATTTGGAACACGGAAGTGACACTCCACACTGGCACTTCCCCATTCCAATTTCAGAAAGTGACACTTTAAAACATTACTTCCAGGATCTCAGATCTAAAAAGGTTGAGAACCACTGTAATAGGTGACAGTTGATGGATTCATGAAGGACCATGATAATACAAATAATGTTTATGTTCTCATATACTGTGTCTCCCAACAAAATAATTTGCTAAATTACATATTGCATATTTTGGCATGCTAAGACACGATGGACCATAAGACCTGTGGTCCTGGGGAGGAAATAATGAAAGAATAAAATGTGTATTTGGCAGAGGGAGAAGAAGGTAGAGAGCCAGTTCTCACCTCTCCCTATGTGCCAAAGGTTTACCACTACTGGCGTTGACTATTCCATTAGTGCACCCCCCCCTACAATACCTCTGTGTCCCCCTAGGAATACCCCCCTATTTGGCAGCCACTGACAAATAGAAATAACAATAATGATGTCCGGAGAGGCCAGTGTGGAGGATCCCGCTGGGATATACACCGCCCTGACTAACTACCAAATTAAACCTACTCTGCATAGACCAGACTTTTACCTACCTACCCACCACTGATACTTGGCCATACTGCTCCGAGAGGCGTACCCTCGTTCCCCCGTGACAGGCACAATTTACCGGTCAACTAAATACTGGGCGTCGGAGATCCATTGGGATCGGTCTGAACAACCGTGTGGACCCCCTGATGAAGCGTATTATCGAAACATATGTTGGGGTTTAACATCACCATTTATGTTCCTGGATTCCACATTTCTCCGCGTGCCCAATGAGGGAACACCGGGCAACAACTTCTTGAACCGCCGTGTTTTTATGGACATTAAATCAGTACTATCCAGTACAATACTTCTTTACTGTTACTGTATGAATCATTGCCACAGGGAAACACTGTGTTTATAGGACTACTGATGGAAGTGAACCACACCTTGACCCCTTTTTGATGGACATATTCATAGGCAATCTATCTAATACTACCCCTCGAGACCTCAACCTCTAAAGTCCCCTTTTTGTCCATGTTATTCAGGGAGAATTCTGTGAGACGGACACTACTGGGTAGTGGTCCCTCTCCTCCCCTCTTTTTAAATAGAAATAACAAAAAGCATGTTCCAGCAAAGTATGTAGCACTAAACCATGCTAGATGCTTACACTCCTCCTCTTGAGTGAAAATGTAAATGGCATGGGTGAGCTGCCAGTGTGTAACAAGTCTCTATAAGATGTGTTTGGGCTCTCCTTCTAGTTAATATTAATATACAGCGTGCTCAAGCTCTTTTCACCCTGCTGGAACATGCTGCAGTCTCTTCGGAGACGGGACATACAACAAACACCCAGTGTGCTGATTTTTTTTTTTGCACCAGGTATTCATTAAAGGTGACGATGTGTGCAGTCACATACCACAGGCTTTAACCTCCCTAGCGCTCTTGCAAGGTCCAGATTTCTGTACCAAAAGCGCACCATAGACTCCGTATAAGTGTCTTGTAGACATCCTGAATATAATAATGTTTGAAACACACAATTATTATTATTTAAAAAAAAGTACATAAAAAAAATTATAAAATATATAATTTTAATGATAAAAACTCTTGAATACTTATTTGGTATGAAAGATTTAAAAACAGTATTAACGTTTGTTTATAATAACATTTTTATTACAATTGAAAATGTGTTTTGTTTTTTGTTTTACTTTGAATTGTATTGGATACAGTTATTCGGCACTCTCTGAAAGGGTTAACTTCAAAGAGCACATGTGGAGATGACACTGGGGGTGACTTTCCACGTGTGGTCTTTGAAGATAGCCCAATTTGCATATGAATGTCCCGCGGACCCGCCCCCGGTGTGCGGGGGGGGGGCGGGACATTCATATGCAAATTGAGCTGGGAGAGCTTAGAGCATTGTGAGCTTAGCTAGACGGCTCCATCTCGTCAGCTGCAACACTGACATGAAAGTGCAGGATGAGATGCAGCCGTCAGAAGCGCTAGGAAGGTTAATAAAAAAAAAGTTATTACATTTACAGACACTGAAAAACTACAGTAGATATTTCATCTTTTTGTTATGCTCTTCTAAATTGTTTACAGCTGATTTGTGTTAGCAATGTCATGCAGTTGTCAGTCATCATGTAGTGGGGAATATGATCGGTAAAACTGAAAATTAGATTGGTAGATGACAATGTTAATGTTTTATCCTTTTTTTTGTAGATTGCCTTCATCAGACTAAAGCAGTAATAACTGAACATTTAGGGCACCGCAGTAAGCTTACAGAGATCCTTCAGAAAACGCAGATGGAGGAGCGCCTTCATTTCCTGGAAAAGGCAGAGGGCTCCGCTGACGCCGATCGATTTATTAAGGTAATCTCCTGATAAGCTTAGGTGACGTGTTTACCAGTGTGTCGTGATGACTGATCCTTGTGGTCTCTCTAGGAATATCACAAACTGCTGGAGACACAGAGAGAACTATATGGAGAACTGGAAGATGAAGAGGACTGCAAAGTCATTGATTCTGTTGCTGAGCTCTGCAAGGTAATATACAGGGTGACTGTCCTATAGCTAAAGGTATATAGTGTAACTGAAGTAGGTGGCCAAGTCTAGTACTCTCTGCATCTATGATTTTTTTTGTAGTCCTAGGGACAGTTTTAAAAGGCCCCCATACACATCTAGATTTTTCATTCAATCAACTTAATTCAATCAAATTTTTTTTGAAAATCTATGGCAGCCCACATGGTTCGATCGAACTAAAAAAAGTTGGGAATATTTTGGATCGAAAAATGATCGAACATGCTGGAAAATTTTAATCGGTTGTATTAAATTCAATTACGCTTTCAGTCGATCAAAAAAAAAATTGATCAAAAATCTGCCATGATCAATTGTGTTTTGAATCTGTTAAAAAAAATAGAGCTGTCCAGCCTTTCTTTGATCCTGCACGAAGAAAGCTTGGTCAAACAGGAAACCAACATGTTGGTAAACCCTGCTAGATTTCCATTACTTTGGAAAGTATCTGGTGAAATCAATGATGCAGAAGTGCTGCGCCTCGATATCGAGGAAGCTGCTCTTCTCTTAAACGGCCCCTCGATCGCACAGGCATCGAGCTGTGCATACCTATCATAAGTAGAAGCTTCAGCAGGTCATAAAGAGCTTTAAGGCTGCCACACACGCATGGAGCGGCGGGCGATTTTGCCGCCGACCAATGTGCTTGCGCACTGGCGGACATCGGTCGGCGGCAAAATCGGCCGTCGATCGAGTATGCCCACATGGGGTGACAGGTCCATGTCGCCCCAAAGTCGGCCAGAGAACGGACATGTCTGATAATCTCTGGTCGATGCCATTAGCTTTAATGGAGACTGGCGTGTCCATTGAAACGAATTGCCGGCACACAAAGGGCGCCCACCGATGCGGTCAGCAATGGAGTGCAGTGTGATGACCCACTCCATCGCTGATCTGTCAGCCCCCACTGGGTACGTGTGTGGGTGCCTTTACTTTCCTAAGCCAACACCTTAAGCCCTCCATACACGTTTTAAATTTTTACCAGATTTTTGGCCGATTGACAGCATGTGATGAAGTCATCGGTCAATCAGAAAGAAAATTGGGTCAAAATCTGCCAGGCACCCTTTGTGTGCCAGCACTAATGTTTCTTCTGTGTTCTCGGCTCCAACGCAACATTGTAGACTGCCAATCCACAATACCTGTCCTGCTGTCCTCGTGTTCTTCTGAAGTGTTCTCTGTCGTGTCTGCAGCAGCCGCTGTTCTTGTTCTGAACAACAGAACACGAAAAGAAGAACACTAGGACAGCCGCTGCTGCAGACACAGTGGAACAGCTGTCTCCTCTGTGTTCTCCGTCTCCCCACTGCGCTAAGTGCATTCCTTTGGGACCTGACTGAGCTGAGAACGCAGAGGAGCGTCCCCGTCCAAAGTAATTTAGCCGGTCTAAGTATTACGGACATGTCCGTAGTGGCTTAGATTGATTTGGTGGCCGATTTTGGTCCCAATTACAACTTTAAGGGCATGATTTTCCACCTACCCGAAAATCGGGTGGAAACCTAAACGTGTATGGGGGCTTAAGATTGGTTACATTTTGTCCCTTTCGATCATGGGTTCTCAGCATCATGGGTACTGAATAGTAATGTGTGTAGTTGTTCAAGCTTTACAGCTATTGCTTTGCTGAATGCATTCTAAATTATAATGGAGCTGTGAATAAAAATAATTTCTTCAACATATTCAGTATTTTAAGTTCTGAAAAATAACAAATGATCCTGCCAGAGTTGCAGCCTGGTCCTAAATTCTGTTACCAGGGCTGGCAACAAATTGCTTTTTCTGCACTGAACACAATCAGCCTTGTCAGCAGGTTCTGTTTCCTAATATCCTTATAGCTCCACTTGGAAACAGGTTACCTGTCTTAGTAAAAGTAATACAATGTAATGGTTTGATGATTTCGGTAGTTTAACCCCCCTGCCGTTCCTGACGGCCCCATCTCGTCCAGCGTTGTGCTGTCAGTACTGCACTGGATAAGATGGGGCCGTCTGGTGAAGATCAGAGCCCTGGCAGCACAAAGTCACCATTCTGTGCTGTCCGGGCAGTCTCCTGAACTGGCTTCTGCACAAAAGCCAAATCTGCCCAAACCCTGAGTGGCGTGATGATGTCACATTGGGGCGGCGGCGGGAGATTCAAAAGTAAATCGCACGAAAACAGTTTTCAGTGTGATTCCCCAGATGTGTCCCTTTGAAGTTAACCCTCTCTCCCTTGGTTTGATGTCACCAGGTCCATCACACCAGGGGAGAGAGGGGGCCAAAGGGAATTGTACTGGATACAGTGATAACTGTATCCAATACAATTCAAAGTAAAAACACACACAACACATTTCCAATTCAATAAAATGTTTTAGTATAAACAAAAAACAAGTATAAGTACATACATACATACATACATACATACATACATACATACATACGAATAAAGTATTTGAGATTTTATCATTCAAATTATACCATTTATTTATTTATTTCAAAATGTAATTTATTTTACATAATTGGTTGTTTCAAACATTATTATTTTCCGGATGTCTAGACCCTTGTACGGACATATTTTGGAAAGTAACAGCCCTACAGTATAAAAAAATTGCATTAAAGTCTATGGTGTGTTTTTGGTACAGAAATCTGGACCTGGCAAGATCACTAATATAAAATATGTTTTCCTTTCCCTGCCAAGGAATTGTATACCGGGGCCTCCCACACATTCGAAAAGTTGGTGAAAAAGCTGCTGTTCCAGACGCTTCCAGAGATCGCTAACTTGACAATGGCAGAATGTGAAATCCTAAAGCACGAGCTGCGGCAGAATCTGTCCGCGGAGCTGGAGAAGGCTGAGAATGAACGGAAGACCAGGATCAAACTCTTCCAGGAGAAACTGGTGCAGGAAAAACAGGTGAGAGTTCTACAAAAACGTCACTCTCCTGATTTATCGTGATCAGTTCTCGTTCTGCAAGTGTCTGGCTCCACCTTCTGGTGTCCGAGGATACAGGAGATCCTGGAAATTGAGTTTGTAAATATCAGTGAAGAGAAAAGATGATGGAGAATTGTGACAGATCGTGTCCTAAAAGGTGATGGAGAAGTGATTGTGTTACCCAATGCAGATCATGGAGTAGCAGGTGGAAATCCAAACTGTAAGCTGAATACGGGTAGGTGGCTATACAACGCATCCAGAAAGTATTCACAGCGCATAACTTATTCCACATTTTGTTATGTTACAACCTTTTCTAAAATGGTTTAAAAAATTTTTTTCTCAGAATTCTACACACAACACCCCATAATGACAACGTGAGATAAGTTAACTTGGCAAATGAGAGGACTCATTATGGCTGAAATAAAAATGACATGATAACACTTGGTAAAATTATAGAAGCATGTGTGGATTGTAGATACTCTATATACTTAAGTATATGCCGAACCACAGATATTTATGTACAAAAACTGGGTAAGCATTTTTTCCTGAGTTTAAGCTGAGGGTGGGGAATGCTGAGGGTAGTGAAAAAAAAATAACAATCTGTCTACAAGATGGCATTGTCGCCCAAGTTTGTTTACATTGCACCAGCTCGGGAATGCCTCAGGGTTTGTCCCCACATTGGGTGGCGCTTTTTTTTTACCATTCAGTTCAATGCAGCCGCTCCTGTATTGTGTCCATAGAGAATGAATGGACACGGTCAAAAATGGGGGCGTTTCTGGGTGCAGTGGTATTCCTGGGGGGGGACATGCTGCTAGTGGGCTGTGTGTGTGTCTCAATGGAAATTATGAATGTTTCTGTATGATGTAGAATAGTGATGGCAGTGATTGGAGGAAATGACAGTTGGATACACTAGATCTAATATAGAATGGAAGTGGCAGTGATTGGACGAAATTACAGTTGGGTACACAGGATACAATATAGAATGGAGATGACAATAATTTGAGGAGAGGACAGTTGTGTTCACTAGATACAATATGGAATGGAGATGGCAGTGACTGGAGGAAATTACAATTGGGTACACTAGATACAATATAGAATGGGAATGACAGTGACTGGAGGAGAGAACAGTTGGGTACATTAGATACAATAAAGAATGGAGATAACAGTGATTGGAGGAGAGGACAGTTGGGTACATAGGATACAATATAGAATGGAAATGGCATCCATTGGAGGGAATGACAGTTGGATACATTGATAAAAATATAGAATGGAAATGGCAGTGATTGGAGGAAATGACAGTTGGGTACATAGGATACAATATAGAATGGAGATGACAATAATTTGAGGAGAGGACAGTTGGGTTCATTAGATACAATATGGAATCCAGATGGTAGTGATTGGAGGAAATGACAGTTGAGTACATTAGACACAATATTAGACACAATATCGCAAACTGGGTGGTGGGCCCCCCTAAGGGGCATGGAAGGAGGGGCAATCAGGAAGCCAAGCATGGGGTGCATGTAATGTGTGTCTCTGTGTCTACTTGTGTTCATCTCTAATGTCTACTCACTGCATGAGTGTAGTGTGTGTGTCTCTATGTGAATGATTCACAATATGATATATATATATATATATATATATGAAGTAGGGAATATAGGGAGCTGAGGAGAAGCTAATACTTTGAAAAAACAGTGACTTATTTCATCAGGCATAGGAGAAAAAAACAATTATGTATTGGGAAATAGAGCCAAAATCGAGCCCATTATGGGGTGGTGGCAGAAGATGGAATAAAGCCTGGTCATTGGTAGATAGGTCTGCAGAGGTGCAGTAGACATGAATAGGTGGTACTCGTCCTTTCTAATGACAATGGGGGCCACATTGATAATACAATCAGGCAATCTTCTAGCTCTTTCAGCCTTGATTGTTAGATCAGATCGGTACAGAAGGGGTTACTCTTGGCTTTACAGGTTGAGATTGGTCCCTTCACCAAGTTGTCTTAGTAACAGACAGAGCTTTACGTGTGTAGAATAAAGTGATCGCTAATCTCCGGAGATCTGACTGCACGATGAACTAGAAACCATTGTCAGCGCAGAAGACTGACATTTCCTGTGTTAATTTGTTCATTCATTTCCATTTTCTCTGGGGTGATTTGTTTTCTCATCATATCCCGGCTAAGAAGCGGATGATATTAATTCTCAGGTAATGGCGAGCGTCACTGCTGTGACAGGTGTTACTAAGCAGAAAGCGCCAGACATCTCCTGGCACCTCGCAGTCACTAATTAATGTAATTATTGGGAGAGATGTAATTAACGCTGTCAGTTATTCCACACAATATTAGCAGCGACTTGACCTATGACATCATAACCATGTAAATGTTATGCATAAACAGTATCCTGGGGAAAAGATAAAGGAGACGCTGCACTCCTTAATAGATTACTCAGGTTTCTTTTGTATTGGTTGACAAGGGTTGTATAGGAAGACTATAAAGCAACATTCGGAAATCTGCTATGGATTAAACCCAGTTGGAATGCAGTTTTCGTTCATTCATTGAGGGACACGGAAACTTTTTGAACTTTGGCTGTATCTCTACCTACTGGAGGACACGGGCAGATGAATAAAGAACTGTAGGCAAGCCCTGGGCTTTGGTAGGTCCTGATGTACACTTAAAGTCCCCCCACACGTAGTGAGTGGGGACCGACAGATGAGCTCTGAAGAGCAAATTAAGGACGTCATCACATTATCTCCATCGCTCAGAGTATCGGTGGGCACCCTTTGTGTGCCGGCCGTTAGGCTCCCACAGATGTAAAGCTGGCCACACACGGCTCGATGAAGTAACAGATTAGAGGAACATTGGGCGCCGTGCGTGCTCACGGCTCCCAATGTTCCTCTAATTTGTTTCTTTGTCTGAGCCATCCACGAACTTGACCAAAAGGGTTTTCAACATGTTGGAAAACCTTGGTTGAAATCCATTACATTGAATGGGGACCGCGAGTCGCACACACAGGCTGTGATCAGCTACAGCTGTGTGTGAAGGGGGTGGGGCCAGCTCTGCCAGAAGAAGGGGGGGGCATTCAGGCTGGCTGCTTCTCAAGCTGGGGAAAGGGAAACCGGGTCCCCATCGTGCGGTAATTGTTGTGCCCATGTGGTGATTACCGTACAATTGACCAGCGATCAATCACAGCGTGGTGGCGTAATTGATCCCTGGTCGATTGCACGGGAATCTACACGTGTATGGCCAGTTTAACAAGCCGCAGCCGATTTTGCCGCCGACCAATGTGTGTGTGCGCTTGCGGCCAGCGGTAAAATCGTACACACCCCGCAGTTGCCCACATGGGGTGACAGATCCCTGTGGGGACCCTTATTGTTGGATTTCATTTTGCTTTGACTGACCATGTCTGCTTGGTTGAAATATATTAGATGTGACATAAACCTTCACCTTAAACATTGAGCATGTGGAACAGATGTTCCTCGCGTACACGTACAGATGTTTCTCACGGGCGTAGCATTAGCTGAGCTGCGGTTCCCTTTTATAAGCTCCCCGGCATATTTCTTAAATTGGTCTTTTGTGAGTAGATATATATGCACAGGAGGAGACTATAGAGCTTCATGACTGAACTCTCTTACAATAAGCAGTTGATCTTAATTATCTTTGAATGCTTTAAAGACGTTACTGGAGGAAAAAAATGTATTTCCTAGAGAAAAAGGCTAAGCGGTTGACTTTTATGGAACTTTTAAGTCTACCAACAAAAAAGGGTTCCTCTCATTTTACCTTCACCTTATTGTTCTGCAAAGAAGGTTCCAATCAGGTCACAAGGTGGCCAAATCCACCATTAAGCCCTCCTTGGCATGAAGGCGCAACCTTAAGTGGGTAGATCTCTCTTGACCCTTAGCCCTAGGCTCCACTATCCTTTAAAACCCCTGTGTTGAAAGTGAAGTGCACGAGCTGCCCATTGATGTCAATGGAGCTATGACAGGACTGTCTCCACAGTCCGTCAGAGCCCCGGATCCGCTGGTCCCTGCCCCCACCAGGTTAATGTCGACGCAGTCCATTTGTGTCCACAGTAACATGATGCCAGCGCATAGTGGAGCCTGGGGCTTATGGTCATCACTCTGTCTTGTATCCCTGATGCCAAGGTGCAAGAGGCAGATCCTTAGGGCTACAAACTGATCTTGTTTCCTGCATGCTCCTTGGTTTGAGAACATTCATATTCCCTTTATCATCTCTGCAGCTTGCCAATCTTTATTGCGCGCTTGTTTCAGTGGTTTGACACCAAGCTCCAACTCAACTTTGAGCCATCTTGGACTGCCAGGGCACTATATGTTTACATTGAAGCCCACTAAATTGAGAAAAATTTACCACATTTGTCATTTGAAAACCTTCTGACTTCAGTAGTAGTGATGATCACGATTTCTTCGAATATAGTGCTATAGGGGGGTAGATTCCATTGCTGAATCTCTATCCCACTTTGTTTATCTACCTAATTGATAGAATCATTATCTATGATTTGTTGTAACTTATTGATGTAAACTATATTAATATACTGCTATATAAGCTATATGCTATGTACTTATATATGCCAGACACTCTTTCCATCATGCTATGTCCATCTAATGTCCAACTGCCGAACTCTTATTAAATTCGGTTTATGCTTTAAATCGTTTACTAATGATACTTATCTAAAGAACCTGGCCTTAAAAATCCCCATGCCCCTGGGTTAATTCCAAGGGGGAACCAACAGGGTGTGAGTTATACTCTCATCGCCTGTTTTATTCTTTATAGTGCTATAGTTTCTTAATCGTGAATACTCAATATTGTTTAAATTAGCGTCCTAAACTACCGTGCATTGTGATCACAATATGTGCATGTACAAGTGCCGATTTGTGCAATGAAGGTAATAATAACTGAAAGTCATGTATGTGCGAATTTATTGCGAATATTAGGCAAAAAATGTGCAATATTTTGTTAATATGAGTATTGCCTGTGCTGCTCATCACTATTCAGTGTATAGCTGGGTCTACACATGTAGACATGGGCCTGGGCACGCTCAAGGCCATCTGTCTGGCCCATATCATATGCGGCCATCCCTGTTTTCAGGGGGGAGCAATCAATCCCGCTCGAAAACAGGGATATCAGACATGACCATAAATCACAGTCCGCTTTGCATGGAAAACACGGGGTATCTGACAGCAGCAGGATGACGTCATCACGCTACTGCAGGGAACATCGGACGGCTCCAATATTGAGCCATATGCTTATGTTAGATATGCCTACTGACATGTGCAATACTCTCCAGCTTACCAAACCCACATGGAAATATTACACACCTGCCCTGCTCTTGCATAAGCAATGGTTGGTAATTGCAAAGCTTTGTTCTTCACTGGGTGATGTGTTCAGGCAATAGTTGAATTTTCCTAGTCAAGCCCCCCGCCATTACTTGAGGGCTCTCCTGCCGGTCCAAACCTCAAACTTAGCCCAGGTCAGGTATTCTCTAGAACTAGAGGGAAGTATGAATGACTGGGAAGCACAGGTACTGGGTGTGAGAAAATGTAAAACAGGGAATAAACCAAAGCAAATTAAGTTCAAGTCTGAAAGACTGTTTGGGGGATAACTTTACATATGTCTCAACTGTCCCAATGGCTCAAAGTCGCATCACTGCAGAGAAGAGAAGAGAAGGGCAACGGGGGACATTCACTTATAACAGGCAAGGATTTTTTTTTACAGAACAAAACACTGTGGCTCAGGTGGATAGCACGCTGACCATGCAGCGCTAGAGTCCAAGGTTCAAATCCCAATCTGGACACTATCCAGAGTTTGTATGTTCTCCCTGGTCTGTGTGGGTTTTCTCTGGGTGCTCCAGTTTCCTCCCACACTCCACAGACATGCAGTAGGTTAATTGCCTTCCCCAAATAATGATTCTCCTATGTTAGTTACATGTGACCTATGACTGTGTTCGTTACATATACATGACTATGGTAGGGGCATTAGATTGTGAGCTCCTCTGTGATACAGTAAGTGATATGACTATATATGCTGTGTAAAGTTCTGCGTAATATGTCGGTGCTATATAAGTTCAAGATAATAATAATAAAAAGATCGTCACAATAATAGGGGGTTTGCCAGTGAGTACTGGCGAAGTCAGGTGAGTTTGGGGGCGCATTAAGAAAAAACATGAGTTGGAGTTGTACTTTAAAGTTTAATGGTAAACAGGGCAACCTAGCATATTGGCACAGAACCTTTGTTTAAATGGTATCTATATCCAGACTCATGACTTCTATCAATCCCTTTGCCACTAATAAACTAGTTAAACTCATACACAGAAGACAGAGTATATCCCTCCCAAAGCTGTAGTCCCCAATTTAGTTGGCATCTCTTCACTGGCACCCACAGTACCCAGGAGAAGGTGGTTGCACGTATGGTGTTGGCAGATTTTTCCGTATGTCATCTGACTTGAATGACACAAACACAATAACACTTGTGATTCTGATAATGTGGCTGATGCTGCTCGTGATAACATTTTTGCATCTCAATTACTGTGAAATAAAGGAATTGACAGTCCTATAATACGGTTATTCGCTGCCTTTGATAATGCTTTGCATAATGTCAGTAGATTTTTTTTGCAATTATATGCCACTTTATAATAAAATACGTGTTTTATTCAAGAATCAAATGATGCATGTTACGGTTTTTAGGATGGGAGATGTGTTGCACAGAAGCTCAATCCGATTCACACTAGACATTAAAATGCCAACTGTCTCTTCTAAACTGATGACATTCTTTTATTAACCTCTGCTGCAGTCTGTAGATTGACGTTCCACAACACATTGTTATGTACTGAGGGTACGTTATTAAATGTTCTATGGCAGATCAATGCTTAGCCGCTGCACTTTCCAATACAGTAGTCAAGAACCAGCATCATTCTAGCATGGGGGGAGGGCAAACGTTTTGACTCATGGGCCACATTGGCTTCTTAAATTTGATAAAGGGGACGGACCAAGAGACAACAGACAACAAGGTGATAAAGGGCCAGGTCCAGCCCCCAGGCCTTAGTTTGCCCACCCCTGGTCTAGCATGTGATCACTAATAATAAAAAAAAGTGGTCAGGTGGCTTTGTTTACAAACACGGCACCTCATAATGAAAAATGAACAACTTGGTTGTTTATTTAGGATTTTGGCAAATTTATAACAAATCTTAAATATTGAGAAATCCTATGTACATAAGTATTCACAGCCTTTGCGATGAAGCTCAAAATTGAGTCATCGTCTGCATCCTGTTTCCCCTGATCATTCTTGAAATGCTTCTGCATTTGAGTCCACCTGTAGTAAATTCAGTTGGTTGGATATGATTTGGAAAGACACACACCTGTTTATAAAAGTTCCCACAGTTGGCAGTTGATGTCAGAACACAAACCATGCAATAGGATTGTCTCGGCACAAATCTGGGCAACGTTACAGCTTTGAAGGACCTTATGAGCACAGTGGCCTCCATCATTCATAATTGGAAGAAGTTCAAAATCACCAGGACTCTACCTAGAGTTGGCCAGCCATCTAAACTGAGTGATCGGGGGGGAAGGACCTTAGTCAAGGAGGTGACCAAAAACCTGATGGTCACTCTGTAAGAGCTCCACAGGTCTTCTGTAGAGAGAGGAGAACCTTCCAGAAGGACAACCATTTCTGCAGCAATCCACCAATCAGGCCTGTATGGTAGAGTGGCCAGACGGAAGCCCCTCCTTACTAAAAGGCACATGGCAGCCCACCTGGAATTTGCCAAAATGCAGCTGAAGGACTCTCAGACCATGAGAAACAAACCTCTCTGGTCTGCTGAGACGAATATTGAACTGTTTGGTGTGAATGCCAGGCATCAGGTTTGGAGGCAACCAGGCACTGTATAGTGGTGGCAGCATCATTCCGTGGGGATGTTTTTCAGCGGCAGGATCTGGAAGACTAATCAGGATGAATGGAAAGATGGATCCTGGATGAAAACCTGCTCCAAAGCACTCTTCAACTCAGACTGGGGTGACGGTTCATCTTTCAGCAGTACAACGACCCTAAGCACACAGCCAAGATATCATGGAGTGGCTTCAGGACACCGCTGTGAATGTCCTGCGTCTTGTTGTCCGAATATGTATATGCTCTTAGGTTAGTTCTGTAAGTTCCAGGGATCAACCAACGACAGGAGGTGAAATTGGTGCAAAAAACTTCTAAGCCGTCCCACACGAGGGCTCGCCCTTAACTTTTAACAGGTGAGCACATGAGCTAATCAGCAATAACCGGGGCACTCATTGTGCAAGGGAAGCCTGGAATAGTTTAATCATCACCCGCTAGGAAGGTTCAGGGGAAATAAGGTCAACACCAGACGGTACTTGCGTGTTTCCAGGAGAAAGGCGACCGGTTGGTGGTGTCATAGCCCTGGAAGTCTCTCCAGCCGCAGCTAAGCATGTTCTAAGTGATGAGTGGTTCAGCCAGAGCCCAGACTTTAATCTGAGTAAACATCTCTGGAGAGATCTTAAATTGGCTGCACCGACCTGATCTCCAACCTGATGGAGCTTGAGAGGTGCTGCAAAGAGGAATGGGTTAAACTGGCCAAGGATAGGTGTGCCAAGCTTGTGGCATCATATCCAAAAAGACTTGAGGATGTCATTGCTGGCAAAGCATTGGTACTGGCTGAAAACATGTGATTTCTCAGGGGTTTTTTTTATAATAAATTTGCCAAAACCTTAAGTAAACTTTCATATTGTCATTGTGGGGTGTTGTGTGAAGAATTCTGAGGGGAAAAAAATATTTAATAAGGCTGTAATATAGCAAAATGTGGAAAGTATGTGCTGAAAATATTTTCAGGATGCACTGTATATTGTAGCATATGGCAGTCACCTCACTTCAGATATTAGTAACTATACTGCTATTCATTAAGGTGGGAAGAAACCAAGCATTCCCTTGCACCATTACAGTGATACAAGTGACTAAGTCGTGTATAAAAAAATGTGGAATTTTGGAGATCCTGAAATTGTACCCCTTGGCCTCTACCCATACTATCCAGCTAAAGATCTGGCACTGGTCATTACCCAATCTGACATCACTCTACCCATACCATCCAGCTAAAGATCTGTATGAAGAATAGAATCACTTTCTACTCTAGTTGGACATAATTGGCTGCAATGATACAGTAGTCATGTTTTCTGTAGTAAAGTAATTTTTCCTAACCCATATATACCTCTAAAAACTTCATACTGAACATACAATCAATTGTCAGTTTAATTACTTCGTTTGCATTTTTTCAGTCACTCCAGCAAGCTGATGTGCTGTGTGGCACCGCAGTCGCATTGTGGCACATGGAGGCAATATTCCCAGTGACAAGGCCTTAATCACATCCTGAACTATAGAACAGATGGGGCACCATCTTGTCAGAGAACGTCTTCAGGATCCCTGATGCCTTGAAACTGAATACAGAAGAAAATATCTTCTCTTCAATGTGTACATGTCATTTTGCACCGTATATGCAGCAGTTTGGAGGGTGTAGCAAGCACTGGGCTATTTCTACTTGTAGCACCAGGTCATTAAATATAAGAGAACAGGAGTAACAATGACTAAAAGTCACAGCACTAACAACTCTTAATGCAAACTAAAGAAAAACTTTTTTGCTGCTTACGTCCCCATCAGAAATATTTTCTAATGCATGCGTACATCCTGGTATGGGGACAGTGAAGAAATCTCCAAGACAATATTGTAACTCCCAATTTATGACGAAAATCTAAAAAGCATTTGGTATCTTCTCATCCCTCTTGATTTATGGTTTAGGTGTGAATATACCAGTAGGGGCAACTGAGTTGATATAGAGGGCCACAATACTTCAAGCATTAGGGAACACTGTATTATGGTAATGCACATTTTGTGTCATATATATCATCAAAGTCTTTGAAGACACCTCTATATAAAAGTTTTTATGTACCGCAATATATATTATACATCATCCCCCATTCCTTGGGATAATGGGAGCGAAGGCACTCGCCTGTCCACTCGCCTGTCCACCAATCCTCTGCCAACACGCCTTTGCCCGGGATCTTCTATAAGCAGAAAGAGGAGGAGAGGCAACGGACATGCTTAGGCACCCTCTGGGTCACTGATCCTGAGGGAGTCACTCGCCTCTCCTCCTCTTCCCGCTCTAAGAAGAACCCAGGCCAGCATGAGTCAGCATGGGTTCGGTGGACAGGCGAGTGTCTATGCATTAGCAGTTAGGTTTTGGGGGGCCGAAGTGAAGCACCCAGGAGGGCCGCTAAAGAATGCCACCTGGGGAATATACACTGCTACAGCGAATGGGTATTCATACCAAAGTATCCTTTCTCAGCTTTTCTAATTAGGGGTCATTATTCTGTGTGGTTGGGCTGTGTAGGCATAATAGGAGTAGAAAGGTCCTTCAAAGTTGGCCAACATACCAAGAAATAATCTTAATCATAATCTAATATTCTTTTCTCTTGCCTAATGCATGGTAACTCACATGCATTCTATTGTAGCGCCACTCTTTTAACTGTCCTATATACAGTATCTGTCATGCAGATTTCAGCGCCTGCATGTGAATGGTGCTCTCAAGAAGGCATCTTGTTGTGATAGTGGCCAGATAATATTGTTAAAGTTGATTGGTTAGATTCCTTGTGTAAAAAAACGGCTTCCATTTATGTTGTATGCTCATATTGTATGAATGTTTCATTTTTCTTTCTCTCTTGTTGTAGTTATGGGCACGAGAACAAACTCTGTCAGTCATGCTTGATAAGTATGTATGTGAGACCCAACATCAGATCACAATGGAGGTGTTAGATCGGTTAAGTGGCCTCAGCGAGGAGTAAGTGTCCCTTAAAGAAATATTTATCTATAGTTTTACATATATATGAAATATATAAAAAAAATATTAAACAAACTTAACTCTGATCTTCAGGAAGACACAACTTTAATACTCCAATATGTTGACTTCTGGTTTTCAGTGGGTTACTTACAGATCGGTAAAGAATTTTCAACTTAAATAAGGTAGAATATGGTATAAAGAGATCTCTAAAGCTGGGCATAGACATCTCAATTTTCTGTTCAATTTTAGTGCGATCGTTTAACAAAATTGATCACGCGTTTGATCGGATTCAAATTGATTCATGTCCAAAAGTGTCCGATCCATCGATTTTGCCCTTAATCGCATGTAAAATTTATCGTGCACGGATCCGTTCTGTTTGAAAAATTGAAATTAATTCAAAAGCACATGAATCGAGTGCTGTTAGTTAATGCGATGGTTTTATGCGATGGTTTTAAGCGATCCATCTATGATTCTTGTGGAAATTACCTTTGTTTGTGTGCTGTTGGTCACTGGGCAGTTCTTCAGCTAACACCACTCCAAACCCATAAATGTGTGCGTGCAAGACATAGAGACTTTCAGGATAGAATCGCCCAGGAATTGAGGACATCATATGTTGCAGTCTGCAATCGATTTTGCAAATGAAATCGATTCCAGAATCGGATGGTCGATCGGTTTAAAAATCGTACGCAGAAAAATCAAGATGTCTATGCCCAGCTTTAACCATTGAACAATCATTGAACCAATGAATACAAGAATAAGAGCAGTAGGTCGGAGAAAGGAAAGGACTAAATTGAGGAAGTGGGGCTAAAGGTGGCCATACACTCATAGATATGCGCTAGATCGATGGCTGCTTCAAGCACCGTTTGCGCTCATGGCCATCTTTCTAGCGTATTTCTAATGCGGCCATTCCTGTTTTCGAGTGGAATCAATCCCGCTCAAAAACAGGGATATCGGACATTGCTGCGCATCCAGCTCCTTTGGCGCGCTGAGCTCGAAGGCTGATCCATCTCATGGGCATTGACCTGTGTGTGGCAGCCTTTACTCTATCTGACCCGATTTGCTTTGTATGCTCCCTATAAGAAGCTGTCTGCAGTAAAGTAGAACATATATAGTAGAGTAGCCTGTAAAACCTGAACCACAAATCTTTGTAACCATGAAATGTTTCTATTGTATTCTTGCGTTACCTGGATCGGCTGTAAAATGTATTGTGACGCATCCTTTCCCAGGTCCCAGACACTCTCAGTACAGAGACACAAGTTTTTGCTCAGATCCGCCATGCGCACGCTCTCCCTGCGGAATATTACTATGGCCACTCTGACACAGATGAGGATGTCCAGAAAGATCGTCATTGTTCAAGAGCTGAAGGAGCAACACGCCTTAGAAAAGGGCAAGTGGCACTTGCAGAATGAAGAACAGTGGCAAACCCAGACCGAGATGGTAAGTAGGGATCGATTGATGCTTTAATTGTAATGCAAAGACAACTATTGTAGAGCAGAGTGTGCTGGTAGACAATATGTGGTCCACCTCCTTCTGATTAACCCTTCTGGTGCCTTTGATGAAACTGTGCAAAACGTATATATCTTGAGGGGGCCATACACGGGTCGATACCTGTTTAATCAATGAACCCTCAAACGCAGTTTGATGATGTCACCACACTCGATCTTCGGCAATTGAATGGAGAATCGATGCACAGCACTTCTGCACAATCGATCCTATTCAATACTTTGTATGGCCACCGTCAGTCCCCATCCAAAATAATGGCAATTGGACAGGGATTTACAAACATGTTAGTTCCCTGTTCAATTTAGTTTTCATTGAGTGGGATCAATCGAAAGGGAGACCGCAATCTATCACTGGGAAGGCGCACAGCGATCGATTGTGCTCGAATGTATTAAAAAATCGACCCCTGTATGGCCACCTTAAGAGGTATGTAACTCTACTGAGTAAGATAACTAGTCCTGGAGACAAAGTAAAGTGAGTTCATGGAAATACTGTTGTAGAGTTCATCTTAAACTGAAAGTCTATAAGTTCCTTAATTACCCCAAGCCTCTCCATGTGCACACAAATACCTTCTTTTCTTCCTCTTTTGTTCACTTCATAGATTTATAAGTTTTGTTCTGTAACTCTGCACATATAATGAGATAAGGCTCTCTGAGACAGAGATTTGCATTATGAAGAGCATACACTAAAGTGCATCAGTATTGTATGCTGTGTCGGCGTGTGCAGACGCACCACTGAATAAGCATTGGACGAGTCAAAATTCAGTCCATTATATTTCGTACATGATTTTTGGAGCATTTGCCCTGTAGAACTCAATGGTCCTTCTCCACCTGTGTTAATGCTGTACTAAACAACAAAAACACAGCGTTTCACAGGGCAAGAAAATGGGGGCACACATGGACTACACACACACACTGTACATGGCCCAATTATCCCCTGGTTGGGTCACTTTGTCCCACATTGCCCTGACCCATCCTGGTACTCTCCTTGGCTCTGATTCCCCTGCAGACCCTCTTCAAACTGTACTCACTTCTCCACCTTGCTCCCTCAGTAGATGTGGCAGATAGATCTGCCCTCTCTGCCATCCCCCTGCCTGCTACACTCAATGAGCTTCTATACTCCCACTCTAGGAATAGAAAACTAAGAGTCCCAGCATGTTCTGGGTGGCAGGTCCTTACTGTAACTGCTGAATTCATAGTTCTCAACTGCTGGAGTGAGAATAAAAAAAATAAAGAAGCTCAAAATTATAGCAAGCAGAGAGGCAGCAGAGAAGGCAGATCTACCAGGGGCCAAACAAATTTGATTGTGGAAGAGTTTGACGCCTATAAATTACAGGAACACAAAAAGATGAAACTGGTTTAAACAGTGTTGTATGGGATGTGATTGGATGGTACGCAGGAAAACAAAAGAACAGTGGATAGGGCAGAGAGACCCTGAGTACATTTTGACTTTAGTTATAACACATATCATATGTTCATTTAAACAGGAAGCTCACATCTCAGAAGAGGAAAGCAAGCTGGAGGAGGAGACATGGCAAGCACGCAGTGACTTCCAACAGCAGCTTCTTTTAGATCTGACAGAAGCCAACCATGAGATCCGCCAGCACATGGAGCGTGCCATAGGACAGAGCCTGATACACCATGCACAGCAAGAGGCTGCCAAGAGCATGATAGAGGAGAATAATGAGTTTAAGGTGAGATACATCTTTTATTCTTAAAGCTAACTAACCCTGAGCTACACTCTGGGTTACTTATTTGTTCCTGGCAAGCTGGTGGCGATGCTTGGCATTGGCAAACTCACAGATTGTTCCTAGTTTCGTGTCCGAGGGGGAGAGGGGTTATGGGCCAATTTTTTACAAACCTATTTACAGTTTTTTTCTTAACTTTCCTACCTTCTGTTGATCCTGCCAGTGAAATGAGGTGACAATGTTGCATCACTCCTCATAAATTAAGAGCAGCAATGTCACCGCAATATAAGCTGCTTGTGGTTACTAAACAGTGTGATAAGAACATCTTGGAAGCAGTGTAACCATCACCATTGTGCCTATAAGTTACAAGCCTGTAGGTCGTTGACCTACACCCAGTCCTGCCCAATGTTTTCTAAATTGACCGCACTGCTTTTACTGTGTAAACCCACCCACTGTGAGCTGCAGGGGTAGTGTGTAGGACACAAATGAAGATATATTGGGTTCAAGTATGGTTAGGGAAGTTATAAGCCTTGTACACCTCAAAATAATGATAACCAGGGGTGCACAAAAGTGGTACTCTGGTACTCAAAAAGGGCAAAAAAAAAGCTCATATGCGTGGAGGCACTCCGTGTCTGGGCGGCCAAAGTTAAATGTTAAATGCAATACAATTTGTGTCACTTGGATAACCGCAGGGAAATATGAATAACTAAGAAAGGTAGCAGTTAGGGGTGTGAAATTGGGAATGTAAATGGGTAATCCAAAAAAAGATTGAATTTCTAAGGGTGTTTGAGATCTTGGGGATGGCATTTGGACTGCAGGTAGTCTCGGGGGTTGGTTACTAAGCCAGAAAATTTCAGGGTTGTACTACTGAGGTATGAGAACTTGGTTCTAACATATTGTACTGTGAGAGTTACATTTGACCCAAAGCCAGCTGGTGACCTGTGGATGGAGACAGCTAATTGGAGGCTCAATCAGAAACAGGGAGGTCCAGCAGTAGCAGGACCTACCATGCTCATACAGAGGACAATGAGGGTGACCGTGAGGAAGACCACATACATATGAGATGAGTACCAAACACCATCTCCTGGTACTGGTATCTGAGGAGCTCATTAAAAAAGTTATGTGCACCCCTGATGATAACGTGGACTATAGATGCCTACAAAGTTTGTCGTCTCATTGCCTCGAATTACCACCTCACACGTCAGACAGGTGGTGATATGCTTTAACTGCATTCGGTTATTGAAAAGACTACAATTGTTAGAGCATGAAAACGACGTATTGAAGAGATTCTATTCCTCATCTCCCTGTGATTGTATTAGGCAACGGCTCTTTCTGACAGATTAATACTGTAATGATGAAGGTGAACATGAATCACCTTGACGTGCATGTAAACATCTTCCACATCGCTCCAGATGTCAGAAGGCCTGTGGTGTTCTATTTTCGTCTCACAACCCACTCAGGATGGAGGAAATAAATAATTGAACGCTGTCCAGATGGTGTTTTTGTACTTGGACAAAATGAAATCAAGGTTTTCTTTGCGCAGACAAAATTTGAAGGAATTCTCCGCTGAACGGCTCTGATCTCACTAAATGCGTTTTTTTATTTTCCTTTTATTTAATGTTTCCGACTTGGGATGACAGGAGCGTCTGCTGGAAGCTGCGGTGGAGAGCGTGTACATCACAAGCAGCAATGTGAGCAATCTGGTACAAAGCTACAACCGCAACACAGAGAACATCTTAAAGGATTATGAAAAGGAAAAGAGTAAACAGATAAAGGCAATGAAAGGTAATTTATTGGTGGGAGATGATGTCATTGTCGACCGTATATGAAGACTAATGATAAGTAGACATTCGTTAAATAGTATAGAGACATGTCTACTAACAGGTCATCATATAGTTAATGATCCGGCCATTTTAATGTGCGGCTGACAAAATCGAATTACTTTTGGGGCTGCATCAGAAAACTAAAATATAACTGGATAAAAAGTACATTTAAAGCAGCCCTGCCACCTGTCAAAAGTAAAAAAAAAACAAACTTAAAATGCAGTGACGCTCCACCCCAGCCCTGCCGTGGCGTGCACAAGAGGAAATGGGAGGGTAGACATCACCCCCCTATGTCCCCTTGCTCCCAGCAGCCAGCCACATTAATCCAGTGACACTGGATGGGCGGCGAAGCGTAACCAGATTCAGATGCGGATTGGTGGAGCTCCATCTTGTAGCCTGGAGGACCAGACACTCCAGGCATGGAGTCCGCCCGTTTGTGCACAGATTCAAATTCCCCGCCTCTAGGCATAGTTCCTGGGTGTGCTAACCGGATGTGACGTTACTGACGTCACATCCGGGTTTACGAGCCGGATTTTCACTGATAGACCGGGTTCTCTACCCGGTCTTTCAGTGAAAAGATTCTTCCTGCGGCGGGATCTCGCTGCTAATGATCCCACCGGAGGAAGAATAGAGGGCTCCTTCTCGCTGGCGAACAGGGCAGGTCGAATACCCCTACTGTCCGCTGGCGAGAAGGAGGGCGAACATGCTTGTTCACGGCCGAAATGTCCGCCTTGCGGCCAGTTCGGCCATCACTAGGTGAGTGGTTACTCTCCCTGGATAAATACTGCATAGAGGTGAATTTTTTTTATGTTTATTTTTTATGCTTACAGATTACGTCCTCTTAAACACTGCAGTTCTTTCAGTTCATCCAGCCATTTGAATTTATTTTCATATGGTACAACTGAGGCTAAAATTATTAGCCCCCCTTATGAGATTAGACAGCACTCTTTCTCCATGATTTCTCCATGAAAAAACCATTAGCAACAAGTGTTTGGTATTTATAGTGTATTTATTTCCAAACTAACAAAGTCAACTCTATTTAATAAGGATATTTTATTGATTCACAAGTTATCGCAAAAACTAGACCTCCAAAATGATTAGCCCCTTGGCCATTACCCTTACTGAGCCACAAGCGACAGCAATCTCTTAGAGGAGTTCTGTACTAGGTTGGCACAGGTCTCCTGAGGGATTTTGTCCCATTTTTCCATTTCTTGTTCTACCAAATTGCATGGTTTTCCAACATGGACATTCACTTTGAGCTCCCGCCACAGATTGTCAATAAGATTGAGGTCTGGGCTCTGTGCAAGTGACTCCAGGATCTTAGTTTTGATATCCTTGAGGAACTGTTGGACTAATGTGAAAGTATGCTTTGGGCCGGTGTCTTGTTGGAAGACCCAGCGACGACCTAGTCTAGACTATGAGGAGCTTTCTTCATATACTCCCTCAAAATGCCAACATAAATTTCTATCTTGAATTTGCTTTAATCTACACTTCCTGGTACCCTGGCATATGTGATAGACGTATTTTGTTTAAATTGATTTATTCATGATATGTAATATTTTGGAAGTTGTTATCTAAAAAATTATAAAAATGTTAGAAATAGAAAAGTGCACCAATGTTAATATACAATGATCTTTACTTAACTCCTTGTAAAGAATTCTGAATTCTGTAAAAACCTTTTATACATGTTCCAACTCATCAGCTTGGTCAGCATTCTGAGAGTAACCAGTGGTGGACGCCATTAAGCTAGGCATACACGTTCTGTTTTAGTGCGATCGATCTTCAATTAGATTTTAGATCTTGATCTTTTCATCGAACATCGATCATAATCAAACCTAAAGTAGAACCACATGGAAGGTTCGATCGCAATACGACTAAAAATTTTCAATTTTAGTTTTTCATATACAGTGGCTTGGTGGTAATCATGCTCTGGGGTGCTTCTCTTCAGCCAGGGACAGGGAAGCCTGTGTCAAGTTGATGGGACGATGGATAGAGCAAATCAGGGCAATCTCGAAGAAAACTCTTGGAGTCTGCAAAATCCTTGAGAACTTGGGGCGTAGGTTCACCTTCCCCAGCAGGACAACGACCAAACTAAAGCCAGGGCCACCTGAAATGGTTTAAAACAAAACATATCCATGTGTTAGAATGGCCCAGTCAAAGTCAGATCTAACAAATCCAATCAAAATCTGTGGCAAGATCTGAAAACACTGTTCACAAAGCTGTCCTCTAATCTGACTGAGCTGGAGCTGTTTTGCAAAGAAGAATTGGCAAGGATTTCAGTCTCTAGAATGTACAAAGCGTGGTGGAGACATACCTAAAAGACGGCAGCTGTAACATTGCAGCAAAAGGTGCTTCTACAAAGTATGACTCAGGGCTGAATAATAACGCAACAACCTCACTTTGCCAGTTATTTATTTTGTAAAAAAATTTTTGAATCATTATATGATTTTTTTTTCCCCACTTCTCAAGTTCACCACTTGTATTGTCTTTTCACAGCGAATTCAATAAAATTGAGTCATGTTTGTGGCTGTAATGTGACAAAATGTGGAAAGTTCAAGGGGGTTGAATACTTTTGCAAGCCACTGTATAAATGTGGTCATTGAATACATTCGATCCGACCAACAAACACAATGATAGGATTTTAGGTGTATGATGTACAACATGGCCGATCACTTTTCGATCACGGTTTTGATGGTTATTGGACAATGTTTGCCGATCTAACCATGTGTGCAGTGAATGATTTATGTTTGATCGATGTAAACTTTGATCGTTTTAAGAAGATCGATTGCTAAAATCGAACCGTGTATGCCTAGCTTTACTCTATCATGACAAAGTCCTTAAAATTTTCTTGAAGAGTTTGAAATTATGTTTATAACTTGTTCTGTATCAACTGAGTCTGCAATCAGTTATGGTAATGCTGAATGCCGGAGGGAATAGATGTTTAATGCTATTTATTTCCCCATCCAACCCTACAATATCCATCATATAACTATATGGAGGTACAATGTCATGAAGTTAATGGTCATCATTTTTATCTTTCCAGATAACACTGTCCGCTCCAAATCCCACAATAACCAGAAACCGGTAATCAAAGAAAAGTCTTCAAAACCAGAATCTGGCCAAACTCTCCATCGAAGGTTAGTGGCATTATTCAGATCCTGATACTCAGATATGCTTCTGCATTTTAACCTTTGGTAAGTGCAAACTCTACATATATATGGTACTTTATGTCGGTGGTTCCCAAACTGGGGGGCACGCGAAGATATTCCAGGGGGCCGTGGGCCCTTATTCTTAACCTGTGTTTGAATGGGGGGGGGCTGGATAATGATCCTAAATAGAAAAGGGGGGTCCTGCAAGGAAAGTTTGGGAACCACTGCTTTATGTAATGTTCTTTTTTTTTTTTGGCTGAGGTCTCCCTGCCACTGATATATCCATTGCCAACTTTCAATCCCTTGTTTTATACTGTGCCTCTGTGTAAACATGGCCACCTTAATAGAGGATGAAAAAGGTACGACGCTCATCATTGGTAGAGTAATATTACAGTTTTCTCTGCAGCGAAGAGAATAGTTATTTTTCAGACCATAGAATGCACTTTTTCACCCCCAAAATTGGGGACAAAAAGTGCCTGCGTCTTGTGGTCCGAATGCGCGACCCCCGTGGCAGCTCGACCGCCGTTGGTCGCACTTTGGCTTCCCGCCAGCTCTCCCGGCACGGAGATTAGCCGGGGAGCTGGAGGAGCTGTCAGATGTGAGATGCCGTACGATGCCCGGCTCTCCCATCTGAACTGTGTAATTGCCTATGCCAGCACAGCTTAAAGCCCTGAAATGGCATAAGCAATGAAGAGAGAGTTATAGATGACCTTGCATCTATACCTCTCTCCTGATCGTGGGAACTGCAATCACTCTGCTTCCCCACGGACACAGTAACTGCATCGGCAGAGACTGAGAGGAGGAGAGGAGAAGACAGCCCGGCCCCGCCTTCCTCCTTTATATCAGTGTTCTCTATGACGTGTACTGCTGCTAGTGACACCTACTGGCTGAATTGAATATTGCATTCATTAAATTCATTGCATTAACCCAATTGATGTGAAAACTTATTCAATCTTTTCTGGTTTTCCTGCCCTAAAAACTGGGTGCGTCTTATGGTCCGGTGCGTCTTATAGTCAAAAAAATACGGTATATTCAGTGTGGGTTCTATATCTCCACTGATACTGTTTTCCCAAATTTTCTAATATAAAAGTATAATTTTATAGGTAAGCAACAATACATCACAATAACATCTGCCACAATAAAATGGCACCAACCCGAATATATTTATTTTATAATGACGATTCAAGGTGTTAAGCTAGGAACACATGGTTAGATATTGGAGCCGTTCGAGGTTCCCCACAGCAGTGCGATGACGTCATCACGCTGCTGCCCGATATCGAAGGAGCTGGAGACACAGACGCGGTCTCCATGTTAAGCAAAGGACATCAACCGCGGTTTACGGTCATGTCTGATATCGCTGTTTGCGAGCGGGATTGTTTGGAACAGGGATAGCCGCATATGATATGGTCACAAGCGCTCAAAGCAGCCATGGATCTGGCCCATATCTACACGTGTGTTCCCAGCTTTAGTCTATGTTCCTCCGCTGTCTCTGTGTGATGATGTTATCAAAGGACTAGTCGACTTGTATA
>CM070032.1:213392549-213402919 GCA_036250615.1 Ptychadena robeensis
TGTGAATCAATTGGCCATTGGAATCCGACAATGTTATGGCTTTAGCTAAAGGAATGATATTTTTAATGGCGGTTTTGTGTTGATTGAATTGATTGTGTTTGAACGACTCAGATGTAATGCATGATAGACTTAGAGGATTCACGCTGAACCAACAACAGGGCACCATTGCGACCAAAATCAGACGTAAAGCCCCCGTAAATTGCAGTTGGTGGCTGCTGCGATTGTTCACAGAATGATGGTTTGTGAATAGAAGGGCTTGCCCACAAAAACAAGGAATCGACCTTTTATCGAAAAACAGGGAACTCTGCACATAACCAATGTTGCCGGACTTTGACTGTTTCGGCCCTCTTTGATCACCACTCCAAGTTACGCCTACTTGGGATAGACTCTTCATAGGTGGGGACGGCTCGCTGTCCACGACTGTTTTTCCTTCCTGTTTTTTTTTTCGTTTAAGGGGAATTTTCTTTCACTGGGTCTCGTCAAGGGTTAATCTCTTATTACTGTGTATGGAAGATACTTTAGATAGCCCACTGGGTATTTAAGAGGCAAAGATTTTCTTTTCAGCTTATGTAGACAATCACTGGAAATTGGAAAAAAAACTTATAACAACCTAATCGTACCAAAAATGAGCTACATACGCCCTATTCATCCTAAGGGGCTTTGTTTCCATTAACATGCGGGGGACCACTCTGTAGTGATACCCCCCCCCGGGCTTGAGCGGCGGGGTCCCTCCGACTAGGAACTACCTGCTCGGGGGATCTGTCGTCACGGCCCACACAAGACGCCGCGTGTATATCATATGATCTATAAGCGGATCCTCTTGATTTGATTGGATCCTATATGAATTTTCGTTTACAAACTTTTTTGTTACACTCTGTTTTATAGAAATGATACAATTTAGTCCATGGCAATTTCTCTTCTGTTCTTATTTATTCTTGTTCTACTAATATTTCATTCCTAGTTAGGAATCTATAGTATGCTATCAAAATACATATACAGTTATCCTTTCGTTCATAGGGGCGATAAGTGCTTATAAGCACTGCGAATCTGTTAGTCCCATGCTTTTTTTTTTTTTGTTTTTTTTACCGGACAATGGGTTTTCTGCTTCTTCTTGGCATGCGTTTCCCCGACGGCCCTTGATTGGCCGGGCCCGTTTCAGGGCCACTAAGCTATAACAAGTCCATAACTCAATTTCCCCCCCGGCCCACACTGTACATTACCAAAGTGTTTATGAGCTATATTTCCCGAGCGCCACTATGACTGTATTGCACAATCTCACGGAAAGAAAGTTTTTGATGGTTATTCTTTGACTATGTTGTCACCAGACCCCATGATATTCTCCAAATTTAATAAAAATAGTATTCATTTTATTGTACGAATCCCCTTCACAGAAAGTGCTTACATCTTGTGTGTGAATTATTGCAGGAATATTTGCAGTGTGGTGTATAGCCGTTGTTTCTTGGAGGGAGGGAAAGCTTTGTGTGTCTTACTGTATTTGTTGGGAGCTGCAAAAAAAAAATTCAGGAGAAAGGGTTAGTGTTTTTTTTTGAGTTTTCGTGTAAACAGTGGCTTGCCACTTGGGATAAAGATAGATTAGGAAAACATTGTTGAAGGAATTTGGATTGGCGTTGAGGTTGACCAATCTAGGCACGTAGTAATTGGATGGAGAGGTGTGTGGGTGTGGTTTGAATACACACCAATGAATGGTCGGGTTTTACCCGGGTATTTTTTGTAATATCTTGGGGAATCAAGGTAGGATGCAAGGGTGTAAGAAGCTCTGTTTAGTTTGAACCGTGCTATGCTTTTTTCAATGTGGAGCTGTTTTCTGTGTTCTTCAATGCTTATTGTTGTTGTTTTTTGAGGGATATGTACAGATTTGATAAATGTACGCAGGTCCTTCGTAGCAATTAAATGCTCTTAGTATACCGACCATTGTGCCAGCAGGGGGACCTGCGGCTACCAACGATTCGAAACTAATAAGTGCTGTAGGTGTGTCATGTTTTATACTGACCCGTAATCGAGATTCTGACGTATTGATGTTTTTTACAAAATGTGAAAATTTGAATAAAAAAAAACAACAAAAAATTAATTTAAAAAATGAATGGGGGTATGTTGTCGGTGTATGGATAATTCTGGGGATCAAAAACTATGACAAAGGGAACCTCACTCGGGAGGTAGCTGTGTAAGTTCTCCCTTTATCTCGTAGGAGATTTTTTTTTCTTTGGTACCTGCCAATCTGTAAGGGCCCCTTACCTTTGCCAAACTTCCTATGTATCCTGGTTACATCCCCATCATTATTATCCTCATTTATACATAGATTCCTTCAGATAACCAGTGGTTCTGATGATACAGCGATTTTTTTTCCCTTGCTGATAATTGTTGAGTGTGTGGGAGAAAGACCATTTACTGCCAGCTTAGGTGGACAGACGGGACCCTTTACTGTGAGCAAAAACACTGGGCAAAAATGTGCTGCCCCCTTGCATTACGCTAATCTTCTCCTTCCTCTTTCAGGTCCAGACCGACCACGCGGATTTATGGACCCCACCATGTTTGGCATGGTTTAAGACCCCCAACACTTACAGCGAAATATCCTCACTTGGAGGTGATATTTAGTTTCAACTATAATATAATGGACAATATAGCTATAGTGTCGACCAGGAGAAAAAATTATGTTTCTTGGTCTGGGTCTGATTTCATACCATAAATTGCGTTTTATAAGAAGGACAGGCCAGGAATAATGCTTATGATACCAATCACGGTTATTGAAGTTTCAAATGTCTAGCCTACACACCACATTGTTTAGATTTAGAAGCATGGGTTTGCCACCTTGTTTTTGAGATATAAATATTAGTATTAATTAGGACCGCTGAAAGGAGAGTAAAGGCTTGTTTGGTTTGTTTTTCGGTTCACTGTTCCAATTGAAATTATTTCTCTCCTTTACTGTATGTGTCGGTCATAGGACGATGAGGTTTGTTCTGATCTCCCCAATTAGAATTTGATTATTTCCACATATCTGTAAAACTTGCATTTGCTTGAGGACGCAATTATGTATATCTTGTAAAAAACTTAGCCATCTACTGTGAAGCTGGACCTATGGACTCACACTCACATCCCCCAGTGTAACAGTGTAGGGTCTTTGGTTGATAACAAGGAAATATCATTCTGTGCTCCACAGATCTCAGACTTTGCAAGGGCGGTGTTTCCCATTGTTTAGTATCAATCGGCACTTCCTCGATAATTCGCTTACGACAGGGACCCGTTACCGGTTTCCCCCACAAGGTTACCTTTGGCTTGCTGTGGCATGGTCTCGTTCACACATCCGGGCCGTTGCAAAGGCTCGCAAACGTATTCAATACGCTTCCGCACTTACATCGGCGGTTTCGGCTCGTCCCGCGCAATGAATGGAATGTCGTTCTGCAAAGCACGATATTAGTCATTTTCTGATATGGGGGACCTCCCGATGAAGTATCTTGGGTTTTTCCCCAACATTAGTAGATTTAGACTTTACCTGCTTGCGGAGGGTTCTCTGTTTCATTGCGCCCCACTTCTCAAGTAATGAAAATAACATAGCCTTTATGCCTGGGGCTATGAACACATTTGCGATAAGCGGCAGAATTTTGTACCTGAGGACGGGTGTGCGCCCGGGACTCGCGCTGTCGGTCAGGCAGAAAAAAAATCGTTCCGCTTATCCGGCGCTTTTTTTCCCTGTGCTCCACCTGGGGCGGACAGATCCACTGTAGCTCTCTAAAAGCTCAGACGACTTCAACCCGAGAAACGACATTCGTCGATATTATCTGGCCGATTTGCCAAGCCGATGCAATGAGATCACATGCAAGAACCGCATCCTCATGAGAAAGCTCATGGCCCGGGCTCACCACCAAACATTCAACGTTGCCGCTGCGGCAGCATGAAGAAGTCCAATTGAATGGCACCGGAATTGGCAAATTGTGATGACGTATCGTTTCGCATTTCGCTGTGGCATTAGTTGCATGAGCTATGTCTGGACGCGCCCATCGGGGTGTTATGGCCGGCATTTTGAGCTTCAGTAAACTCCCTGTTGTAACACTTCTTGTAAATGAGATACCAGCAATGCTTCAAGGGCCATTCCCTAATTGTTGGCAACCATCGTTTTGGTCATGGTAGTGATCCATGAGGATCGATCAGATGTTCTGGTACCAGACGCATTCACCCAACCATTAATCCATATAAAAAAACCACACTATTCGAGGGCGAATGAACTGCGCAATCAGTGTGTGCTGTAGTTTGAGGCAAAAAAATTTCGACAATCAATTATGCAAGTGCTAAGTCATTGCATTGCTGATTTTTACTGTCCATGAACATCCTAGAATCATGAGAAACATATTCAAATCACGTGATGTGAAGAAGGATGGTGGGGATTGCAACGATTTGAAAATTTCGTTCTTAATGTGGTGGTCACACGGAGAACCTTGCCCAATAATTCCTTATTAATTATACTATTTAAAATGATATGGAAAGGTAGAATTTGGGGTCAGGAAAATGACTTTTTATTGCAATAAATTGATATAGTACACCCATAATTTGTCGAACTATATTTTAAAATCAGATGTTCCAACCGGGTCATAATAATGATTTTTCTTCTTTTTCTAAGCACCCCCCCATCTCTAGGGCAGGGTGAAGACTGTGCACTTGGACCGGTGTTTGCAATTGTTGGATGGCGAACAGCGGGTCCATTTTTTCTGTCTTCTTTCATTATTTTGCAACCGCTCCACATTAGGTAGCAGATTTCCTTCCGGTATGGATCTTCTATACATGGGTCTCCATGACACGTTTTAGATCTGCCTGGGGCAAGATGGACAATCCTAGTCGGGGACTTAGTGCGAAAGGGCGGGCTTTACTTTTGCTTTTTCCCCCCCCCCTTTTTTTGCCGGCGCACCCTCCAATTATTTGCTGAGACGATGCTCCTCCACTCCGAACAGTAAGGGGATCAGCCAGGAAGAATTTAACACGAAACTGTCGGTTTCCTGACCAATTCGAAAATTCAAAAAGCCCAAATGCTTCGCCACGGCATCGCCCAGTTAGTGCATGAGGAACCTTAATAGTATGTACTATAAGTAAGAGCAAAAGCTTTGATGTCACACTTTGGATGGGCTAGGATCTACTATACAAACCAATCCCCTGGGTCATGGCTTCTGTCAGCAGAAGAGAGCCAAGAGTAGGCATACATCCTGAGACGCTGGAAGTCTGTCTGCTGGTGGTCTTTTCCTTCTGAGAGCTTCCCTCAAGGCTGCATGATTACGCCACTACTAGTACTTTGAGTATGGGTCTGCCTTTCGTGTTCACATTACTAATGAATTAACCATGTTTGTCCCAATAATTTGGAAAATCGTGAAAAAGGGTTTATTTATAAGTATGAAACACACTACTTACCCGTACTTTTATTTCTTCACTTTGTCTTTGGCACTTAGAAAATTAAAGTATCCATGGGATTTTATTCCCATGTATATCTTATGTATGTATATATTGATTATTTTTATCTATGCTTTACTACAAACAGCCTTAGAGGGTACCATTTGAATACTATGTGTTATTTCTGTAGTGGTGACCTACATGGGAACGGGGATTTTTGTGGAACAATCTGCTGTTCCTATCAGAACGGGCACAGGAAAACGCCATAGGAAATAGAGAACTTAATCTTTAATCCAGAAGGAGTGAATGGTACTACGAGGACCCTTTTTTCCCCTTTTGATCGTTCCGAGACCTTAATGACCATCGTGTGGGATATATTTAGCCGTTGGGAAGTCATAGTGTGTAGCCCTTAGCATTATGACTTTACCTCGCCCCAAAATTGTTAATTTGGGAGAAAAACATATTTTGATAAATTAGGGAAGCTTAATTAGATCGACTTTACCGTTATATAACCCACAGTGTAACCCAAAAATTGGGTACAAAGCAACTTTCCTCAATGTTCAAGAACTTTCCTTACGCAGGACAAATCGAGCGCTAATGAGCTAAGAAGATGATGCCGGGTAGTTGCGCACAATCAGGTAGCCAGTGATACACACTTATAGTGATTGATGCTGTGGCAGACAGGCAATTCAGTTGGGGGCTATGGGGGGTGGGGGGGGTGGGGGGGGGGGTGTTTCGGGCCTGATCATTTAGATGTTACAGAGTCAAAATGGAGGTCAGATGAGGGATGGACTGTTCTAAGTGGGTGTAGGTGCTGCAAGCCTCTTCAATAATGCGCGAGGGAGTGTCGGGCCCCCAACCATATTTTTCAGGGAACCCCAAATAAGAACAAAGGACCGAGGCGCATCAACCTTTAGTACAACAAATGGTAATTTAATCACTGTGGAATAGGATAATTGGTAAAATAAAAACCCTGGAACAATAGGAGACCACCGAAATTCTAACAGACAGATACTCACCATGGAGAGAGTTTACAAGGCTGGGGGGGGCCGGGTGGCCTCTCTCAGGTGGCAAATGTGTGTAGTTTCTCATGGAGCGGACCTCATTCATGGTGGGTGGAGAAAAGTTTTTAGAAGATTAAGAGTTCACGTCCGGTGGCTTACAGATTAAATGGGGGTCAATAGAACAATGGGACGCGTTACGAGAGAACTCTTTTTTTTTGTAATAGGGCACAGTGCCTGGAGAGAGACAGCCTTGCTACAACCTCTCTCCCCATGTGAGTTTATTTCTGGGTCTGGGGTTTGTCTAGTAATTCTTTTTTCCATTGGTTTTTTACTTATCCACATTGTTCAAAGTTTGTGAAAAGTGTTGTATATCGGTAGGCACCTCTGTCATTGTTTCTTACTAGACGAGTATAATGACCCTTTTCCTACCATAAGCATTATTGTCGCTAACTGGTTTCATGCTACAGGATTAGTATTGGCCGTAGGAGAAAATACCTCCCCAGTGCTAAGAGAAACTTCAGGCAAATACAGAGAGAAAACATAGCTAATCTAATGTGATCACTGAGGTACAGTAAATGTAACAACCTTACACACAAAGTTCATATTGTTGGGTTGGTTTTGGTTCGTAGTATTATAATGGACAAAAATGTCTGTCGCCAGCATCATGAATGTACATTTCGCAATGCACTAAAAACAAGGAACAATATATTTTCCATGTGGCGTTTATGTTCCCGTCCAAGTCGGCGTCAAAAGGGGATAGCTTCTAGAATTATTCTGATTTAAGTGGGATTCCAAACGTATGCGTGATTGTTGAGTGTTTTGGCCTCATATGACATACCAATGCCTTTCACTCGGCTAAGATAATTCTATTTGATGTTCACTTGTCAAAAAAAATCACCCGGGCCATGTAATGTGACGTTTGAATTCAAACAGGGGTGGGACCCTGCTTAGTCCTCAAACACCAGTGGTTTCCTAAAAACTGGGGGGGCACTGGTGCGTGGCAAAAGTATTCCGGGGTTTGGCGGTGGTGGGGGCACGGGCAATGCATTCTTTGTGTTTGTTTGTAATTGGGTGGGCCGTGGGGGGTTAGTGGGGTTAATGTTCCTTAATAGAAAAGGGGGGCCCTGCAAGGGAAGTTTGGGGACCACTGCCATTACACGGACTGATATTTTCCTTCAATACCGGCATGATGCCAACTTTGCCATTGTTCGTCAATCCCAAGTGTCCCAATGTCCTTCAAAGAGGGAACCTACATGTTGGTAAAAAATCATACAAATGGTACCCTTTTTTACTTATGTACTGTGTTCTTAGAGAAGAGAGAATGCCGCTTCATATGAAGGCAGAATCCTTCAGCAGCAACAAGAATTTGCTATTTGTCTTGAAGCGGACCTACCACCAGGAATCTATGTTTTCATGAATGACACTAGAAGTGCCAATAATAGGGAGGAATGCAGTGAAAAAAAAAACATACCTGTAATGACCAATTTAATAAGATAATCTCACAGCTCTCTCACTTCCTGGTTCATTTTAGGCAGAAATAGGCAGGACGTCACAGGAAGCTTAGATTTCTCAGTGATCTGCTTTGAAAATTCCCATAGAAGATCACTGAACGCCCCCCCAGTGGCCACCCGCGATATTGCACTCCCAGTTTCATGTGTTCGCCTTCAGCGAACTAGGAAGTGAGGGGAGCTGTGTGGTAATCTTCTTAAATTGCTCATTACAGGTACATTTTTTTTACTGCCTATTATTGGCACTACTAGTGCCATTCATAAAAACATAGATTTCTGGTGGTAGGTCCACTTTAACTCTGCATATCAGAGGATGTTCTAATAGTAGGACTTCTCTAATGATGACATATTGTATATTTTACAGGCTACTGGGAAAATGGATGAAAACCAGTTTGTAGCTGTTACTAGCACAAATGCTGCCAAAATCTTCAACCTGTACCCACGGAAAGGGAGAATCGCAGTTGGATCAGATGCTGATGTTGTCATCTGGGATCCTGACAGGATGAAGACAATATCGGCGAAAAGTCATAAATCTGTAAGTTTTACTTTTGTATTCAATTTCTCTAAATGTTTCTTGAAGATTCACTCCAATGTCACATGAGTACACCAACAAAACCTGAAGCTAGCCATACATGCATTAACCTTTACTTGATCAATCTTTGATTCAAACAGCTTCTGTGCTTAAAGTATCATCTGTCAATCTAACATTGATCTATTAAAAATTGATCCATTCCTTTCCTTAAGCTGGCCATACACATTTGCAATCGACCGGCGATCAATCACAGCGGGTTGACTTGACCACGATGTGATTGATCGTGGTTCAATCGAACGGTAATCAATGTACACCACATGGGCACATCAATTACCGTATGATGGGGACCCGGTTTCCCCATGGTCCCCCAGATCTCTGCATCTCCCCAGCCAGAGAAGCAGAGAGTCAGCCACCCTGCAGCCCCCCCTCCCCTGCCACAGACATGCTGGCAACTCCCCTTGCAGCTAGCTGTTTACAGCTGTCTGTGTGCCGTGCAGCTGGCAGCCGTCCATCACATTGGATGGAGGCTCGCTGCCCCCATTCAAAGTAATGAATTTCGACCAACATGTTGGAAACCTGTTTGGTCGAGTTACTTCGAGCAGGATCCCTTGATCCTGTTTGAAGGAACCGTGGATGGCTAAAAGGAAGAAACAGATTAGAGCAACATCAGGTGTTGTGAGCGAGCACGGTGCCCGATGTTGCTCTTATCTGTAACTTCACCGAGCCATGTGTGCCTGGCTTTAGCCCTGGTCACATGCTCTACAGTACCATCAGATACAAAATCAACCAAAATGCCTAGACAACCCGTCAGGTACCTGACCGATCAACTGATATTAACAAACATGTCCGATCACTGCTCAAGCAGTATTGTGTTATTTCCATCACGAAGAACAATTCAGGGTAAAAAGAATTGATTTTTAAATAATAGACTTTGTTGGTCAAATGGAAAACTTGATACATGTATGGCGACCTTATGTTATCAGCTGTAAATAGACGTCCAGAAGACACATTCTGATCATGAAACATTGTTGTTATTGCTAGGCTGTGGAATATAACATCTTCGAAGGTATGGAATGCCATGGGGCCCCACTGGTGGTCATAAGCCAAGGAAAAATTGTGTATGAAGATGGCAACCTTCATGCCACCCAGGGCATGGGACGATTTATACCTCGCAAGCCTTTTCCAGAATACATCTACCAGCGTATTAAGACGAGGAACAAGGTGAGCACGTTATATCATGTATTCCAGGGAGTATCAACACCTATAGTTCACATACTGCATACAATGTTCATTAAATAGAAGGCGCTATTGTTTAATGTGTCATTATATTTATAGGGATCCTATAAAACATACCATATTTTTCAGACTATAAGATGCACCTCAATCCCCCCCCCCCCAGAAATCAGGGGCAAAAAGTGCCTGCATTGGCTCCCTGACAGCGTCTTTGCTCTCCGGGCAAGAAGATTAGCCGGGGAGGTGGAGGAGCTGTCAGATGGGAGATACGCCCATGGGCAGATTTTTTATCTGCACTGCAATGTTTATTTTAGCAGCGCCCCACTGATATAACCAATCAAGAGCAGAGAGAGATAGATGAAAGAGCTGCCAGCTGGTGTCTCTCCCATCTATCCCTGCCTGTATGTGTGAGCTGCACTCACGCTGCAGCTTTCACTCATTCACACAGCCATAGAAGGGAGACATCTGCATTCAGCTTCCCCCTCGACTCCTATCTTCCCTGATGTGTGAGAAAGATGACCTAATGTGACGGCAATGCGCACTAGTGACATCTGACTGAAATTTGTTATTGCTGGGGGATTCTGCTGTACAAACTGGGTGCGTCTTATGGTCTAAAAATGTGGTAGTCCTCCAGGCTCCAAGGAATTCATCACCAGGTGCTCCACCACAATGATGCCTCTGAATGAGAGTGTTTCTTTTTTTTTT
>CM070032.1:213412925-213438629 GCA_036250615.1 Ptychadena robeensis
TGTGTTCAATCACAGAGGACCCTGCACTACATAGTTGTTGGTAGATCTAAAGGATATCTGGAAGAGAGATCTAAAGGTGTGGGGCCAGCTTAAGATTTTAGGTTTCTTTTTGTAACTTTTCTCATTACAAAGCCTGGATTCTCCTCCTACACCCGATAAAGGAGCTATAATTTATTGCTAGTGGCTAGTGAACGTCTAGAAACACTATAAATCTATTTGCTGTCTCCCGGTACTGATTTAGAATGTGAATTAGATTTACTGGATTCAGGTAAAACATTTAATAAGTGTGATTCACCAGCAGGGAACAGGATTATCTGACATCCAATAAATAAAGATGTAGAGCTGATGGAGGATGTAATTACAAATACTTTGGGCTGCCAGTTTGCAGGCTATGGTCAGAATACTGATGGCAGAGGGCAGAGAAGCATATGCCTACATATATGTGGCACTTATGGTGAGCTGGATTCCTCTAAAGCAGGGGTCTACAAACTTTTTACAAAGGGCTAGGTTTGATACGGTGAAAATGTGGGGAGGTCGAACATTAAGTCTGATATTTGAACTATTAACATTAAATGCAAATTAACAATACCATGGGGCAAATCTCTCCCTTTAAGCTGGCATAGACACCTCGATCCATGGCCGGCTTGTAGCAGACTCTTGCAGCGTGGTGACGTCATGTTGGCTACAGAACTGACGGATTGTAGTCAGTTAACTTGGAGGGGGAGGATTTGGGTCGAAACTTCAAGGTGGGCACCCCTGTAGTTGGGGGCAACTGACCACTATGTGTTTGGCATGAGCACACATGCTGGTCAATCGCCTGCAACTTCTGCCAGGAATCACTGTGTCTATGGCCAGCTTTACATATACTTGGCATTCAATTTGTTAACTATTCTCTATCCACTGTCATTAAACTGATAAAGCCTGCCCATAGGCATGCTGGGAAATATAATTCTCCCAGCTGTCCAGAAGAAGCCAGCCCACACAGGCACAACACATGGCCACAGGCAAAGCTCTGTGTAAATAATGGACTGTACCATTCAGGGAGGGGGAGGGGGGGGAGTTAAGACTGTGCTGCAGTTGGCACACTGACATTGTAACTGTGGTGCTTGAGAGAGATGGGAGCTCTCTTGATGACTTTATATTGAAAAAACTCAAAAAAAGGGTCACCGCTCCTCTATATCACTCCATATCAGACCGATGCTGCTGGCCAGTGGAAACTTGAACATGGGCCGCAATAGGTTGAACTAGGCTGAACTTTGGCCATGCTTGCTCAGGCATGTCTAAGAGGATGAACATTTCGGGTATCTATCTTTAGTTTTGTGGGCCCTGGATGAAGAACATTAAACCATATACCAGGGGTGGGCAAACTTTTTGGCTTGCGGGCCACATTGGCTTCTTAAATTTGATAAAGGGGCTGGACCAAAAGCCTTTAATGGCCGACTCGTAATAGGTGTGCCAAGTGCAACGAGCAGAGATAATTCCTAGAGACAGCCTGTTGTCACCCAAGGCATCATCCTCATTGCAGATAACAAGTGGAGGGGACCATCTTTAAAGGTGACAAAAGGCCGGAAAGAAAGCTAAACGGGCCGGATCTAGCCCCGGGCCTTAGTTTGCCCACCCCTGCCCTATACAAATAATAATAAAAAAAATACAAAAGGTTAAGAGTTAAAAAGAGACAATGGTACAGATGAAGTATGGAGGCTGCTATGCTTTCTAAATATTGTCATGCTGATCCAACAGCTTCTATACTTATGAACTCCCTGAACTAGAAACAGACTAAAGGCCCCCATACACGTGTCGGATTCGCACCGGATTCCGGCACGATCGATTCCGGGCGCGTGCACGCGAAACAATCGTGCCGGAATCGCATGCAGCCCATCTTGTCCGATCGTTCAGGGGCTCAGAATCGGATCCGACGGAGAACCAACATGTTGGTCTTTCTCATCCGATTCTGCCCGGATCAGGGGGAGTTGCCATTTGTGAGGTGGAATCGGAGGTGGAATCGCACACGGAATCGTGCCAGAATCCGCTCGGACAAGGTGGTATGCTGCGATGGATACTCTTAATTGGCCGATTGATCACACCTGCGATTCCCGGCAGAATCGCCGGAATCGATCGGATGATGAATCGATTGGACATGGAATCCGACACGTGTATGGCTAGCTTAAAGAGTTCTGATTTCAGTGCTGCCTTAGCGTATTCTCCCTAAGATATATATGCTGTTTCTGGGTTTTGGGGGATTTTTTTACATTTTGTGCATTTGCCTTCTTTGACCAATAGTTGCAAAAGATTCAAAACTCCTGACATACCGTAGTTATTAGAAACTACTCTCCGTTCACCAAATAAAATCAGCTTACATGCTTACCTGAGCTATAAGATCCCCGTTTTCGGCATGCACCATGATTACAGCACCACGTCCCTTGAGGAAGGTGAAGATTTCATACAGCTGAAGAGGAAACAGAAAGAAGGACATATTAGAGATAGGAACCGGTTTCTGCCTTTAGCCCTACGCAGAAGGACTATGAGAGAGTTACCTAAACTTAAGCCAATGAAGCACTATATTACAAATGTCACCTTTATAAACTTTAGGTCTTTTCAGCCACATGGTGTTAATGCAGGCATCATTGGCTTCAGTTCGGTGCTCACTTTTGATCTGTTACACGCTTGTAAAAAACAAAAAATGTCGATCTACTTTTGGTGCCTGCCTGATTAACTGTGTGGGCACCCCTGGTCTAAGCAATACAAATACCGTATTTTCCGCAATATAAGACGACTGGGTGTATAAGCCGACCACCAAATTTTCCAGTTAAAATATAGAGTTTGGGATATTCTCGCCGTATAAGACTACCTCTCTTCCAACACACACCAAATAAAACATTTTATGTCTCCTCTGACTTCAACCCACAGATCTCCAACACCATTTGAAGTCCAATGTTTTTTTTGGATTATTAATTTACATTCCCAATTCGTCCCTATTTACAAACTTTCATAGTTATTCATGTTATCCTACTGTTATCCATGGGACATTACTTGTATACATTTAACAATAAAACTGAAAGAATGATGGCAATCTAAAAAATTTACAGTTGTGTATAAATTTATATACAAAGAGGCTTAGCACTGGGTGATGAGCAAAAACCCAATCATCCCATGTGCCAGAAAATTCCCCCCTGAAGAAGTCAGGGGCTGGGGGACTTTAGAGGCTCGGGGGGTAAAAGGGGTCAATGGTTGTATCAGTAAATCATCAACAGTTTAATAGTGACATATGGGCAAAAGCCCTAAAAACAGCAGAATACAATATCCGGTTACAAGTTTACACACATGTTAATCAACAAATCACACATCAAGGTCAATAAAGGCTCTGTAGATTGATAGGTGGAATTGTTCCCAACCCAACGCAAGTTTCGTTTCCAAAACTTCATCAGGGGTGTTCAGGGACAATCAATCAAAGAACCAACATAGGCCTAGAGGGCCAAGATGTGTGTGAGTGAACATCCAGTAGGGACCAGTCTGTAGTCCGAGAATGGGGGGTCCTAGGGATACCAGGCAGCCAGCCAGAGAGCGTTCAATAGGTTATAGATAAGTAGAGAGTTCCAGGTATCATTGACTGCTGAAAGGCAACCATTTGGCAGAAGTAGGAGAGGTGGAGGTACCGGGTCCGTTCCTAAACAGGGTCCTCAGCCGGACTACAGACTGGTCCCTACTGGATGTTCACTCACACACATCTTGGCCCTCTAGGCCTATGTTGGTTCTTTAATTGATTGTCCTGAACACCCCTGATGAAGTTTTGGAAACGAAACGTGCGTTGGGTTGGGAACAATTCCACCTACCAATCTACAGAGCCTTTATTGACCTTGATTTGTTGATTAACATGTGTGTAAACTTGTAACCGGATATTGTATTATCTGCTGTTTTTAGGGCTTTTGCCCATATGTCACTATTAAACTGTTGATGATTTACTGATACAACCATTGACCCCTTTTACCCCCCGAGCCTCTAAAGTCCCCCAGCCCCTGACTTCTTCAGGGGGAATTTTCTGGCACATGGGATAATTGGGTTTTTGCTCATCACCCAGTGCTAAGCCTCTTTGTATTATAATTTTTGGGATGTTGGCTCAACTGCCTATAGAATAGTAGCTTCTTCTTTTGCTCGTTGTGTATAAATTAGAAAGTGAAGTTTGTGTACAGATATTTAATGTGTTTGAGCTTTAATCTCAATCTCCCTGCAATACCAATTTCAGCCACAATGTCGCTAGTGAGCACTTGCAGTCAGTAGAAGCCAGCTAGTGCTGTATAGGGTGCGTAAATTTTTACGTTCACAGGCTACTATACTTCTGTAATAAGATCAACATAATATAATCACACAGATAGACACAAAATGTAGATTGAAGTACCTGGCTGTCTGTCATTTGGTATATATCTTTGTAGGCCATGTACACCTGGAAGGAGTTCACACCTATTCCAAGGAGAAGAAAAACACTGTAAAGATCTCAGATTTTAGTTACTATAATTTGGTAAATTGACAAGAAAAAAGTAACCTGCACCCAGCAATCACATATATTTGTATATTTGTGCACAGGCTCCATGATGTGTTCATTTTTTAGAAGTTAATTTTTACCTGCCTGGTTGTCCCATTTCTTCAAGATTGTGTTGCCAAATGAGGTACAAAAAGTTTACAGAGTAATCTGTCTAAAGCCACCTTAAAGCTAGCCACACACGGTTCGATTTTGGTTCAATCGATGCTCGATTAGATGAATTTTTTCATTGATTGCACGAATATCGAGGAATGCCCACATGGTACGATCGACGATAATTGTTCGATGAAGGCAGAAAATCGAATTTTGATCGGACATGTTGGAAAATCATCGTCGATTGTGCCAAAATCGTTTTATAATCGTCGATGTTTGTGGTGTTTCTCCTGGATCGATTAGATTAGATATAATAACATAGACCACTTCAATCTGGAATTCAAACGTTTCAATACCAAAATCGACGATTTTAGTAATATTTTTGAATCGAAATCTCACCACAATCGCAAACTCAATGTGGGGTGTATGTTGATGCGATTAAGATCGATTTTTGATTAGACGATTGAATTCCTCGATCTAATCGAGCATCGATTGAACCAAAATTGAACCGTGTGTGGCTAGCTTAAGATTGATCCATACAATCTCCATTAGATCTACCAAGTGTGTAGTATAGAGGCCTCCCTGATAGAATACATAGGGTCCCCATACACCTTTAGATTTCTCTGTCAGATTTCCTTTTGTTTTACCAAAACCATGTAAAATGAGGGATTTTCTAAATGTGAGTTTGCATGTGTAGATTTTTTCTTCAATCAACTGCCAATTAGATTTTTTGTTCGATGTCGTTGTGGAACATCATTCGTTCATTTATTGAATGTAACATTAGATTTTTTGTTTGTGTATTGCGATATCGAATGAAAATACATTCGAAATGACAACAACAGATACAAATGTGTTGTCCATTACGCTGTTTTGTATATGCCGGTCGCCCGGTTTACACCCTTGCTCCCTTCCTTCCCCCCTCGTCCATTCATCAAAGTTCATCAATGGAACAAATTGGCCATTCTAGATTTTTGTTCAATCAACCAAAAAATGTGTTTGTTCTTCCTTGATGGAAAAAAAGTTTGTTCTTCGTTGATCTAATGAAAAAATCTACACGTGTAAACCCACCTTAAACCATCAAGTCTACCTGTGTTCAATCGCAGAGGACCCGGCACTACATAGTTGTTGGTAAATCTAAAGGATATCTGACAGAGAGATCTAAAGATGTATGGCCAGATTAAATGTTGACTGTCAGTCTAATATTGATATTCTTCTCAAAGGTGTACACGTATGTTCATTCACAAATCAATAACACATAAAAAGTTTGTCAGACACTGCAATTACTGCAATTTCTCAATCTGAATTTTATCACTTTTGGATCATGAATTCAGTAAATAAGCTATTGAATTCCTAGTGTAAGACTTTTTTTTATTATTCTTTCTTTGTAGAGTATTTCATGAAGTTCAACACCAGACATATTCCATCTCCAATTTCTGAAAGTTAACATTAGCAGATTTTGTTTCCCTTTTCCCAGTCCAGTGATGGTGGACCTATGGCACGCGAGCTGTCAGCCAGCACAGAAGAAAAAACTGCAGCCTATTGGCTCTGAATACTGTCAGTTCTCTTCCCCTCTCTTCCGATTGCACACAGCACCCCATACTCTCCCCTATGCCCATCTAAAGCTGGGCATAGATTCCTGCCCAATTCGACAGCCGATCGATTGCCAACTTCACATTCCCCCAATCGATCAGCGCTCATGTTGGCAGAAAATCAGGTACGCCCCCTGTCGAATCGGCACGGGTGGTACGGGTAGATTTGTCCCCAATCGATTCCTGATCTGATCATTCCAGGCAAGCGTGGAATCCGCAATTGATCGGAATGGGAATCAATGGAACACCACCTTGGCAATCCGATTTGTAGTCGATTTGGATATGAGCCGATCTCTAAAATGGCCGATTCCACAAAATCCATCAATCGGGAAGGCTGCTGCATAGGGAGCTATGGGTCCACCAAAGTACTTCCATTGCCAAACAAAACAACATGTCGGTTCAATGTCCGAAGTGATTTTCAGTTGATTCCGATTTTGTTTGGTGGATCGTTCAGGGTGGGCAGAACTTTGATTGCCTATCGAACGTAGTGATCGCTCGGTCAAAAATCTAGTGAAAAATCGACCCGTGAATGGGAGTCTTAAGAAAGTAGTTGTGTGTTTACATGTTTCATGTGTGTATATGATTTGTGTGTAATTTGGATTATATTGCCATGCCGGAACATTGAGATAAATAAGTGAGGTTTGGGTTTCAGTTTGGGCGCTCGGTCTCTGAAAGGTTCACTGCTCTAGTGGATAGTCAGCAGCAGGAGTCAGTGTAAAGCTGTTACCTTTATCTTGCATAAGAATGTCTAGTTCCTCTCGGATGCCTTCGTACCAAGAGGTAATGTCTACGTGGAGGGAGTAGTCACAGCAGGACTTAGTATCGGCCACCTCGTGCCACTTCTCAAATGAAGCCAATATATTTGATCCAGGATCAGGAACAACATGGTCAACTAGGAAGAAGAAACATAAAATGAGTGACGAATTTATATTTATTAAGCAATTTGTAAGAAATATATGTTTAAACATTCATAAACAAAGCTTACAATCTCCTCAACATTGACATAAGTACTGATAAAAAAAAACAGCAAAATGTTTTCTCCATTTTAGAAAGTCATGGGAAGAGATACCGTATTTTTCGGACTATAAGATGCACCTGACCATAAGACGCACCCAGTTTTTAGAGCAGGAAATCAGAAAAAAAAATGTTTATTTGTTTAAATGAATGTGAAAAAATCTCATGCAGTACCCCTTTTCAGCCACTAAAATGTTGTCACTAGAGAGCACAGTTCAGCGTCTCTTCTTCCTCACACAGAGCACACAGAGGGGAGGGAGGGGGAGCCCCCCCCACGGGGGAATCTGCACTCTGGTCTCCCTGTCCATTCTCTGCTGCATGTGAGGAAGCTGCCTGCGAGTGCAGCTTGCTCCACACACTCTGCATTGGCTATATTTGCGGGGCTCTGACACAGATTCCTGTGTGCTGATGGAGATGACACACAATTTTTACCCCCAATGTTGGGGGTGAAAAAGTGCGTCTTATGGTCCGAAAAATAGTAGTTTAGCTTCAGGACCTTTGAGCAAGGACAAGGATAAAGACTAGTGTTGATCACGAATATTCTAATTACAAAGTTTTATTGTGAATATCGGCACTTCATGAATTCGCAAAGATCAGTGCTTTATCTTCGTAATTGTAAATATTCAAGATTTTTTACCCAGAACTACCGTAAATTGCGCATATACTAGTGCTGATTTGCGCAATGAAGGTAATAATGACTGGAGATTTCTTGCCAATATTAGGCGAAAAAATCCTGATATTTTGTGAATACGAATATCTCCTGTGCTGCTCATCACTAATAAATACTGTATTTTTTACTGTGCAGCCCAGCCCCCCTCCGACCAATCAGTGAGGAGAATGACGTGATGTGCTGTGAGTGTACTGCTGCTAGTGACATCTACTGGCTAAACTTGATATTGCATTCATTTACTCCATTCCATTAACCCAATTGATGTAAAAACTTCTATAGTACTGTTTTTGTTCTGGTTTTCCTGCTCTAAAAACTGGGTGCGTCTTGTGGTCCGGTGCGTCTTATAGTCTGACAAATATGGTTCTACAATCCTGTTTCTCAAGCAGAGCTGTAATGGTCCCCATCAACCTCCAGAATAAATTCAACTGGCCTTCAGTAATCTGCTTTTCTTGGACACAAATGATAAAGCCATTTGTTAAGCCCCCCATACACCTTTAGATCACTCCATACAATTTCCATTAGATCTACCAACATAGTGGCCTATCCTCCTGATATAATACATAGTGATAGGAAGGGTATATATCACTGCTATTTAGTGGGAGGGAGAGGGTGGAAGAGAATGTATTAAACCTCATTTTTCCGGCGTGGGCCCTTTCTCCTCCAGTCTTTCGTTGTAAGGATATATCACTGCTATGTAGTCTGGGTCCTCCCTGATTAATACATATGATTGGAAGGTATAATCACTGCTATGTAGTGCGGGGGTCCTCCCTGATAGAATACATACTTGACTGGAAGGTATATATCACTGCTATGTATTTTCGGGTCCTCCCTGATAAATACATAGTGATTGGAAGGTATATATCACTGCTATGTTAGTGCCGGGTCCTCCCTGATAGATACATAGTATTGGAAGGTATATATCACTGCTATGTAGTGCTGGGTCCTCCCTGATAGAATACATAGTGATTGGAATGTATATATCACTGCTATGTAGTGCCGGTCCTCCCTGATAGAATACCATAGTGATTGAAGTTAAATCACTGCTATGTAGTGTCGGGTCCTCCCTGTAATAAAACACAGTTATTGGAAGTTATATCACTGATTGTAGTGCTGGTCTCCCTGATAGAATACATAGTGATGGTAAGGTATAGTATCACTGCTATGGTATGCCGTGTCCTCCCTGATAGAATACATTGATTGGAAGTAAATCATCACTGCTATTAGTGCGGGTCCTCCCTGATAAAATACAACGTTATTGGAAGGTATATATCACTGCTATGTAGTGCTGGGTCCTCCCTGATAGAATACTAGTTATTGGAAGGTATATATCACTGCTATGTAGTGCTGGGTCCTCCCTGATAAATACATAGTGATGTGAAAAAATATATATCACTGCTGTGATGTAGTGCCAGGCCCCCCTGATAAATACATAGTGATTGAAGGTTTAGAAAGGTCCTCATATTACATGGTTTGTAGAACAATTTGATTGTACAGAAATTGGTTTAAAGAGTGTAGGTGTATGGGGGGCTTAGAATCAATAGATGCTTTATTGAATCAGCTTTTCCAGATTCATTTAAAAAGATGCTATTGTAAAGAAATACTCACACTAACTTGCCATACATGACTTGCTTTTGTAATAGATTCGAGAGCACAAACGATCAACGGCGCATTCACTGTGCTCAATCTATAATCCAACAAAACCGAGCATCGTATGCATTCATTTCGCACTGGATCAATCGACCCACAGAAAAAGGTGATTCTAGCTGGGAACGGACATGTCCGTAGTCCCTACCTGACAATAGCACAGAGGCACAGACGGCTGTGTTTCTTTTCTGCACAGCAACCACCCCCCCCCCCCCCCCACCCCCACCCGCCCCCCGCCGCCAAAGATGCAGGGCTAGATCAGACCCAGAACTGGGCACCCCCCCCCCCACCCATCCATACCTTTTGATAGCCCTGGCAGTAAAGGGGGCGGAGCCTATAGCAGGCTGAGTGAACTAACCATACAAGGCCCCCTCATCTGTCCAGGTCTCCCCGAAGCACAAAGCCAGTGTTTTGAGCTATTTCAGTGGGGAAAATAGCTTCACAACACCGAACAGGGGTCCCCAGAAATGGCAATCGAGTGTAGAAAGTGGTTGCTTCTATTGACCCGCCCCAGTCGCGCAATCTATTGTGTCTATATGCAACAGGTATTGACTGTGTATGATGTCCATTGAATTTTGTATTGTCTAATTTAGAACAACGGACCACTGGCTACACAAGTTTCCCACCAAGGACAGACAAGATCACTCAAACCTGTCAATGTCTTTTAAATCCATAGAAGCTCCATCATTTTATAATGCAGCTCTGCTAAATACAGGGACCTTGTGTAAATCATTACACTTGTGTAAAACAGTTCACTTCAGAACCAAAGCAGTGAACAACGTAACTACCTACTGCACTTAAATTACAAATACATTGTACCTACCTATTTACCCATATATTATAAATACCTTGCATGAGAGATTATCATTAGAGAGTCTGATTGATTGACATCAGCCTCTGTGACACTTATTTAAATAAGTGCAATACTTTGATATTATAATAGCACAGTACAGTATACTCACTGATCATGGTAGTTCCTCCGGCTACAGCTGCCTTGGTGCCTTGGTAAAAGTCATCCACTGTTGTCATACCCAGGTAAGGCTTCTGGAGATACGTGTTGACATCAATACCACCAGGAACGACCATCCGTCCATTGGCTTCAATAGTTTTCACTCCTCCAGGAACAATGAGGTTTTCCCCAATTTGTCTAAAAAATTTTGATTTACTAAAATTAGTTCTGTAGGGCAAATGTTTTTATTAAACCCAGTAGATGGAAACCTGCACATACGGCTATGAATGTTTAGAAGAGCAAAGGGTAGGATACGGGGATTGAATTGTTTTCATGCAAACTTTAGGATTACATCCCTTTTTTTAGCAAGCATATAGGCACTGGATTGTCAGGCCCCCTTATATGTACATCAGCAATAATAGTGTAAATATGTACATCAGAAATAATAGTGAGGAAAAAAACGTGGCCGCAGTACATACCAAAGCCATTAAAAACTAAAGCAGGGAACACACGTGTAGATATGGGCCGATTCGAGCACACTCACTGCCATCTATCTGGCCCATATAATATGTGGCCATCCCTGTTTTCGAGCGGGACCAATCAATCCCGCTCAAAAACAGGGATATCGTACATGACCATAAAAAACGGTCGATGTCCCTTGCTTTGCATGGAGACCGTGGGGTCTGACAGCTGCACGATGATGTCATCGCGCTGCTGCAGGGAACCACAGCTGCTATATCGAGCTGTGTGTTCCCTGCTTTATTCCTCTGCTGCCTCTTCAAATGGCATTTTTACTGGTACTGTTCTATTGTTTTCATTTTATAATTGCTAAATGTGCTAAAAAAACACAACACAAAGAGTCTATACCAGGGGTGGGCAAACTTTTAGACATGTGAGCCACAATGGGTTCTAAAATTTGACAGAGCAGTCGGGCCAAGAGCCCGCTTGCTTGATTGTGCTTGTTTGTGAGAATGGCCGTAAACTTTTAATTTATCATCATCCCCATAATGCGTTGTTTCACTTCCGCAAAACTGAGAGTGGGCTGCCACCAGGATCTGGCTGTTGTCTGTCTAGTGGCCATGAAAACATGAAAAAGACACCAAAGACTAAAGCAGGGTAGATATTTGAGCCGTCCGATGTTCCCTGCAGCAGCGTGATGACGTCATCACGCTGCTTCCGGATATTGGAGGAGCTGGATGGAGACACTGCTGTGTCTCCAGCTCAGCCGATGCTTTGCCCGGAGACCCGCAGTTTCCATGTAAAGCAACGGACATCGGCCATATTTAACGGTCATGTCCGATATGGCTGTTTTTGAGTGGGATTGATTGGTCCCGGTCTAAAACAGTGATGAGCGCATATTATATGGGCCAGATAGATGGCCGTGAGCGTGCATGGCACTCGAAATGGCCATCAAGCTGGCCTATATCTTCATGTCTGTACCCTGCATTAGGCAAGGAACACACGTATGGATATGGGCCAGATCGACGGCCGCTTCAAGTGCCGTGCGCACTCATGGCCATCTATCTGGCCCATTTCTAATGCGGCCATCCCTGTTTGGGAAACAGGCATATCGATGTCCATTGCTTTGCATGGAGACCCCGTGGAGACACAGCAGTGCTGAGCCTCCAGCTCCTTCAATGTCGGGCAGCAGCGAGATAACGTCACCGCGCTGCTGCCGGGAACCTCCAAAAGCTCCTATATCGAGCCGTGTGTTCCCAGCTTTAGAGCCATTGGCAAGGTTATATAGGTGAATATGTGCTTTGTTAATGATTTTGTCTGAGCTCAGACCACCCCCTTACAGGGAAGGACAAATGAATGAATGTTATTCCCCAAATTTTTGTAAACACATTGGTATCTCCTTTGCTCTTGGCAGCTGAAAGCATTATAAAAATATAACATTCTAATGAGGGGCATTAACCTGTTGCTTTGCATTGGAAGACCTTGAGGAGTGTCAAGCGGTCTCTACTTTTCATACACAACTAGAAACAAAAGGTTTGTCTAACTATTTTAGTAACATTAAAAACATTAGTAACATGTGAAATAAATATCAACAAAAACAGTGCATTGAGCTGACTTCCTTCCATTCACTCACTTAATAAGGCCATCTTCGAGGTAGACATCGGCGTAGAACGACTGGTCGTCATTAATGATTCTCCCGCCTTTAATAAGAAGTCGATCACTCTGGAAAAGAAATACAACAGCTTTCAAAGCACAGAAAGAAAGACCGAACCAAACAAGATGTGGAATTCATTGCCTGCGCTACCTCAATAAGAACAAGCAGTCCAGTCCTCCTCCCAAAGCAATAAACTGAGATCGCCCAAGTGGAAACAAGCCCTAAGTCCCACGGTGGAGATAGTAGATTGCGGCCATGTATCTGATGGGGCTACCATGTTTAGGATCGCCCCTGACCACAGACATAGTGTCTCCATCCATTGATTTTTAACCACCCCCATTCACTCCCTATGGGTGCAGGCAGGAAGTCAGGGGGGGGGGACAGGACATCTTGCCACACCACTACTTCCTGCCTGCAAGTACCGTGCCGTGATTCCAATCACGGCAGACAGCGGGAGATCACTGGGTGCTAGCGATCTTTTGCGGTCTCTACGTCGCGATTGGAATGGCATGGAAACGCAACAGTGGACACAAAAGCCTCCCACACACGGGTCATATCCAGTGCAATCGATTAAACATGGTTCTGTAACGAATCACTGAATAATCGCTCATCAAATCGGTGCGCACCAATTTGTACAATCAATTCTCCAACCCAGTGCCCCATCCAAAGTAATGGAGATCAAACAGGGTTTTTAACAAAATGTTGGTTCCCTGTTCACAATCGTCATGAACAAGCATGGGATTGATCGTTCGGGAAAAATCGAACCATGTGTGGGGAGACCGTCAATGACTTCAAACAAGCTTCAAGGATGAGTTGGTTAACCCATTTGTCTACATCTTGCCATACAGCAGTGGTTCCCAAACTTTTCTTGCAGGCCCCCCCTTTTCTATTTTGGAGCATTTTGGAGCCCCCCTCCCCATTGAAGCATAGGTTCAGAATGAGGGCCCGCACCCCCCTGGAATACCTTCGCGCCCCCCAGTTTGGGAACCACTGCCATACAGACAGAGAAGCCTGAAGATAGCCATACATGTATAGCTTCTCCATCGATCACTGAACCATTGATCACAACGTGGTTCATTAGGGGAACCGATGCGCACCACCTTGGGGAATCGATCCCTGGGTGATATTTTGGATGGGGAGTATCCCCCATCAAAAGTGATGGGGATCAAACAGGAAAATACAGACTTGTCGGATCCCTGTTCGATTTCGAGCTGTTTGGGTCGATCGTTCAACGTGGACACATTCGATTCCAGAACGATTGATCGGCTGGAAATCAACCTCAGAATCAATACATGTATAGCTAGCTTAACACCTGTGAAGAGTTTTGTAGCCCAGTTCAGAGGTGACCACATTCACGCAGCAAGTCCTGGAAGAGTGTAATCCTGATTCCCACTTAGAAGATGATAGTAGTTGTACTTGTACTTAAACATCAGGTGACCTCTGACTTTCCATTTTATTTTCACTTGATTTTTGTGTGATGTCAAATGAGAGTAAAGTGTGACAAATCAAGCAAGGAGAGAGAAAATTCAGCAATTAGGATCGAGACGTTTATTCTTCTCAACAGGAAAGCGATGGAGCTCGGTGCAGAGAGAATGAATAATCCAGCTGCCGGAGCTAACATTAATTAATCAACCTGTCTAGCCGAAGGCACCCAGAGACACGTTTCAGCTGCGCTTATTTATAGAAAATTACCCAGCATGCATTTCCTCACAGTTAGCAATGGAATAAAAAAAGGTGACAAAGGACAACATAACGCTAAACTAAAGGTGGGTTTACACATGTAGATTATTTCTTCAATCAACTGCCAATGTGATTTTTTGTTCAATGTCGTTGTGGAACATCGTTCGTTCATTTATTGAATGTAACATTCGATTTTTTGCTCGTTCATCGCCGATATCGAATGAATATACATTTGGAATTACAATGATAAAAGTTTACCAATATGTTCAATGACCTTTTTTTTGTTCGAGGTCGAACAAAATGTATCCATCGAACAAATTGGCCATTCTAGATTTTTGTTCAATCAACCAAAAAATCGTAAGTTCTTCGAACGAAAAAATCTACACGTGTAAACCCACCTTAAAGTGAACCTCAGCACCATGGTCACCTTCTCATTCAGCATTTGACCCATGGAAGCCAAAAAAATCCAAGAATATCCACGTAGCTCACAATTCACTGTGATTCATATCTCTTCATTTGTAGCTTAAGCCCCCATACACGGATAGATATGCCATAGATTCCACAAAGATCGATCAGCGCGTGCGCTCTCTACCCACCTTGAACGATCGACCCAAAAAGGTCCACATCACGCAAAGAACTAATCGAACAGGGCCAAGATGGTAATCCCCTGTTCGATCTGGATACTTTCTATAGGGACCAGGGTGTCAGTGGCACATATTGTGATTCCCTTTCGTTTTGCCAGCTAGTGCAATCAGCGTGATGACGTCATTAAGTTGCAATCAGCCGCTCAAGAATCGAGCAGGAATCTACCTGTATGTGGGTAGCTTTATAACTTTATAACAACAGCAAAGATCTATAGTGAACAGGTTTTTATGAAATCATAAACAGAATAATAATTATAATCAGGGATGCACATAACTTTTTTAGTGAGCTCCTTAGATGAGCACTAGGTGATTGTGTTGGGTACTCACCCCATATGTAGCATGGATTTGTAGTTTTTTTTTAAACTTACATACATTGGCATGAAACCAAGAAAAAAAATGTTAAGGCCCCCATACACCTTACAATCTTACCATACAATTTCTGAACAATCAGCTTTTGGTTTATCAAAACCATGTAATATGAGGACCTTTCTAATCCTTCCAATCACTATGTATTCTATCAGGGAGGACCCAGCACTACATAGCAGTGATATATACCTTCCAATCACTATGTATTCTATCAGGGAAGTCACTATAATACATAGATGTTGGTAAATCAAAAGGAAATTGTATGGAGTGATCTGAAGGTGTATGGGGGGCTTTAAGTTTAAGTTAAAAACAAAACTTAGAAATCGCAACCATCTAAGTAAATAAGGAAGGACAAACACAGACACATCTCAAGAGGAGCAGCCCACCCACCCGAGTGAAGGGGTCCATAAAGATTGTGCAACACACAGACATGATAGATGACTTGCTGTGTATTCATTATTCTTAAACCTCATGAAATACAACTTGACATTTGTGCAATGATTAAGTTGATGCTGTAATATGCTCTGCAAGGTTTGGAAATGGTTAATTCCATTCAGCTGTCTGTGGGCATGGGCATGTAGTACCAGTGGCCGCCAGCAGGTGGCGCACTGGTAAACCGTACTACGATCAGTGCTGGTCAGAGCCAGTCTTTAACAATCTGCCTTGTACCAGACTCTGCCGGTACTCACAATTATTGTTGGTGAGGAGGATATCCATCCATGGTGAGACGGCATTTGAAGAAATAGTAAAATTTCACCTGCTGCCTCCCTTCCAACTTCATAAGAATCACAGAGGTGGGAGGTGTGGACATGGTGAGGGTCCCAAAAAGAAAAATAAGAACCTGGATAGTACGCAAATGTGCTGTAATAGCCTTACTGCAGCTACGCATAGCTACTTATCACTCCGCATGCGTAGCTGCGGACCTCTTTTGTGAACCCCTGATTATAATATTAATAATCATGATTCCTGGCTTAAGGAAACCATCTGGTATTGAGTGACACAGATGATGATTATAGAATAAATAAAGGGGTGAAGCTTGTGCCATATTAGTGTGGGTTTTTGTTGATTGTACAAGGATCAAAGGCCAGCCAACAGGAGTTACTTCTACTACAATGTAATGATTCAAGATACCATATTTTTTGGACTATAAGACACACTTTTTTTTACCATTAAAATCTATAGGAAAAGGTAGCCAAAGACGAGACGATTCTCCCTTGATAGATGAGGGTTCGACTTCAGCAGGATGACATCATCACGCTGCAGCCGGCCCCTCAGCTGATCGGCGGGCCCCCCTAGTGTGCCGGCAATTACTTTGAATGGGATCGGCTGGGAATTTACCGGCATGTCGGATCACTGTGCAATCAGACATGCGGGAGATTCCTGGTCGATCTCACTAGGTGATCTGCTTTAGCAGTAGCAGTACCCATTCTCTGCACACACTGACCAACTTAAGCCCCCCATACACGTATAGATTGTGACCTGATGTTTTGGCCGATCAACCATGCGTGATGGCGTCAGGCTAAAACATCTGATCACAATCGGCCCAGTGCCAGATTGTTAAATGTGTCTCTTCATAAGTTGGTCAGTGTGTTCAGAGAATGGGTACTGCTACTGTATAAACACATGGTAAAGTTTCAGCCCTGCAGTGAAGACCTCCCTCCTGGCACTGGCCTTTGGCTGGAGGAATACAGAGTGAATACTGCATAGTCCGGTCCTGCCTACTTTGCTGGAATATTCTGTATATTCACTTGATATCTTAATGGCTGTGTCTCTGTTTTTTGTTTTCCCTAATTTTCTCTCCATAACTTTGGGTGCGTCTTATGGTCCAGTGCGTCTTGTGTGAAAAATACGGTAACCAATGAGTTACAAATTCCATGCAGACTGCATGTTGAATGTTTCGCATCTCATTAATGGTCTTTAGCAGTAATAAACCTAATTTTGCAGTTCATTAGATTCCTCACTTCCATCAATCAAGGTAGACATGACCATTTAAGACGACACTAGATCACATGACTTGCGTCCTATTCAATAGAAAAGTGATATAGATTATGCTATTGACTTATGGATGTCTTTCATCGTTGAGTAAATGTGGTTAAGGAAACCTCTACAGGGAAGTAATGTCATATTGATTATCCTCGCTGTATTCATTGAATGACAAAATATTTACAGCTCCTATTGTAATAGAATATTCCATGTTAACTCTTCCAGGGCTCGGGGGCGTCAGACGCTTTACATGTGCACACATTACAATACATTATCACCTTGCCGCGTAGATCGTTCCATATGCGCTGTCATTACACACACGTGTCTTCTCATGGATATTACATGGGTGGCAGCTTTGGAAATGTGTTACAATGGCATTAGTGCCAGCATCTTGTCTAATGTGCCACTGACACTTCCCTGGCACCGTTCAGGCCCAGATGTCCCCAGTATGGAGATTCTACTTTACTTCCTTGTGTTTAAAAAATGTTATGCATGCAAAGTCATTTTTTTTCTGTGTTTGGATGTTCTCCAGGAGGTCATTTTACCTCACTTCCTGTTAGTATGGCAACAAGGACAAAAATTTTTTTTAACTGCTGCTAGTCCCACATAGTGATGAGCAGCAAGTGAATTTGAGATCTCCTGTCATTATTATGTAATGCGAATATCGGCACTTGTACATGCGAATATTGGGAGCACAATGTGTTGTCACAGTGACATCTAGTGGCAGAATTTGAAATAGCAGCTGTCATTTATGTGAAAATCAGAAGCAGATATTGTGAACGCAATGCATGGAACTGCCCCCAGAATTTTGAATATTCACGCTCAACAGTAGTCCCACACTCTAACAATCTATTTTGTGTTTGTACTGCTGTTGGAGATTAACCCTCACATCCTGTCATGTAAAACAGGTCCAGTGATTACATTTAAATTTTAAATACAATCCCTCAAATATATCCTGATAAACCAGGAAAATCTCCCCTCCATCCATAAAAGTTGCTGTAAGAGAAATGCGTTTATACATCAATTGTAGAGATGGCAGAACAATGCAACTTTGTGAGTAAATTGCAGAGCTAGTGAACATTGTATCTTCACCAAAATTACTGGAGATGTATGACTATGGGAACATCACAAAACTTATTGCTCTAGCACATGTAACTTTTGAATAAATATTCCTTCTGGCCCTGTGTCGGGCGGGGAGCTGCCATAGACCTTCATGTCTAATTGACACGGGCCTTGTGTAGAGAGGCAGGGGGAAGATGGGGATCTTCCATACGGCAGCTTTTAAGTTCAAAGTCAAGTTGCGATTTTCAAGTCAAAATTTTAAGCCATCATCATCACCATATATACAAACCTTCCTTGCAGGGTCCCCCTTTTCTAGATAGGAACATGAATCATTCACATGCAGAGACATGAATCCTTCACGTAGAGACACACATTACACTCATGCAGAGACATGAATCACTCACATAGAGACACACACACTACACTCATGCAGAAATCATTCACATAGAGTAGACAAAACACGACACTCAATGCAGAGACATGCATCTTCACAATAGAGACACACCCTACACCATGCAAACATGAATAATTCACATAGAGACCACACCCTACACTCATGCAGAGACATTAATCATTCCCATCGAGACACCACACACTACACTTCACTGCAAGAGAACCTGAATCACTACACAATAAAGACACGGCATCCCTCACACCTCATGCAGAGACTGAATCATTCACATAGAGACAACCCCACTACACTCAATGCAAGACATGAAATCATTCACATAGAGACCCCACACTACACGTCTGCAGAGGACATGACATCCGTCACATAACGCACACATACACACTCAGCAGAACATGAAATAATTCACATAGACACACACATCTACACTAGATGTCAGAGACATGTAAACCTTCTCAAGTAGACCAACCTACAACTCATGCAGAGACAAACTACTCATTCACATAGAGGACACCAAAAGAATACCACTACCCTCATGCAGATGACGGCAATCCTTCCATCTTCACCACATACTCCACACTGGTCCTTGCAGCTACGTGTGAATCCCTCCCATATAGACACACAAAACTATCCATGCAGAGACTATAAATCATTCCCATATAGACACATTACCTATGCAAGATACATAATCATTCACTATAGACCACGCACTACACCTCTGCTAGAGACATGAATCAATTCACATAGTATACACCACACTACCAAAAACTAATGCTAGACATGAATCATCACATAAGACCATTCCACACTACACTCATGCAGAAGACTGAATTCAGTCACATAGAACAACACACTACACCTCATGCAGAGATTATTTATTATTCACATAGAGACAACACAACTACACTGCATGCATAGACACGAATCAATTCCCCTAGAGACACAGCACACTACACTTCATGCAAACCATAATCATTCACATAGAGAAACACACAGCACTACCCTCATCATAGACATGAACCATACAAATAGAGAACACACACAACTAAACGCATGCAGAGGACATTAATCAACACATAGAACCCCCAACTCCACACTCCCATGCAGAGTATATGACTTCCTTCACATAGATACACCCACACTACACTCATTCAAGATACAAACACTGTTTGGCTTTCTGCGTTCCCTCCCTCACGCGCCCCTGGCTGCCCCCCCCCGCCCCCCCTCCCCCCCCCCCCCCCCCCCCCCCCCCCCCCCTAATAACCTTTGCTCCCCCACTGATATATGGTATGTGTATAACTGGTTTTCCACGCAGCTTTAAACCTTTGGAGGTAGTGACTAAAGTTTTAGCAGTAACATATGTATTTATCAGAACCATCACAGCATGGAAAATGCCCTTCATAGCTTTCGGCCATGTTCTTGTGAGCTTACAATCCAGAGAAGGAAGGGGCTGGTTATACAAGGAATTTATGTGTGAATTCGCCATTTTTTTTTTACCATAATGCAGATGGCTGAGCCATGGACAATGCCAGAGAGAAGCTTCTGGATAAGCCAGACCCCCTCTATACAAGGAGGGGGGTGCTCAGAGCACCATGTGTCAGTGTATTACAGATCTGCGGTATGGTGAGGATTGACAAACTAGCAGATTAGGGTCAGTTTTCGTCTTTCGTCTTATGCCCATCCTCCTTCCACTGCCTTTGTGTCTGTACATTGCTATAAGTGGAGCCTGTTGTCTTTAGTGACAGCAGTGTCCACTGCGTCTTTTTCCCCTTGGCAGCCGCGCATCCACCGGGGGGAAAAAGACGAAGTGAGGACACTTCCCATAGTAATGAATTGGACAGTGTCCACACTACTTTGTTTAGAACCTGCAGTGCACCTTCACTGCAGCGCCACTGTACACACCTTCACTGAAGATCTATGGACATGGCTGTGAGACGCGGAAAAGCACCACCTCTGCTGCTTTTCCTGGTCTTTGTTATGTTATTTATTAAGAAGCATTACCCCAGTGGACAAACTGCCCGCAAGTCACAGAAAGTCCACTCTCAAATCGTCCACCGCATCCCTTTTTTTCTTTGCTGGGAAGCCATGGATATGGCCTAATGCTTTTCTAGACGATGGGGCCTTATTTTACCCGCAGTCCCCATCCAAAGTATTGGAAATCGAACAGGGTTTTCAACATGTTGGTTCCCTGTTCGAACAAACGGGATTGATTGATCTCGCTTGAAGAAGGGCTGGACAGCTTGATTTTTTGACAGATGCACTGGGAGCAATGTAGGGCCTGTTATCAAAAAGCTTTGTCTCAGCTGAAAGCATACTCTAACCTCCTGGGCAGTTACCTCGACTTAAAGCAGTTCTATACTCAAAATAAAATAAAACACTGCAATTACATTGACATAATACTCACCTGTCAGCAGTATACATCTGTGAAAACTGCTACAGAATAAAAAAAATGTACTCATCTTGCTCACTTCCTCATTCCCGGGGAAATCGTATTTATTATGGGCAGACACAAGCAATTCTGCCCTTACTTCAGGCATACTTAATTCTGACTTTGGGGCTGTAATTCTATAAAACGGCCACTAGATGGAGCTTTGATTACATCACGTTAGATTCTGCAGATGTGAAGCTGCATTCTAAGTCACATGAGACTATGGACTGCCTCTCAGCTGTCCCTGCCATGATTGTATTACAAGCTGCCGCGGTGGGTAAGTCGCAGAGTGGGAGGGAAGAACCCGACAATCGCCCCCACCTATCCCCGGTGAGGTTGCGGCTATCTAGATTATCACCTGCCCGGCCAATCTCTTCCGGGTCCACCTCTTCCATGTCATTGTAATCGGCCGTGGGTGCCCGTGTTTGCCCACAAGTCAAAAAGTTTGCCCACCCCTGATCTAGTACTTTCCCTGAGTCATCTAATGCCATGGATAGTACAACGGAAACTGCTAGTGCTGCTAATCACAGGACTGAGGTGGAGAAGGTCAGTAGCTAAAGCTACATCTACAGTGTCACACACAAGATGGCACCTTCCACACATAGTGCTCATGTTTGTTTTCATGAACACACACAGGAACAGCCAACACAGCCAGGGGGTGACATTCCAACGCCAGTATGTGAGCACATATGAAATATAGGATTATTTTACCGTAAAGGTCCACGGCAATCTACCCAGAATGCACCTCTCTATCACCATTGGAAAAATTTAAGGGGAATCTTCCAATGGGGGCACAATAGCTGTCTATCTGTTAAATCTACAGGATAGAAAGTTATAAACGAAAGAAGAAAATACATTAGAATTTCAGAGGCTCTGTTCTGCATGTGAGAGGTGATCTGCCATTCAGAGATATATCATCTTATTTTTTAACCTTTCTTGCAGTTAATTAAAACCTCATAGAAACCTTTCTTATGTCATTCCTGCCGAATCCATTGTGTGTACAGTGTTACAAGGGAGGTTTTCAATTATGCAGAATGTGTAAAATATTGGTGTACACCCTGGGGAGGCAGACGCTGCTTGGAAACTACTTAGTATGCAGCGTGCTTTTTACTCCCTATATAAAGAAGTCTAGGCAAGCAGAAATACTGCTGCCATAAGAAATACTGCTTCCATTGAACATACTGCTGTCATTGGAAATACTGCTTCCATTGGAAATACTGCTTCCATTGGAAATACTGCTGTCAATTGAAATACTGCTTCCATTGGAAATACTGCTGTCATTGGAAATACTGCTGCCACTGGAAATACTGCTGCCATTGGAAATTTCTGCTGTCATTAGAAGTACTGCTGCCATTGTGCTTACTGCTGCAATGGGAAGTACTGCTGCCATTGTGAATACTTGTCATTAGAAATACTGCTGTCATTTGAAATACTGCTGCCATTGGACTTCTTTTATTGGACATACTGCTGCCATTGGACTTACTGCTGCCATTGGACATACTGCTGCCATTAGAAAAACTGCTGCCATTGTACATACTGCTGTCATTGGACTTACTGCTGCCATTGTACATACTGATGCCATTCAACATACTGCTGCCATTGAACATACTGCTGCCATTGTACATACTGCTGCCATTGTACATACTGCTGCCATTGAACATACTGCTGCCAGTGGACTTACTGCTGCCACTGTACATACTGCTGCCATTGTACATACTGCTGCCATTGGACATGCTGCTGCCAGTGGACTTACTGCTGCCACTGTACATACTGCTGCCATTGTACATACTGCTGCCATTGTACATACTGCTGCCATTGGACATACTGATGCCATTGGAAATAATAATGCTGCCATTAGATATACTGCTGCCATTATAGTGCTATCATTAGATATACTGCTGCCATTACAAATACTGCTGCCATTGGAAATACTGCTTCCTATGGGAAGCCATAATGGGGAGCTAGATGGTTCTTACTTATCTGTAAAAGCTGGATAAAAGTAATACCATATGTTAGTTATTTTATAACCTGTGCAAGAATAATAGAGTTAGGATTTGGTGGCATGCCCATCACGAATGCACATTATCCAAGAACAAAAATAACACCACCTATGGTAAAAATCCAAACACCTTTATTCAATGACATCAAAGAATCAGACAAAGAAGCTCGTTCCCACTTACTTATGTCCATCACTAATGTCTTTCTTTTTTCTATGTTGGTATCTATCACTAGGTTGAGGCTGGAGGAACGCTTTAACTTGAAGGCAATCCTAAATAAAATTATGAAACAACTACTGGCCCACTAACACCAGCCAGATCCACTGTGGTGGGCCATTGAAATGGTCCACTCAAAGCACTACCACTACTCAAAGCACTACTGCGGAACTACCCCAGACACAAAACCCCAAAATGGATGAAAACATCTGTCTTTATTGCTGTCTGTATCTTTTCCAAGTCAGCTTCCATTGTCACAGGTACAATAAATTAAAGAATAATTTTCTAGTGTGGCCACAGACTACTGGATCAGAGCATTAACCCTTCACAGGACCTATCATCCAGGCAACCCTTCTTTCTTTTGCTCCATATTTTATGAATAGGTCTTTCTAAGAATAGCGGCACTATATACTAGATAATAGTCTACCTGGCAGATTCAGGTCATGGCAAACTATTTATTTATATAACAATGTGACTACAACTAGAAGCCGGTAAATGTTTATTATGCAGATATTAAGATAGGCTTGTAAACCACTGTACCTACTGCCATAGACTAGTCAGATAGGGTAGACTATTGCTATAGACTGGTCACATAAGGTGGACTATTGCTATAGACTGGTCACATAAGGTGGACTATTGCTATAGACTGGTCACATAAGGTGGACTATTGCTATAGACTGGTCACATAAGGTGGACTATTGCAATAGACTGGTCACATAAGGTGGACTATTGCTATAGACTGGTAATATAAGGTGGACTATTGCCATGGACTAGTCATATAAGGTAGATGATTGCTACAGACTAGTCACATAATGTAGAGTATTGGTATAGGCTAGTCAAATAAGGTAGACTATTGCTATAGGCTAGTCACATAAGGTAGACTATTGCTATAGACTAGTCATATAAGTTAGACTATTGCCATAGACTAGTCATATAAGGAAGATGATTGCTACAGACTAGTCACATAAGGTAGAATATTGGTATAGGCTAGTCAAATAAGGTAGACTATTGCTATAGGCTAGTCATATAAGGTAGACTGTTGCTGTAGACTAGTCATATAAGGTAGACTGTTGCTGTAGACTAGTCATATAAGGTAGATTGTTGCTGTAGACTAGTCATATAAGGTAGACTGTTGCTGTAGACTAGTCATATAAGGTAGACAATTGCTATAGGCTAGTCATATCAGGCAGACTATTGCAAAGACTAGTTACATAAGGTAGACTATTGGTATAGACTAGTCATATAAGGTAGACTATTGCTTTAGACTAGTCATATAATAAAAACCTTTGATATAAAATAGACCATTGACTATTCATATAACAGAAAACATTACTATAGTATAGACCATTCAAGATAGGCAATTCACACAGATAATGTATATAAGGTATAGTATAAATATAGGATAGACTGTTGATATAGACTATTTATTTAAGAAAGTCTGCTAATATAAACAATTCATATAAGATGTACTATTGTTATGGACTATTCATATATGATAGACCGTTCATATAGACAATTTAGATGAGATACACTTTTGATAAAAGATAGGTGAATATAGACAATTCACATAGAATTCAATCTTGCTATAGGATAGTCATATCAGATAAGATTATTGATATTCTTATAGACTATCCATATACAAAATATTATTTAAATAGACTATTCATATATGACAGACCATTCATATAGACTATACATATACAATAAATTATCTATATAGGATAGACTGTTGATATGTTCATTTGGATAAACAAATTATATAGCCTAATATTTTTTAAAAATATCAATATTGATATTGATTAATTATATGAGATAGGCTAACAATATAGACAATGTATACAATATGCACTATTGCTACAGACAAGTCATATCACACAGACTATTGATATTCATATAGGCTATTCATATACCATAGACTACGGTATTTATGTAGACCATTCGTTATAGGATATATCTTTCATATAGACTATTTATATAGGATAGACTGTTGATATAGACTGTTCATATAGGATAGGCTGTTGATATAGACTGTTCATTTGGATAAACAAATGATATAGCCTATTCTTATAAAATAGACATTTTTCAGAATATCAATATTGATTATTCATTTGAGATAGGCTAATGATATAGATAATGTATACAATGTGCACTATTGCTATAGACTAGTCATATCACATAGACATTCATAAAGGCTATTCATACAGGGAGTGCAGAATTATTAGGCAAATGAGTATTTTGACCACATCATCCCCTTTTTTGCATGTTGTCTTACTCCAAGCTGTATAGGCTCGAAAGCCTACTACCAATTAAGCA
>CM070032.1:213438729-213448730 GCA_036250615.1 Ptychadena robeensis
CCCTCCTCATCACCATCCTTCCTCATCACCATCTGTCCTCATTACCATCCTCATCACCATCCTTATCACCATCCTCCTCATCACCATCCTCCTTGTCATCACCATCCTGCTCCTCCTCATCACCATTCCTCCTCATCACCATCCTCCTCATCATCACAATCCCTCTTTATCACCATCCTCCTCCTGATCACTGTCCACCTCCTCATCACCATCCCTCCTCATCACCATCCCTCCTCATCACCATCCCTTCTCATCACCATCCCCTTCTCAAATAACACAAAATGAATCTCTGTCCATTCCACAGGAAAACACTGACATGTTCCGGGCTCCAGGCACTGCAGTGATGAGGAAGGGCTGGGCTCATCACAGGTGACTGATATCCATCTGCTGTCCTAGCACAGAAATGGCATTATCCAGGCAAAAGAGCTGACAATCAGATCTGCTGTAGGTCATTGCAGATTAAATACAATGCTTTAAAAAATCTAAAATCGGCTATGACAACCTGAGTATGTATACGGTTTCAGAATAATAAAGGGTGTGGGGGATGGGGTTCTGGTACTCTAATACTGAGCCCCAAGGCACCGGAAATGGTGATAGAAGCTTCTTTAAGCGATCATGTGAATGAAACCTTATAGTTTAAAAAAAAGATATGCATTGTACAGTTTTCTTTCACACTGTGTGCGTTGTCAAACTGTACAGCTAAACACATGCAGTGTGGTTACGGTGAGCTATTATATTGTGGTATGCAAAAACCTAAGGGAACTGCACAACCCAGTATATTAGTGTGAATGGTAACTCTGTTGCTGAAACCCTACCGTTATGAGTTGCAATGTCTTGGAGGGAAGTATATTGGACACAAATATAAGTGTGACTCATCCTATGATTAATATCCACTCTGTACAATCTACAGACACCTTTGCTAAGACTTCTTTTTAGTTATTGATCCATTGCTCGGCCTGTCATCTCCAGCTCAGTGCTTCAGGTTTACAGGTGCCCCAGATGCCTCTCCTAGTGTACCAGATCCCGCAGATCTCAAGTCAAGTGCCATAGGTCTCCTTGCAAGTATTCCAGATATCATGCCAATTGCACCAGATATCCATAGGTCTCCATGCTAGTCTTCCAGATCTCCAGCCAAGTGCCCCAAGTCTCCATGCAAGTCTTACAGAGCTCCAGCCAAATGCCCCAAGTCTTCATGCAAGTCTTCCAGATCTCCAGCCAAGTGCCCCAAGTCTCCATTCAAGTCTTACAGAGCTCCAGCCAAATGCCCCAAGTCTCCATGCAAGTCTTCCAGATCTCCAGCCAAGTGCCCCAAGTCTCCATGCAAGTCTTACAGAGCTCCAGCCAAATGTCCCAAGTCTTCATGCAAGTCTTCCAGATCTCCAGCCAAGTGCCCCAAGTCTCCATGCAAGTCTTCCAGAGCTCCAGCCAAATGCCATAAGTCTCCATGCAAGTCTTACAGATTTCCAGTCAAGTGTCCCAAGTCTCCATGCTAGTCTACCAGATCTCCAGCCAAGTTCCCCAGGTCTCCATGCAAGTCTTACGGATCTCCAGCCAAGTTCCCCAGGTCTCCATGAAAGTCTCCAGCTTAGTGATCCACGTCTCAATGCAAGTCTTCCAAAACCAGCCAAGTCCACAATCAGAGTGCCTGAGGTCTGAGCTAAGAGCCCTTTGTCTCATCCCAATTATCCATATTTCATAGGTTTGTGCTGGGCTTGTAATGCTACAATTCAGTGAATACAACAATATTTTTTAGTACAATCTATCGATGAATGAGGAGTGTAACAAACATATTTTGGTTACCGGTAGTAATTCATCCTCAAACACACTCCAAAAGTTCAGATATACAGTATGCAGGGTCCACCCCACCTCTGTCATTTATATTGTGTGCTGTACTGAACCTCCAGTTGTACATTGGAAACCTTTTAAAATAAAAATGATAGAAGCCGAAGACAAACTGAGCCGGATATCAAATACAAAGCAGAGAACTAATGAATTAAGGAGAACTACAGGGTACTTCTATTTGCAGTGGGATCCCCCTCTAATTCTATGGGTTCTAGTTTAGGTGGAGGGGAAAGGACAAAGTAGATATAATGACTGGCTGGTAAGTTTACTGAGACATATTGACATAGAATTGTATCCTGTCCATGTGCTCCTTACAAGACGATATTGAATGTTGGAGTAGTTCTATTGGGGGCACTGCTAGGCCCTGGCACCTGGCGAACATGGCCCCCGCTTTTCCGTTAAGCCACCTGGGTCTTATTTGAGAGGGACAAAGGAGATACAGTTATGCATAATGCAGTATTGGAGCATGTCCCAGATCTGAACCGAAGATGTCATCGTAAAATATTACCAGGCCATCAACATTTACATCTGTGTGCCAAGAGATACCCCTGCTCTAGGGGTACCCAAAAAATGTCCTTAGGGCACATTCTGGTATACTTGCCCTCAATTCACTCAAGACTCCAAAAATTGATGCTCTAGAGATCTCACCATATCACAAAGAGGCCTGGGTGAGTATGGCTATGTAGAATAATATGATGAAACTTTGGGGGTAAGTAGCTGGTGACATATTTATCCTGCTGCATCTTCCTTTGTTCTGTGTTTTTGTTTTGTAAGTATTAACCTGATTCCCCTGGCAGCCATCGCTCTCTGTCCAATTCCCCAGAATGTGGAAGGGACCCACATTGTCATCCTCCCACACAATGCAGGACTCTGTGGGGTACAATGACACCAAATTGCTGTAAACAGGCAGGCAACGATGTGACATGGCTTCAGGGGACCAGTATTATGGAGAAGTGGAAGCCTAACGATAATGCTGATGTCCAAGAAATGTTACAGTAGTCAGTATTCAGTTGACAAGGCACATCATTATATTAGGGATATGTACTTAAATGATAATAAAGGCAAAAAAAAGCTTCCTACTCTACTGTCAGATAAGAGGGTTGTGCAGAAGATTTATCAAACTCCATCACACCATCATGATGCCAACAATAAGCGAGCAGCATGACATTTTAGAGATTCAACTGTCCATTATACAAAAAAATTGCCATGAAATACTCAGCACAGTACATATATTACCTTCAGGAATAAATATTCTACCGAATGTACGAGGTAGTGTGGGGGGTTGTATTACAAACCGCTTAGTGTTAGGTGGTTGGTTAGGGTTAGTATTAGCGTCAGGAGCCCTGGAGCAGCATGGTGGCTCAGGTGGTTCGCACTCTGCCCATGCAGCATTCAAATCCCGGCCTGGGCACTCAGCATCTTTGTAATCCCAAACTAGGTTCAAATTGAATTAGGTTCAAATCCCTGCCTGGGCACTGGACATCTTTGTAATCCCAAACTAGGTTGAAATTGAATTAGGTTCAAATCCCGGCCTGGGCACTGGGCATCTTTGTAATCCCAAACTAGGTTCAAATTGAATTAGTTTCAAATCCCGGCCTGGGCACTGGGCATCTTTGTAATACCGAACTAGGTTCAAATTGAATTAGGTTCAAATCCCGGCCTTAGCACTGGGCATCTGCAAGGATGTTTTCTCCGGGTGCTCTGGTTTCCTCCCACACTCCAAAGACATGCAGTAGGTTAATTGGCTTCCCTAAATAAAGATTCTCTTATGTTAGTTACATGTGACCTATGAGAGTGTTAGGTACATATACATGACTAAACATTAGATTGTTAGCTAGTGATATGACTATATATTCTCTGTAAAGCAATGCGTAATATGTCGGTGCTATATAAATACGAGATAATAATAATAGCAAGGGGGTTAGATGGCTGATTAATGTTAGGATAGGGTTAGTTAATGTTAAAGAGCTGGTTAGAATTAGTGTGTTAGGGGGTAAGATAGGGTTAATATTAGAGAGCTGATTAGAGTGTAAGGCGGTTAGTTGGGGTAATGTTAGGGCCTGTCTCCACTTGTGGTTGCGTTTTTTCTTTTATTATGATGTACAGTGCACAGTGCAACCGCCCCTGATCGGTCAGGAGCATGCTTATAGAGAATAATTGGACGCGGTTAAAAATCGCGTCCACGTGCGTTTTTTGACCATGTCCATTCATGTCTATGGCCGCGATCCACGGTTACCCGTATTTCAGATCTCGACTGCAATCGCGGCCAACCCCCCAACGGATAAGGCTGTTTAAATGAATGTAAGGGGGACAAGCCCTAAGAGAGATGGTTAGGGTTACAGTACATTTACAATTAAAATTTCTGAGTGCTCCCGGAGGACGGGCTTCTGCAGACTCTATGAAACACAATCAGCAAATAACCACCCAGGGAACACTACAATTGCCCAAAGAATGCTGGTTGCCGTAACTGTTTTCTACTGTTAGTGTTAAGGTGGGTTTACATGTCTAGATTTTCCCATTCCATCAACGAAGAACGAATGATTTTTTGGTTGATTGAACAAAAATCTAGAATGGCCAATTTGTTCGATGGATAAAAAATCGTTAGAAAGGTCGTCGAACATGTTGGTAAATTTTTTATCTGTCATTGTAAGTTCGAATGTATTTTCATTTGAAATCGTCGATGGAAAAAAAAAATCTAAAGTTACATTTGATAAATGAGCGAACGATGTTTGACAACAAAAAATCAAATTGGCAGTTGAAGAAAAAAACTACACGTGTAAACCCACCTACACGAGTGGTGGTCCTCAACCTGTAGGTCTGGACCCCCTTGGGGGTCGAACGACCATTTCGCAGGGGTTGCCGTGTTCACTGAAAGTATCAGAGCTGCTGCTAACAAGAAGCTCACAATGAAGCCCACAAGCAGGGTGGGAAGTTATGAGGGAGAGTAACCCCCCTCCCTCCTAACTTAGGAGGCATGAGGCGTTAACCTCCCTCCTAACTTTCCATCCGCAAAACATTTGCACAAGCAGGGTGGGGAAATAGGACGGAGGAGAGATTACACTGATCTGATCATGCGGAAGGGACATCACAGAATGTTGCGTTCCAAATACAAGAAGTGACATTTTGTGACGTCACTTAGGGGGTCGCAAAAAGGTTGGAACTACTGTGTTAGAGGATTGGATAGGGTAAGTGTTAGTGAGTTGGTTAGCACTATTGATAGGGTAAATATACAGTCCAAGTTAATGAATTTACATTACATCTGGAAGGTTTTCACCACCACACAATGAAATAGATTCAAAACAGCTTGATTCCGTTCTTTAGCCCTGTGCGCATGCTCCATAGTACCATCGCCTACAAATAGATCTAAATATCTAGAAAACCCGTCAGATGCTTGAACAAAGGACTGAATGTTACCAACATGTCCTTTCATGCTCAATCAATTTCATGTTACATTTTTGGATCCAATGCGATTTCCATCCAAAAAAAACCACCCAGCATTTACAAATGATGGGTATCTATATCAGTGTGCGGTATCCAAGGCATGGAGAGGAAATCAGTGGTATAGGCCTGGGGTACAACTTTGCACAAGTAATGAAGAATATAAGTAAATGTAATCCTTTTTATATATAAATAGATGTGTGTGTGTTCACATTGTTTCAGGACATAAAGGATATCGCAGCACAAAATAATTCCTCTACTATTCTATATACTATTTCCAGTTGACTCAGGTGAGATAATATATATTCAGCTGATAAAAAAATAGGGACAATATGCTGATATCAACATATGAAAAACAATTGACATTGGAATGTAACAAGAATGGTTAAGGCCAGAAAATGCTCACATTTGACAGGAATATTCCAGGGGATATCTGGATAGGGGGAGGGGGAGACCAGCGCTGCAGGGCACAACACTGACTGATTGTAATGAATAGGTTGCTGTGCTTCATGTTATTTTTTATAATACAAAGAGGTATATAAACATGTAAATGATTTGTAAATTATATTGATGCTTATTCATTTAAATAATTATTATAATCAATGATATTAAGGCGATACAGGCTGTGTATATACCGGTATTAATATATATTTGTTTTCTTAAATCTTGGAATTTAAATTTAAATTTGAACCACACGCATCCTCAGCCTTAGTCATATAGCCATAAGCTTGCCATACATGTGTCAACTTTTGCATGATTGATCTGAAATTCGATCATGTTGTGAGATTTCACAATCGTGCAACAGTCTAAAGCCCCCCCCCCCATACAATTTACAACCCACCATACAATTTCTGTACAATCCACTTTTCTTCTACCAAAACCATGTAATATGAGGACCCAGATTTTTATCGCAAAGATATGACCCATGCACTGTACAAACTGGGAGTGAGGGTAGTATATTTAAGCTGCCCATACCCTTCAGATCTCTCTGTCAGTGATATCCTTAGATCTCCACAACTATTATGCCGGGTCTCTGTATTGACACAGGTGAGCTTTTTAGGACCTGGAGTAACAAAATGTTCTTTCCTAAACATACATTGTAAGTAGTGTGAGCTCAATATTCGAATTGCAATGCGGGCTAGTTGAAACATGGTATCAAGAAAATATACCATGTGACCATTCATGTTGAAGGTACGTGATGTCATTTGCGATTTTGTCACATGTAGGCCATACACTTGATTTGAGTTTTCGTGAAATATCATGAATGAAATATATTGGCCTAGGCCGCTTATCACGTCAGAGATTTAAGTACCTTAAGCTGGCCATCCTGCCGATATGAAGCGGGCCGATTTTAACCTGCCGACGGCGTGGCGCGCTCAGCCGTCGGTCAGGTTAAATCGGCCGCTTATCGGCATGTGCCGCAATGGGCGACAGATCAACTGTCGGAAAATCTCTGCCGGGGGAGGCGATGTGGAGCCGATCCATACGCAAATAGCGCGCTCATTGAGCTGTTGGGCCGGCCACAAGGGTGCCCAGCCGACAAGCGCCCCAGAATCATGGATGTAACGTGATACGTCATCACGTTTCAATCCCGGAACAAATCCGGCGATGTTCGGGATGGTCGCCGTGTGTAATCCCACTTAGGCTATGTAGCCACTGTGCGGGCCCCCGGCACATTCTAAACTGGCTCACTGTGCTTTTGTCGGTGGGCACGGCATCACCTAAAACAAGTCCACCCCACTAATCGTGAACATCGAGGGGGGGACGCCATCTGACTGACCACACGCACTTCAATTCGCGCGAGACCCGAATCGATCGCCCTTTGCGCAATGATTCCCTCCAAGTAATGGTAGCGAACAGGTTTCGACTATTGGTTCCTTGGATCAGCTTTCCAACGTCCCCTCAAAGAAGGGTGTCCGTATTTGATTGGCACAGGCATCGATGTTTGGGAATCTACCCCCTCTAAATCCCTCGTGTGGGGGCCTTACGCGTACACATAACCTGTCCAGCCACTCCTTTTATGTTGTCACTTTAACCATCCAGGGTTTATTTCACCCAACACAGCAGTAAAAGAAACTCAATATCCGCTGTTGTGGGGATATTTGGAAAATGTTGCCTCAGGCAACAGTCAACTGCCCTCGGGGGACAAGAAAGTGAGTTGCTTGGCAGTTTTGCTGAAGCACAATGTTAAAGGTCATAAAAGTTGTGTTTAAGTTTTGTACGTTTGTTATTATTGTAATAAATCAATGTGTTTATTGCTAACCACACAGGATACTGGGAGAGATGTTGTTCCTTGGCCGCGGCCTGCATGTGAATTGGACCTTAGTTCTGAACTCCCATTTGTACATGAACAGTCATGTCACATGGTGAGAAGGAAATACGCCTGCCATCCCCTTGCGACTCTGCGACATTACAAAGCAAAGAGAGTGTGTCAGGACAGACGGCAACAGGGGAAGAAGTGGCCCCCCAGACTCTCCATCACTCCTCTTTGTTACTCTATGAAAAAGTATCTGACGCCCGTTCACACATGGATCTTCAGGATCACATGGATCTTCTGTGGAAAGAGTTACACACATCTCCGGCTCTGTTTAATATTGACACGGCAATCTCACAGATCTCACACTGGAACATTTGGCTCCACCAATCAACGTTTCCGTTCCCATTACAAATTCATACCTTTTGTCATCCCAGACTGCTGCTCCAGCCCCGCATTATCCGCACAGCCTCGCCGGAATCATTCACAATCCACATAGTGTAATATGTTTTATCTCGCAAACAATACACTACGGATTTCTTCACCATCTGACACATTATACGTAATAACATCTAAATGTCTGGATCCTCTGCTCAGACTAGGCTAACTGTATCCAACATGGATCAATTCATGACAATAGTAGATCCCTTACACAGTGCGCATTACATTTTACACAATGGGGGCTATGATGTGCCAAAATTTCATCAGACTGCAGCTCTTGTGAATTTTTTTTAAGAGATACGATAGATCTAGATAGATGATCAGATAGCTCGATAGAAGATAGATAGATAGATAGATAGATCGATGTAGCTAGATAGATCGATATGGGGATAGATAGATAGATAGATAATAGATGCATGATAGAAATCATAGACCGATAGATAGAAATAGCTCGTCGCTCAGCTCGCTCTGGCCGCTCTCTCGCGTCGCTGATGCTCGCTACTCGATCGCTCAGCTCGCTCGCTCGCTCCTCCTCCTACAGAGCTCTGGATCAGATAGCTAGACTCGATCGATGTCGCGTAGACTCGCTCGCTCGCATCGCTCTACGCTCGCGAGCTCGCTCGCTCGCTCGCCTCGCTCGCTCAGCTCGCTCGCTCGCTCCTGCGCTAGCTCGCTCCTCGACTCTCGCTCGCTCCTCGCTAGCCCTCGCTCGCTCGCTCGCCGCCTCGCTCGCTCGCTCGACCCGCTGCTCTGGGCTACTCGCTCCGCTCGCTCGCTCGCTCGCTCGCTCGCTATCTTCGCTCGCTCCCGCTCGCTCGCTCGCTCTGCTCGCCTCTCGCTCGCTCACTCGCTCGCTCGCTCGCTCGCTCGCTCCTCGCTCGCTCCTTCTAGCTCTGATGTCTCGCTGATTGCCATTCTGAACGGCGGTTTCTTAACTGTTGGCAGGGAGGAAGGCCGGCACCGAGGACGGAATAAGGAACGGAAGGAACTGAACGGAAGGAAGGAAGGACAGGCAATATGTATTACTCCTGGATTTTAGGAGTATAACTACGGCCCCCCCAAGAGGGACGGATGTGGGTGATAAATTAGATGATGAAGATAGATAGATAGAATCGATAGTATAGATAGATGATCTGATACTAGCCATGATAGAGAGATAGATATGGGTATGATAGATAGATAATATGCTAGATAGATAGATAATAGATAGATAGATAGATAGATAGATAGATATATGATAGATATCTAGATAGATACCATACACATGTAGGTGGCACCCTCTGCATTTCATTGTTAATGGGTTCCAGATTTGGAAATATGGGGCCTTACTACTCTGATCAGATCCATTGATATATATTGCCACAGACATGCCCTGAAGCATCACATCAGCATAGACGTCCTGAGTCATGTGACTAGAGGAAACTACAACACCCAGCATGCCTATGCTGCCAGACCCTCTGGGACTTTGTGTACCCTATAGCTGCCCGGATGCACCACCACAAAGAGACTGACCCTTGGCTATAAATGCAGTCCCATAATGGAAGTGCCCCTCCTCGGGGGGGGGGCAGTGATGTGCAGAGCCCCCCAGCTCTCCCAAGCTGTCACCATACCTGCCATTTCCTCCAGCCCTGCAGCAGCTCCTTGCCTCCACTATACTTGATCTCTATACCGGGGTCCGGTCCTCCCGTTTCCCCGGGGAGCTGATGACGGAGCCCGAGATCTCGCTGACATCGCTGGCGTCTCGCTGAGTCCCCGTCCATGTCGGGGCCGGCTGCCGCTCCTCGGGGTTCGGCTCCCCTTCTTCCCACCGCTGTACCATCGAAATCAATGGTCTTGTTCTCATAGGCCCATCCACCGAGGCGAACATGCCCCCTATTTCACCCGGGGGGGTCTGGGCAGTGGTGCCAGTCTGGCCAAATACACGGGCAGATCAATCTTCTTTATTCCCATTCCTCTTCTCTCTCCGCTGCCATGCTACAATACATCCCAAAACAAAACAACCACCCTGCCCCTGTTGCGTGATGGA
>CM070032.1:213482199-213500352 GCA_036250615.1 Ptychadena robeensis
AACTGCATATGTTTTGTTAAAAAATTTTGATATGGGGGGGCTAACCCGGCTGAGGTCTGTATGTGCGTTTCCCATCTGTATGTGTGTATCACGTCTGTATGTGCGTATCCCATCTGTATGTGTGTATCACGTCTGAATGTGTGTATCCCATCTGTATGTGCGTATCACGTCTGTATGTGCGTATCCCATCTGTATGTGTGTATCACGTCTGTATGTGCGTATCCCGTCTGTATGTGCGTATCCCATCTGTATGTGTGTATCACGTCTGTATGTGTGTATCCCATCTGTATGTGCATATCCCATCTGTATGTGTGTATCACATCTGTATGTGCGTATCACGTCTGTACCGTATATAATAAATTGCAGTCATACATTTTGTTCATCTATATTTCATGTAATGCAATCGATCCCAGCGTTGTTTTTATTTGCAGGCGGGTTATTGTCGTAGACGTTTTATACCACAATTATCCATTGACCTTTGCTACTTGCTCCGCTGACAGCTTACTTGACAAATGGCTTTTACCATCAATAGGCCAGGTTAAGGCTGATCCTCTGGAGATCCAGTCCTGATTTATCATAGAAAGTGAAGGCAGGCTGATTGTGTGACCCTCCACGCGTCTGACCTGGCTTAGATTGGTGCTCGCAGTGACAATAATTACAAAGCATTGCCTGCGGACAATCATTGCATGACGTCAGAGCACCAGGACCAGCATTCTGAACTGCTCGCTCAGTACGCAACCAGGATGGCAAATCCATTGTATAGTATAAATGTGTCGTAGCGCCTGGAACTGACTGCGCCAAACACAGAGCACATGATGTCTTCATAAAATCGTAGCATAGCTACACTACAGAGCCATTTATTCCAAACTGCATACAGCTGTTTCAGGCTCCTTGGCCATCATCAGTGCAGTGCATGGAACCATGGCTCTATGGTGTAGGGCTTGGAAGCTTGGTTGCAGTTTGAAATAAATGGCTCTGTAGCATTAAGGCTATATTTGCACTGTACACCAGCGGTTTCTGGATGTGCATCTGGCTGATGGGGCGAAAAGGAATAATTTGCATGGCTCCGCCCACTGTCCCAAAACAAGGGCTTCCACCTAAAGTTTTGGGATTTGTGCTGGATTGGGCCGTGTAAATACCTTCTGTTTTAAGAAGGCTTGATTGTGCTTTCTCATTTAGAAAACTCCACTATCTGACTTTGCATTTCCCACCCTCGGCTTATACTTGAGTCAGTAAGTTTTCCTCTTTTTAGAGATACAATTAGGTACCTCGACTTATATTCAGGTCGAGTATTTGCTATTTCTATACAGTGCATACAACAAAAAAATTAGAAATACAAAACTTTGGGTCCAAAAAGCATTGTAATACCAAAATAAAAATGCATACATTGGTCCTGTATGCTTCTTGTCATGTGTTTCTCCATGTTCTCTATCTGATGTGAGCGCAGAACTAGCATATTAGACTTAAGCAGGAATAGGTGTCATTGCTGACCTCAGAAAATCACTGCAAAGGATGATACTCTTTCATAATCTATAACCCCTTATAGATGTCTTAAAGGCTGATACAGAATGACTTTGTGTTTCTAGAATTACCTTCATGATTGGTGTAGTGGTCAAAAATAGTATAAGTGCAAATTTGAGGCTTCTTTTCTTTTAGAGCCGACCCGTCTGTCGTGACAAATAACTTTCTCTACATCTATTGCTGACATCTAGTGTCCATGTATAGGAAGTGGTACAGAAAACACTTGTCCCCACTTAGGTCAACGTTAGCGATTAGGCACATCTTTGGACGCATTTTTCCGGACGCGATTGGGCCAGACAGGACCGCGCCCTATCCCCCCTGATCTTGCCAATAGAGAATGATTGGTGGCGCGTAAAAAAAATCGCGCCTCAAGTAATTTCATGTTAAATATGTCTATTCATGTCTATGAGCGTGATCAGGGGTGATCGGCCGCTATGGCACAAGATCAAAAACGCGCTAAGCAGCGTTTTAGATCACAGGCCTCACCGCGCCCAATTGCAGCTGTGGGGATGTGCCCATTCAAATGCATGGGCGATGATCGCCAAAGTGGGAACAAGACCTTAAGTAGTGATGGCTGAACAGTTCGGCATAAACATTGAATGTTTAGGAACTGTGCGTTTAATATACAGGAAGTGACGTTGTGGTGAAATCCATCGATCGGAAAGGCTGCTGCATAGGGAGCTTTAGGTCCACCAATATACTTAGATTGCCATAGATCAACCCAAAAATGTCAAATCCGATTTGTAGTCGATTCTGACTTTGTTTGGTCAAACGTTCAGGGCAGGCAGAACTGGACTGAACGCCGTGAAGAGCGCACGGTGATCTATCAGTCAAAACTGTGTTTGGGCTACTTGATTACTGAAGTGTACTAACTCACCTCAACATGAAGACCTTGATACCAAAAACAATTCCTCTGGTGTAAATTCACATAAGTTACAGGTGCTGCCACATTGCTGTGTACGGTGGTTACAAATATTGCACAGGGGGTTGGCGGGCAGCTATTATCCGGACGACACCCAGCCCAGCGGACCTATCACCTGCTCTACCACTTTCTATAGTAGGGCAGAGCAGGGGCTAAAAAAATGAATAACCTGAAAGGTATAGAAGCTGCAACGCTCTGTCCCTACAGTGACGCCGTGGCACACTCTAGGCACAAGGGACTTGAGAAGACAGATGCCCCCTTCCCATGTCCCCTTACACCTGGCAATCCACCGTGTCACTAGAAGGGCAGGTTGAAGACTTGATGAAGTGCAGACTAGATACCTTAATCTAGTCTGCGCTCGGCCCCTCCAGTCTGTGATGGCCACCAATGGGTTGGTGCTGAGAGGAGCTCCAGAAATGGTATTTGGTCTTGAGTAAAATGCACCCATGCTGTCCATCGGGCAGAGGCTCAAAAATCAACCAGGGGACACCTCATGTAGCGTCTTCCTGGCTTTATCACTTTCCGTAGGTCCGGGCACGCTATGTTTCCAGGCACCCGTTGTGAATGCCTCTAAGGCTGGGTCTACACTTAAAAGTGGTGGGTGTTATGGAGATTAGTGTTGAGCTTAAATATTCGAATCGCGAATATATAATATCGGCTATTTAAAAATGTGAGAAATGGCGGCAGATATTCACAATTTCAAATATTCATGATATATTGCATTGGGATGCTTATGGCCATGGATTGCGAATATAAAAAGCTCATGTGACCATTAATTTTGCGAGCATATATATTTTTGCAAAGTGCTCGCAATTGCGAATATTCGAGACTATCCAATAGAGTATTCGAATATTGCCTATGCCGCTCATCACTAATGGAGATGTCAGCGTGACATGTCCATGAAGCCTGTCCACAGTTTGTCCCCTATTTGGGTCACTTCACATGCTTACAACACCACGCCCTATTCATAATAATGAACAAATCATGCCCGAAACACATTAGGTGCTATTTGTTCATATCACATAACGTGCCCATTGCCGCTGCGCGTCTGTGTGACAACGATGAACCCACAATGTCCAGCGGTATAGACTGGAACTTTATTTTCCATAGTGCAATGATGGTGAACCTATGGCATGAGTGACAGAGGTGGCACTCGGAGCCCTCTCTGTGGGCACGCGAGCTGTCAGCCAGCACAGAGGAGAGAACTGCAGCCTATTGGTTCTCAATACTGTCCGTTCTTTTCCCCTCTCTTCTGATTGCACATAGCACCCCATACCCTCCCCTATTCTATCTTATAAGAAAGTAGAGGGTGTGTGTGTTTACATAAGTTGTGTGTGTAATTCAGGTTATATTGCCATGCTGGCACTTTGACATAAATAATTGAGGTTTGGGATTCAGTTTAGGCACTCGTAGTGCAGACCCTTAGCTTTACTTTAAGGTAGCCTCGATTTGTCTGCGATCAATTCCCGATTCGATCATTCCCTGCGATTAAGGAATTGGCGACTGATCATTCTGTAATCCATGGCACACCACATTGGGAAACAGATTCTGGGTCGATTTTGACAGGAGAAGTAGGAGCCGAAAAGGTTGATTCCTCAAAATCGATGGATTAGAATGACTGCTGCATAGGGAGCTATGGGTCAATCGCAACAGGAAGTGATTGAGGGTCTCCACAACGAACTTCGATTGACAAATGATTGATCGATTGACAACCGATTTGATTTTTTGGGTTAATCGTTCAGGGTGGACAGCACTCGTGGCCGAATCGACAGCCGAGTGTGGCAGTCGGGCAAAAATCGAGTTAAAATTTGTCCGGTGTATGGCTACCTTTATATTTTCTTCTTATATTGGATGACTTTATTCAGGGATGCACATAACGTTTTAGTGAGCTCCTCAAATGAGTACCAGGAGATGGTGTTTGGTACTCATCCCATATTTAGGGTGGTCATCCTCACTGTCCCCTGCATCAGCTTCCTGCATGGTAGGTTCTGCTGCAAATGGACCTTTTGGGATTTGGGTCAAATGTAACTCTCTCGGTACAACATGTTTGATCCCCCAGATCTCATACCTAAGTAGTGCAACCCCAAGATTTTCTGGCTTGGTAACTAACCGCTGAGACTACCTGCAGTCCAAATGTCATCCTTTCATAGTCATATTCCAGCTGTCACCCCGTGCTTTTCTCTTGTCAGATTTTACCCTTACATATGCCTACTCTTACTTTCATCCCCCAGATCTCCAACACCCTTTAAAGTCCAATCTTTTTTTTTTTAGATTATTGATTTACATTCCCAATTTCACCCCCCTAACTGCAACCTTTCATAGTTATTCATGTTTCCCTGTAGTTATCCAAGTGACATAAGTTGTATACATGTAACATTTAGCTGCGGCCGCCCAGACAGGGAGCGCCTCCAAGTTGTCAGTACACATATGAGCTCTGTAACAATAATACAGGTACGCAGAGCTACTTATGTGCACCCCTGCCTATATTAGTGTATTCTCTTTCTCTTAGCAAAACATCAATTTAAGCAAAAAAGATAAAAGAACACTAACACCCCCTGAATATATACTAAGGGATACAATTTTAGCACTAACGTCTGGCCAGAAAATTGAACAAATGATAAAAATGTAAACAGCATACACCCCGTTGTAAGATGAAAACACCGGACGATAATGTCAGAAGCGAGAAGGATCACACAGAAAATGCAGAGGATAAAGAAGATGTAGTGCTCATTGTGCATTTATTCTTTTTTATTTACCATGTTTTCATCCATTTTGTTAGAGTCTCTGAATATCGGGACTATTGCTGTGCAACAAATTTAGTCCAGTTAAAAACTAAATAGGTACAAAACTCATAATTTCAAGAGTCGCCTGGCAGCTCCGGCCAGTTCTGTGGATACAAAATAAAATGAGATCGGTGTGTCTGTTTTGGCAGTTGCAGAAGAGTCAGATGTTTCCCCCATGTGCTCTTTTCAAACCCTGCAATATAAAGAAGAAGAAAACACATTACTGAATTGCAGGGAATATGCTCAGAATCCTGCCCATGCTTTTACAGGTAGCGGGGGAAATTACAACTGTATTGTTGGTTAGAAGAGAATTGTCCCTTACACTGGCGGTCAGTTGGAAAATGGTCCTACTAAGGTCACCATAGCAGGGGACCATTGACTTATGAACTGAATTGGTTCCCAAGGATTGGTAGTAAGTTAAGTTGGTTGTAAGTCAAGACAATTGTTCCCAAAGGAAATAATGAAAATGCCTATAATGTGTTCTGAACCTTCCAAAGCCCCCCCCCCCCCTACCCAAAGCACCCTAACCTCACCTTATCATAATAAAGAGTGTTGTATAATATGTGTAATTTACCAGAAACACCAATAATTTTCCTGCTTTCAAGGTGACATCTCTGACATCAAAGAATGAAATAGAAGGTGGCTGAAAAGGAGAGTCCCCTTCCGTAAGATCATCAGGAATCTGTGCCATGTAGCCTTTTGTAGATTGGTGAGATAATCCATTATGATGTGCTGTACTTATTAGTGACATCAGGTCATTTGATTACCACCATGCAAGCAGAAACATGTTTTGTCCTTGGCCATAATCATGGTTGTAAGTCGAATCTTTGGTTGTAAGTTAAACTAAAATTTTGGTTGTATCTCAAGTTGGTCATAAGTCAAGCTGGTTGTAACTCAAGGGTCCACTGTACTGTACATTTTTTGTACATCCAGTTTGACCAAGACCATGTAATATGAGGGCCTTTATCCAATCAATCTATATCCAATCTGGGAGGTACCTGCACTACACCCAGAATCTGGGATGAGTCCCGCACTTTCCGAAAGATTTTTAAAACCAGCAACAGGTGTGGTATGTAATCGAAAACCAGGTGCACAGACTGCACACACCCTGTCTCTTCAACTTGCTTGACACCACTCCAATGAAAAAAGGCAAATGTCTGGCACTAAGGATAAGATTCTTTGAAAACTTTATTACTCATCCATAAAATCTATAGACAAATAAGTGGTACAATCACCCGGGGGCATCTAATCCTATGGCGTATTTCATCCCATGTGTATCGGGACTTATTCGTAGAATAATTCTTCATAGAAACTTATCCTGAGTGCCAGACATTTGGTACCTGCACTACACACGTGTTGGTGGATATAAAGGAAATTTTATAAAGCGATTGAAAAACCTGTGGTGGTCATTGGATAAATGAACCTTTATTCTGGTGGTCAGTGGAAGGTAAATGGCAGACACAGTGCAATGATGCACTACATTCCCATAGGAAGTAAATGAATGCGTCATTATGACATTCAATATACTAGGGTGCTTTACACTTGGCTGCCAAGTGTAGACACTTGTAGTTTAGATACGGATTGCCCAGTGTAGACAGGACCTAACATTGCTGGTTGGTTTAGAGATGCCAAACCTTTACAGGCAGTAGATCAATCCATCACTGTTCATGGAAACCCTGGACACGTGTGCAGAAACCCTGCCAAATGCTGATCTATATTAACTTTACCTTGGCAGACAGTATATGAAGTATTTTCGCATTTGCATATTCTCTACTTTATTAACAGAGCCACTGAGGGCACATTGTGATGTTTCCATGTGTTGCTGTTGTATTTGAGCAGTGCCAGTTTATGACCCAAGGTGACCTTGAATTTTTCATGACATTTTACTGTGTCCATTGGCCACAGCATTCTCATTATTTGGACCTGCAGATGTGGCTGAAAGGTTCATGGCTGGTGCTTGAAGCCACAGATGGGCATAGTTTTAATTCAAAAACTTCATCTCATGTCTCCCACATATTTGCTATAATGACCTACCCATCTTAATCCTTGGTGATATCAATATTGCCATGGATGACCCCAGCAACAGCCAATTCTGCAGAACATCCTACTCAAACCTCTCATAAACTGCTGCTCCTCTCTGCAAATCTCTATACTTATACTGGCCTCCAATAACCCGGAGAATGTGCAGTTTTAAGACCTCTTTACAGCCGCTTCTACTCTCTGGAACTCTTTCCCTCATCCTATTAGACTTGCTCACTTTTAACACTTTCTAAAAATCCCTGAAGACCCCCCTCTTCAATCTGGCCTACTGATCTTCTCATTCCTAACATCACCACCATGCCAGTCCCATCGCCCCCACCTATTGTATATTCTGTTTTCCCAACCTATTAGGCAGAGTCCTCTACTCCTCCTGTGTCCTGTACCTGCGTGTTATCTTGTGTTGCATCTCAACTCTAATTTAATCTACAGTGCTGCGTAATATGTTGGTGCTATATAAAAGTTAATAATAATATAGTTTTGCATGGCATAGTCCAAAATCAAGCATAGTATAGGGCTCAATTGTTAATTTCTTAAATTGTTTTGGAAACTCCATACAGCGAGGGATAATGCATCCCAAGCAATTTAAAATTAAACTGAAGTGGATCTGTCTAGTCCCATTAACCCCTTGATTACCAGTAAATTCACTGTGCCTTTTAAATATGCCAGGACTGTTTCAGTTACCAATTTTTTTAATTGTTAGTGTCTTATACATCTGACACTTGGTAGGCTAAAGCTGGGTACACACAGATTAGAGCAACATCGGGTGCCATGCACGCTCACGTTTGCCATGGTTCCTTTGAGCAGAGATCAACGGATCCTGCTCGAAGGAACTTGACCAAACTGGAAAACTTGGTCGAAATCCATTACTTTGAATGGGGACAGTGGGTCTTCATTCAAAGTAATGGCCAGGCTGCAGCTGAACAGCACACAGGCGGCTGTGATTAGCTAGCTGTAGGGGGTGGGGCCAGCACATCTCTGTGCCGGGGGCGGGTGTGCAGGCCTCTCTCTCACGAGGAAACTGGGTCCCCATCAAACGGGAATTGATGTGCCCACGCTGTGATTGATTGCCGGTTGATTGCACAGGAATCTACCTGTGTATGCCCAGCTTAACCCCGAATTAACTCGGGCTGAGTTTCATGCATCATGAAACTCAGCCCCAGTTAGCCGGAGGAACGCCCGAGGTCTCGCCATCTTCTGACGGCGGTCGGGAGCATCGGCATGTATGCCGATGCTTCCGGGTCCGCCCCCGATCGCGTCACCGGAGATGCAAAGGGGGCGGGGGTAGGCGGCGCCATAGACCTCCATGTAAATGGAGGGGCGTCGCCTTTCTCCAGCATAAGTCCGGCGTCTCCAGTGACGCCGGGCTTATGTTTAGAACCCTGAGCTAAGCTGGCAATCACGGCGGAGCACATTGTGCTCCGCCGCGATTGCCCGTGGCACGGTTATAAAAAAAAACGTGCCACGTGGCAAATGCTCAGAGGGTTAAGGTTATATTGAGCTTCTTATACCAGCACTTTGAACCTGGTTTCTACTTTTGTTTAGATGTCTATCGCGGCTTGCTTGAAATTAAATATAATTCTTGGTGGACAAATGCCACTAATATAACCGTAATTCCCTCGTATCAAAGAACAACATTCATCTACATACTGGAGCTCTGCTGCCATCTAAACAAAGTACATGGCACAGAAATGCTTAAGCTCAGACTCATAGACATCAACCACCATCAGTAGTAAATAAAATGATTGTTTGGTAAATACCAACCATCTTTGTTTGCTGGAATAGATCATCAAGGCCACAGAATGAATGCTAGTGAGAAAAACAAAAAAAGGAACAAAAACTATAAAATAAGATCAAAACAAAACAGAAAAAAGGAAAAAGAAGAAATGCAGTGAGAAGCAGTTATAAAGTACGTTTGATAGAATTGTACAATATTCCTATACAGAAGAGCAGTATGCATTTCATATGATGTAACAATTTAATAAATTAAAGAATTCTACTTCTTTTATTACACTGAGTAACTCAGTGGTTTTAAACCTTTTTAGATCCGCGACCCCAGAAGTGACGCCTCAACGAGTCACTTTCTGTATTTGGAACAGGGAAGGGCCAGTGTGGAGTGTCACTTCCGCTTAATGAAAACCGGAACTGGTCACTTCCGGCAGGATCAGGTAAGTGTAATGTCCCCGCCTTCCTATTGTCCCACCCAGCTTGTGCAAATGATGTGCAGCGTGGGAAGTTAGGAGAGAGAGTAACACCATAAGTTAGAATGTAGGGGGCGTTACTCTTCCTCCTAACGTTCTCGACCCTTGTGAAATGGTTGTTTCCATTTGTTGAGAACCACTGGTCTAACTTCATTCAGAGAAGAGAAACTTATATAGTAGAAGATAGTTATTATGATGACAGTTCTAGGAACAGTTTTGCATTTCCTCTTACTTTATTGAGTTACCAATACAAATTTGAGGCGAAATTCCTCAGCCGAGACACACACACCACAAAAACAAAAAAAGTGTTTTATTTTCCCCCCAAATACTAGAACAAATGCCATATGGGGAATTTTGGAACATCAGTGGTTCCCAAACTTTTTTCATTAGCCCCCTCCCCCCAGCCAAGCCAAATCCTCCAATTCCCACCTGTTTACATGCATTAAAATACATTTTCCTAGACATGATGACACAACACTCCCGCCCTGGAGTAACCTCCCTTCCTTTCTAACTTGCATGCACACAACATCTATTAATATCTCCAGCAATTGTGGGGATGATAGCATGTTCATGGGCTTTACAATAAACTCGCAAAATCCGAAATTTTCAAAAAGAAATTCCACCATCTCCCACAAGGTGGTGCTGGCCCCAGTGATCTCTAGTGTCCCCTCAGAGGGGGGGTGTAGACCCCAGGTTGAGAACCACTGCCCTACGAAATCACAGTACAAAGTGGTATTCTGCAAGCTGCCATCGTCCTCATAAGTTGAAATTGTCTCTGGTTGTCCATCTCCAGTGCTTGAGGACCAGAATCATAGTTTAATATTTCCAATAACAGCCATATACTGAATGATTCACAAAGGGTCTAAAAATTCTCAACATATGTCTCCCAAGAGCTGGAACTGGACAAAGAAAACATATCTTCAATGGTGTATGGAACGCAATATGAATAGAATGATTAACAAGTAATTCAATAAGGAGATTGTATGACTTTCATATCTTTGTATATATATTTATGTAAATGTAGGATTATTAGCAAAACTCTGTAAACAAGTCAAAGATATATTCCCCTGACAATCTGTAACATGGCTGCCACAATTTGGCATTATACGTGCAGATCCTCTGCTTTGCATGGAGATTACTAATACTATAATTAGTGTATTACCGCCAGCAGCCCAGACACATCACACAACCAGCACAATACATGACTCCATAATGATGACAATAAAGACAATGCTTTACCTTTTCTTCTATTTCTTTCAGTTGTCTTTTTTGAAGCTCTATCCTGTCTTCGAGTTCTCGGATTCTCTGGATATGGAAAGGTAGGACACAGACATTTTATTATTACTGCGGAGTATGCTCAACATCCATGGGCCCCAACAGCCAGCATTACAATCAGGAGTTTGTCTACTATTTGGAAAGCCACGTAGCATGTGGGGGCCGACAGACAAGCGACGGAGTGCAGCATGTGTCATCATGCTGCACTCCATTGCTTTGTGTCGGACGTTAGTTTGAACGAGGACGCCGGTCCCCATTCAAACTAATGGCAATGACCAAAGATTTACGGACATGTCTATTCTCTGGCCGAGCTTTGGGGTGACGAGCGCACACACACGGACATCGGTAGACCAAAAAATCGGCCGTGGCTCGCTACGTTTATGGGGGCCTTCAGGCTATGGAAAACAGAAAGAGACTTGCACCCCGGTAGCCTATATTTATACTACAGGCATATGAGAAAACAGGATTTTAACAGCAGAAAAGTTCTGTTTTCTGGTATGCCTGTAGTATAAATATAGGCTATGGGGTTCAACTCTCTTTCTTTTTTCCATATTTGAATGTTAGGATGTTGGCAGTTGACTGGGCCTGATAAAGGGATTCACTCTTTTGTTGGTAACACTTAGGCTATGTTTCCACAGCGTTCAGCGGATCCATCAGCCAAGCAGATAGCGGAGGTTGAGGTACTGCCCTACTTTAACCTCTGACCGACGGACCCGATGAACGCCGTGGAAACAGGAGGGGCAGAAAGTCATGCATATGCATGGGAAGCGCAGAAATCCCCATCAAGGAATGTGATCAATGTTTTTAAAAAACATCTAAACAGAAATTGTAATTATAAATCAGGAAAATATAAAAATAGTGTGTGAATATTCTTTCATTCAGTCAGCAGATGGCAGCATTTCCCTTCCCTTACACCTATGCAACCCATTCATCTGATATATAAGAGTGCGACCTCCACCACACTGCGTGGGGACGGTGAGAATGACCATACATCTCTTGGCTGCGAGTTGAATAGGAAATCTAAGCATTTTACAGTAGATAAACATACAACTAGTGAGAGAAATAGTAAAGTCATCTTTCCTTTTCAATCTTATCGAGCCCAAAATTGGTGTCTCGTACCCCCATATATCATCTCATCCTCTTTTGATCCCTTGTTTTAACCCACATATTTCTTGTTGTCTTTTCTTTTTTTCCTGGGTTTCACTTTTGTGGTGGACCCTCTTCGAGGGCACCTCCATTCCATCCTACAACCTACACTGATTATTTATTGGGGGTTATATTCCATGGTTGCTATCAGTTCATTCTCAGTCTCAGCAGGTGTCAGTTCTAGTAAGAACCCCAGCAAGTATTAGGCAACCATCGACATCACGAAGCAAGTATTAGGCCGGCATTGATAACACCAGGCAGCTTTACAGCGTTTCTTCTTCATTCAGTGATCTTGGCCAGTACCAGCACAGTGTGTATTGCGCATGACGAATATCCGCACGCACATTAGCGAAATATTGCGAATTTTCGAATGGCGGATATTCAAGGAATATATTAAAATTTCAAATATTCTCGCTCAACACTACTCAATCCCTGGCCAATACTCAAGGATCCCCATCCAAAATAATGGTGATCGACCACAGATTTACCAACATGTTGGATCCCTGTTCGACAGACATATTCTTGGAGTGGAATTGATCGCTCCAGATGGGTAGTGTTATATTCACGAAAGATCAATTGCTGCAAATGCACATGAAGATTGATTGTTCACGAAACAAACCAAAAATCAATCCATGTATGGGTACCTTAAGGCCAGCATTGATAACACCCAACAAGAATCAGAGTCAGCAGCAATAACCCCCTGTAAAGCTGGCCATACACCTTTACATCTCTCTGTCAGATATCCTTTAGATCTACCAACAACTATATAGTGCCGGGTCCTCTGCGATTGAACACAGGTAGACTTGGTTGTTTAGAAAGTCCCTTACATTACATGGTTTTGGTAAAACAAAAGGAGATCTAAAGGAAATCTGACAGAGAAATCTAAAGGTGTATGGGGACCCTAAGTGTCAGCCCCTGGAATATGCAGATGCCAATGCAGCAACCAAATGTTAAATCCTCCCTTTAAACGTCCTAACATTCTATATTGGTATGTAAAAACAATGAACTAACGTTTCTTCTTAAAATGTATATTCTCTCAGGAAGTCCAAACTCCTGTTTTGCCAGGTTAGCAGATCCCTACATAGAGAAGCCAGGTTATGGATGATATTCTGGGCCTGTGTCTAGCATGTCCAGTTTTCTTATTGATTTCCTCTCAATAATAAAAAAAAAATATATATATATATGTCCACACTGTTCTGTGACAAATGCTCACAGATAATAGTGACCCCCTCCTGATGGGTTTCTCTTCCCCTTTTGGTGGATTACAGATATTAAGTGGTGGAGTAATTCTATTTCAAAGCTGAAAAGCGTAAATCCTAATCCAATAATACTGCTAAGCTATGACAGACAGCGTGATATTCATTCTCTTCCATAGGACACTGAGGCTTTCGTTAAAGTGACTTTAAGACCTAAATAAAACAGCAGTAATACAGTTCCAGGTTTACATGGACCCCCATCCAAAACGAGTTCTTAGTCCTCAGAAGAGAATGAGAAAGGTGCGGTGTCAATTTTTGTGAACTGGACTTGATTAGTAATGTTACAGACGTATCATAGATAATCCAAGCCGTTCGTTTAGCTCAAATGAGTTTAGAGTTTTAGTACCGTGTTTCCCCGATGGTAAGACACTGTCTTCTGTTTTTTGAAGCCAAAAATATGTGACAGGTCTTATTATCGGGGGATGCCTTAATCTGAAGGGGAAGGGGGCAATGGATGGCACAGACTCACTTTTTTGTGGGTTTTACCCGTCCGGGGTAACAGACTCCGTTTCTGTAGCAGCAGAAGGCACCAGCTTCTCCTGGCGGGAAGGGGCAGTCACTTCCTGCTCTGCTCTGCAGCCAGCCGACGGAGGCACACAGTTCCCAAATGGGAGATTTGTATGCATCGTGGGTGTCTTATTTGCAGTGATGGGAGATTCGGGCACAGATCGTGGGTGTCCTTTTGTGGTGAGTGTCTGCTTTGCGGGAAGTGTCTTCTTTGGGGGGGTGTCTTATTTCAAACTTTTTTTTTTTAAAACGGGGGGTGTCTTATTTGATGGGGCTGTCTTATCATCGGGGAAACACGGTATTTACAATTAGCTTCATAAATATTTGGACAGAGAAAACTTTTGGTTCTGTATAATACCACAATGAATGTTAAATTAAACAACTGCAGACTTTCAGCTTTAATTCCGTGGGTTGAATAAAAAGATCGCCTACAAATTGGTGAGGAACCTAAGGCTTTTTTGGTTGTTTTTGGTTGTTTGGTTGTTTTCTGAGAAATTGCTGCAATATTAGGAGTGGCAAAATCTACAGTTTGGTACAGCCTGAGAAAGTAACAAAGTACTGGCAAACTAAAAAAAAAAAGACCTGGACGTCTATAAAAGAAGACAGTGGTCGATTCATTTCCAGTGCACAGAAATCCCTTCACCAACTAGTTAGGGGCATTGATCTCCAAGTCCACCATAAAGAGAAGACTGCATGAAAGTAAATACAGGTGCACTGCAATAATTTTGAACACAACTGTATATATATATATATATATATATATATATATATATATATATATATATATATATATATATATATATATATATATATATATATATATATATATTTATTTTATGTTTTTTTTTAATATATGCAGTTGTGTTCAAAATTATTCAACCCCCACTGAAATTGAGTGTTTTGGCGATGTTGACATTGATTTTGATCATTTCAGTCATCTTGTTTACAATTAAATCAGCGAGACACTTGTAAGTCAGACAAATATAACATAACATTAATAATGAAATAACCACAAATGTCTTTTCTGTGCTCACATCATTATCTGTTTTCTTCAACCCCCAAGTGGCATTTATTCTTAGTACAACATCCTTTTCCAGTTATAACAGCTTTTAAACATGAAGCATTGCGTGACACAAGTGTTTTGCAGCGATCTACAGGTATCTTAGCCCATTCTTAATGGGCAAAAGCCTCCAGTTCAGTCACATTCTTAGGCTTGCGCGCTGCAACTGCTTTCTTCAAGTCCCACCAGAGGTTCTCAATCGGATTTATGTCTGGTGTCTGCGATGGCCACTCCAAAATGTTCCAGCCTTTATTCTGCAACCATGCTCTAGTGGACTTGGAGGTATGCTTGGGATCATTGTCCTGTTGAAAGGTCCATCGTCTCCCAAGCCTCAGGTTTGTGACAGACTGCATCACATTTCCTTCCAATATCTCCTGGTACTGAAGAGAATTCATGGTACCTTGCACACACTGAAGCTTCCCTGTACCTGAAGCAAAACAGCCCCAATGCATGATTGACCCCCTGTCATGCTTCACAGTAAGCAAGGTGTTTTTTTCTTCATAGGCCTTGTTCTTCCTCCTCCAAATATCCGATGTGAGCACAGAAAGGACATTTGTGGTTATTTCATTATTAATGTTATGTTATATTTGTCTGACTTACAAGCGTCTCTTTGATTTAATTGTAAACAAGATGACTGAAATTATCAAAATCAATGTCAAAATGGCCAAAACACTCAATATCAGTGGGGGTTGAATAATTGTATATTTTTCTTTTTTTTAACCTCCCTGGTAATCAGTATGATTATTACTTTGTTTTAATCAGTTTATCAATGTTTGGGCGGCCCTTACAGGTTCATTGTCTGGCCCCTCTGTCAAATTAAAAAAAAAACATTGCGGCCTACAAGTCAGAATGTTTGCCCACCCCTTAGCTATACCATACACAGTACCTAGATAAATGAGAACATTTGCAGACAATACACTTTTTTATTTATTTTCAATTTCTACTACTAACAGATTGTTCTTACATTTTATTTTTATAGCATGCCCCCTATTACTCCTTTATTTGTGTCCATATGTTCAGCTTCAAATTGTTGGTCATTGTTGGATGTTGGGATCCTAGCAGCTTTGAATACATTATATGACATTAGCATCCAGGACTCTCTTGCAAGCAACCAAATTAACTTAATTACAAAGACTAAATAACCAGGGCAGAGCTGCTAAGCTGATTACTATGTCTGCATACCATATGTATACAGGTGTAAAGGCTGCATTTACACAACCTATGGATAGGACAAGCTGAACCTGAAGGTAAGAAATGTATTTTCTTTCTATCATTGAACAGATCATATTCCCAACTAAAGCAAGCCATACACGTGTCGGATTCCATGGCCAATTGATCACTCACCCGATCGATTCCGGCGATTCTGCTGGGAATCGCAGGTGTGATCAATCGGCCAATTAAGAGTATCCGATCGCTGCATACCACCTTGTCCAACGGATTGCGGGACGATTCCGTGTCCGATTGTCCACCTCACAAATGGCAATTCCCCCTGATCTGGGCAGAATCAATCTGATGGAACCAACATGTTGGTTCTCTGTCGGATCCGATTCTGAGCCCCTGAACGATCGGACCTGATCGATTGGACAAGGTGGGCTGCATGCGATTCCGGCACGATCGTTTGGCATGCACGCGCCCGGAATCGATCGTGCCGGAATCCGGTGGGAATCCGACACGTGTATGGGGGCCTTAAGGGGAATTTAGAGGGAATCAAAGGTCCATCGTACAGTCCAGGTCCTAATGAAAAGGGACCATCATTATGACATAATAGCATGGAAACCTCCCAGCTGTATAGGATTTCCATTGATGACTGTTCAGCTATTTTAAAATAAATCAAAAAAGTAATAATATGGATGTGTAAAATTTATTTCACTAAGGCTGGCCATACAAAGGTCGATTTTTGAATAGATTTGAGCACAATCAATCCCCATGCGTGACCACTGTGCCCTTTCACCAAGAATAATAGCGCTCCCAATGGGTTTGGGTTGTTTTGGGTATATTTAGCATTCTGATCCTTACTTTTAAAATGTTGGCTTACAGTACTCAGAGTTGTCATAGAATAAAATAAAAGGATTTGCAATATTTATAATTTTCTGAATAAAAAGTTACCCATTATAAAGAAATAGAGCAATTGAAAAAACACTTTACTTTCCACATCTTCAGGACTTCCACTGGTTCTAGCACTATAGGCAAGGGTGCACATAAGTGGTACTCTGGTACTCAAAAAAGGGCCAAAAACCTCTCCTATCTCTGCGTACCTGCATTATTGTTACACAGCTCATATGTGTACTAACAACTTAGAGGCGCTCCGTGTCTACGCGGCCGCAGCTAAATGTTACATGTATACAATTTATGTCACTTGGATAACTGCAGGGAAACATGAATAACTATGAAAGGTTGCAGTTAGGGGGGTGACATTGGGAATGTAAATTAATAATACAAAAAAAAGATCAGACTTCTAAGGGTGTTGGAGATCTGGGGGATGAAAGTCAGAGTAGGCATATGTAAGGGTAAAACGTGACAAGATGAAAGCACTGTGTGACTGTTGCAATATGACTATGAAAGGTCATATTAGCTACTAACCCAGGAAATGTCAGGGTGTCACTACTGAAGTATGAGATCTGGGGGTTCAAATGTGTTACTGTACTGTGAGAGTTACATGTGACCCAAAGCCAGCTGGTGACCTGTGGATGGAGACAGCTAATCGGAGGATCAATCAGGAACAAGGAGGAGCATCTGCAGCAGATACTACCATGCAGGAAGCTGATGCAGAGGACAGTGAGGGAGACCACCCTACATATGGGGTGAGTACCACCATCTCCTGGTACTCATCTGAGGAGCTCACTGAAAAGTTATGTGCACCCCTGACTTTAGACTACCACTATTCTAGGAAATGCACTACATGTGCATGACTCTACAAGGTGACTAAAGGAGATGAGGTACACTTTCCCTCTCATCACACTAAGACTAGTCTTGGTTGTACCCAATTAAACAGTTGATTTAGAAATAAAACATGTTTTATTGAATACTTTTTGTACCTGTTGTGCCTGTTGTAAAAGCTCCATGCGTTCATGTAGGATTTGGCTGTCAAACTCTCGGCTCTGCCGCAGTATCTGTCTTCTCAGCTTTTCCACTGCCAACCTCAAGTCTTCCCTTTGTGCCTCGTTCAGACATTCGCTGACTCTCTTCCCAGGCTCGTGTTGCAAAGCATTATACAGAGTGGCTTCTAGATCCTGGATTTTCTAGCACAAGTCACAGCAGTCACCAGAAGTTGTGTTTTAAGACAAAATATATAAGGAGAAACAATAATAAAGAAATGAACAGAGAACTGCAGCCGTGTTATTACACACAGAGTAAAAGAATGTTGCATGATGCTGTATTGTGATTGCTGTATCCCCTTCTTGGGCCATGATTGTTGTATCCCAGTCTCAGGTTATGATTGTTGTAT
>CM070032.1:213507267-213528473 GCA_036250615.1 Ptychadena robeensis
TGATTGGAAGGTTTAGAAAGCTCCTCATATTACATGGTTTTGGTAGAACAAAAGTTGATAGTACAGAAATTGAATGGGAAGATTGGAAGGTATATGGGCGACTCATGTCATACATTGATCGAAAAGTGCACAATTTTTGGTAGCCGATCAATCACCAAACAATTGGCGATTTATCACTGATTGATAGGTGACGTAATTAAAGAACAACTATACAAAAAAATGCTGGAAATGATAGAAGTGGGATATGGCCTCCGTAAGTGGTTTGTACAGAAATTGTATGGTAAGATTGTAATGTGTATGGTGTAGAGGAGTAATATATAGACATACATCTTTTCCTATATACATCCGTTTCTATTCACCCTTCTCCATTCGTGAACGCATTATCTAACACAATCCCATCATCCTCCCATGAGAACACTGTTACTCCAATTACTTGTGCTGCTCTCTCCTCGGCTCTAAGCAACCAACAGACAACACAGCCTTCTCAGAATGGGAATGAAGCAGCAGAAATGCTCACACCAGTTTTAGGTCCAATTAGTCTAATTTACAATAATGGAAGTCCAATTAAAATAACAACAGAATTTTTCCTTGACTTTTCTCTTTGCAGCAGCTGATAACACTGAGGAATACCACCTAAAGCTGGGCATAGACGTCTCGATTTTCCGGCGTTCGATTTTTAAACCGATCGACCATCTGATTCCGGAATCGACTTTGCAAAATCAATGGCAGACTGCTACATATGATGTCCTCAATTCCGGGGCGATTCTATCCTGAAAGTCTCAATATGTCTTGCACGCACATTTCTGGGTTTGGAGTGGTGTTAGCTGAAGAACTGGCCAGTGACCAACATCACACAAACACAGGTAATTTCCACAAGAATCATAGATGGATCGATTAAAACGATCGCATGAGACAACTAACAGCACTCGATTCATGTGCTTTTGGCTAAATTTTTCAAACAGAACGGATCCGTGCACAATCGATTTAACATGCGATTTAGGGCAAAATTGATCGATCGGACACTTTGGACATGCATCAATTTGTATCCGATCGATTGCACGATCGATTTTGTTAAACGATCCCACTAAAATTGAACAGAAAATCGAGACGTCTATGCCCTATGCTTAAGATGTTATATAGACCTCACTAATAGTTTTTATTCCATATAAAACACCAGCTTTATTATCATTTGGACTATGTAATATTCTTGTCCCCTGATGTCTCCATCATTTTACTAGCATGCTAAGATATTAATGCTTAAAAGTGGAACACACTGGTTTCAATGAGCTGAATATACTTTATGCAGGGGTGGTCCTAGGGAGATCAGTGCCCGGGGGGGGGGGGGCACTTGATAGGCAAGCACACGGGGGAAGGTATCTGGCCATCGGAAAACATTTTCGATGTCCAGATGTCACCACCCTGGCATGACGCCGCCCTGGGCAACCGCCCATATTGCCCCTATCTAAAACTGACTTTATCTGTTATTTGATGGTACAATTCAAAATTTTAGGCACAATATTCTGTAATATATTGACAGGTATAAGATCTCCTAGCTACATAAAAGAAATATATGACCTAACACAAGGCTAGCATGTGAGGAGCTAGCACCACTTTTGATTGGAAAGCTAGATTTTGCATATTTCAGGGGTATTTTACATTAGCAAATGCTAGTTAAGCCGGCCATACGCGGCTCAACATCCTGTGCAATCAATTGCAACGTGATGACGCAACAATCTGTGAAAAATCACACAACAATTATTTGGGGAATCGATGTGCACCACCCTGGGAAATCCATCCCTGGCCGATACTTTGATGGTGACCTTCCAAAGTAATGTAATGACAATCGAAGAAAAGTAATAGCGATCCAACAGGGAAATACTGTGTCGGTTCCCTGTTCAATCAATCATTTGTTGGAGCGGGATCAAGGTGGGCAGCGTTTGATTCCTGAACGATAGATCCCCGCGATCACAAAATTGACCAGTGTACTGCTGGCTCTACCAAAAATACCCATTCATGCCCAGCACAAGCATCTCACGTATGGGAGATGAATGCACAGAGCCAGGGCCGCCATCAGAGGGGGGACAGAGGGCACTGCTGTCCCGGGCCCGAACAGCTAGGGGGGCCCGGAGGTTAGCATGTTGGGGACCCTGGCGGCCGCATTCAAGGCTGCACCATCGGCATGGCAGCCGGGTTCCCAGTCACAGTCTGCTCTGCATGAAGGGAGAGGGAGGTGGTGTTGCTAGAACCCCCCCCCCCACCCTTGCTTGACAACAAGGAAAGAGGGGGTGTAGGATTCTTTTTGCTACCACCACCCCCCAGTCAGCAAATTTGTGACTTGTAATGGTGGCCCTGCACAGATCAATGCAGGGTATTATACTATCACAGTAACAGATGCTGTAGCTTTTCCACTGAGGCGTCCATTACCACAGTGTGGCTAGTATGAAATGACATTTAACCCAAAAGCAAAATGCTCACTAAAAGCAATCAATCCCGCTCCAAGAAAATGTCAATCGAACAGTGATCCGACCTGTAGATAAATCCCTGTTCGATCACCATTACTTTGGATGGGGATAGAGGGATCTCATCTAAAGTATCGGCCAGGGATCAATTGCAAAAGTTAGGCTAAGTTTAGACTGTCGGTTCTCGAGCTGCTTTCAGCTCCCGCAGCCACGGGAGAAACGACTCCCTGTGATCAAAACAGTGCAGGCGATTACAGGGCGTCTAATTAAGGACCCCATAGAGGTCCTATGGGACAGCTGCCGGAAAACTGACTGCTGGTCGGCCACGATTAAGGGTCGTTTCCCTGGTGGTAAAATACCGCCAGTGTAAATGTACCCTTAGTGCGCATCTATTTGCCTTAGTTCGATCGTTCATCGATCGCACAGGAATTTACCTCCCCTGTATGACCAGCTTTTCTCCAGTTCACATGACCTCTGCAGGGATTGCATGAACATCCCTCCCTGTTCTGAATCCAAGTTCCCTATACTACGTCCCTGAAGCCTGGCATACACACGCAGATTAGCGGGCGATTTTTCCGCTGACAGACGGGCGTGCGCGCTCGTGCCGTCGGCAAAATCAGCTGCCAATCAGCGTGTGCCCACATGGGACGACAGATCCCTGTCGCCCCACAGCTCGGCCGGCCAGAGAACGGACATGTCCAACGTTTTCTGGCCGATGCCATTAACTTCAATGAAGACCGGCGTCTTCATTGAAGGTAATGGCCGGCACACAAAGGGTGCCCGGCCGTTTAAAGCAGCCCCAGAATGCAACGTGATGATGTCATCACACTGCATTCCAGAGCTCATCAGAGCTCGTCTGTCTGCACCCGTCTGTGGGTGTATGGCAGGCATAATTGTCTCTGGTCATGTGTAATTTATATGATACTAGAATCTATATGATGATAGAATAACGACTTACCTTTTCACAGAGAGATAGAACAGTACCCGCCTGAATGACTGCAACCTGTTCTTCATTTCTCAAATTCTGCAAAAACAAAAAGATTTCAGCTTAAAATTACAGGGATCAACTTCTGTCCAGTTATATTCCTGCTAATCCTCACTATTCCTTCGTCTGGATTTGAAATCTTAGTGGTATTGATTTTGCAAATCTTACAATTAATATTGAATGTACAGTAAACATTTTCTCAAATACAAACCAAGATCGGTGTACAGTCCAGGAGGAATTCGCCGGAGGGGTAGTTAACATGTTTACTGTTCTCCAATCCAGCTGTATAATTTCATCTGCCTACTCTCTATGAATGTACCTTCTTTTTTCTGCTTGGTTGTAATGATTTCTAAAATATTGACTGATTATTTATATCCACAATTACAGCTGCAAGAAAGAGTATATGAACCCTGTGGGATTACACATGAGTTTAGCATGAATTGGTCATAAAATATGCTCTGATCTCTCCAATAGAAACACACAGTCTGCTTAAAATAATTCTACACAAACATTATATGTTTTCATGTTTTTATTGAACATAACATGTAAACATTCACAGTGCAGGGTGGAAAAAGTATGTGACCCCCTAGCCTAATGACTAGCTAATTGAAGCATTTAGTGAGCCAACCTTGAGTCCAATCAGTGTGATGACATTGGATGTGTTGCTGAAAGCTCTCCTGCCCTTGAAAAACACACAACAGTTTTGGGTTTACTGGTTTCAAGAAGCACTGTGTGATGTGACCCATGCCTCGCAGAGAAGAGCTCTCAGAAGAGATACGATCAAGAATTGTTGACTTGCATGAAGCTGGAAAGGCTTGATGTTCATGTGTCCACCGTAAGACAGATGACCAATTCATGCAAAACGCCATGTAATCCCAAAGGGTTCACATACTTTTTCTTGCAACTGTAAGCTAAACAAGTCATTCACAATGTGGCAGAAGGTGGCAGTATGAGTAAAGCCCACCATACACCTTACCACGAATATTCGAATCGTGAAATTTGATTGTAAAAATCGGGACGTTGAGAATCTGCGAAGATCTCGAATATAGAGCAATATCTTTGTAACCATGAATATTCATGATTTTTTTACATCAGTACCCAGAACTACTGTGCATTGCGCTTACAATATGCGCATTTATAAGTGTCGATTTGAAGGTAATTATTAGTTTCCATGTGATAGTGTTGATCCCGAGAATCTGCACTTTTTGTTGCAAAAATCTTCAATATAGAGCTATATCTTCGTAATTGCAAATATTTGAGATTCTGTGGAAAGTACTATGTATTGCGCACGTACAAGTGCCGGTTTGCGCAGTGAAGGTAATAATGACAGGAGATGGTGAATTGTTGAATTAACAGATTTTTGGGGAATATTCGGCAAAAAATTTGTGATATTTTGCGAATACAAATATTGTCTATGCTGCTCAGCACTACTCAATACCTTTGCAGCTTTCACTTCTAAAGCCCCCCATACACCTTAAGATCTTTCCATGCAACCTCCATTAGATCTACCAACAACTATGTAGTATGGTGGCCTCCCTGGTAGATTGGAAGGTTTAGAAAGGTCCTCATATTACATGGTTTTGGTAGAAGAAAACTTAATTGAAAAGAAATTGTATGTTAGGATTTTAAAGTGTATGGGGGGCTTTAGTCCTTACTGCAGTTCAGCAACATGAATCAGTATCAACGGTTATGGGCAGGACATTGACATTCTGAGGAGTGGAATTTGGGGAAAATGGTCCCTTGAGGTCTGCTGGAAAACTAATAGACCCCCTGCAGCTCTTACGTGATAAGATAGAGTCCATCCAAGCTACTGTATTTTTCAGACTAATAGACCTGACTATAAGACGCACCAAGTTTTCAGAGCAGCGTTCAAATCAATAGGAACAAAGTACCAAATTTCAGCCACAAGATGTCACTGGTATCAAGGCGCATCACATCATCATCCTCACACATCGGGAAGAGGGGTGGCCACGCGGGGAACGGCTGAAGATGTCTCCCCATCTCCCTCTACAGCTGTGTCTGTGTATGGGAAAGCTGCAGCGAGAGATTGCGTGCTCTTTCATCTATCTCTCTGCTGTTTATTGCTTATATCAGCAGGGCATTGCACAACAATACAGTACAGATGGTAGATCCGGCCATGGGCGAACCTACCATCTGACAGCTCCTCCATCTCCCCAGCTAATCTGGTTGTGTATGCGAACCATAGGGCGCAATTTCTAGGGGGAAAAAGTGCGTCCAATAGTCTGAAAAATACGGTGAATCTATGCATGTATCTGTACGATTGTGAAAGGGACACTAGTCTGTAAGGTCTTTGTATAACAGAGAGACATGGTTGTGAGTACCTAGATTAAGACTGACATATGTTGTTGCTTGCTAACTAAATCAAGAAAAGATCTTTTAGTAGATAGAAGCGGTACATTACCCCATTATCTCCAAGTATATCCAGCTTCTTCATGAGCTCTGAAATGTCTACATCCTGGAAGAAAGCAAAGCCACATCATGAAGAGAGAGGACAAGGGCAACCCATGTCCTGAATCCAGATACAGAGTACATGAAGCTCACAAAACATGGAGACAAGAATGCAACTGGAAGATGGAGATGGACTTGAAAGATACATACCATGTAGCTACATTCTGAAGGCTCTTTATGTCCCACTGAGGCCTGCAACAGATTGTAGAACAATCATGGCTGCAGGTCTCCCATCATTTAAGAGCTTGAATCACTATTCAAGCTTTTATACAGGTTGTTCTATGCATTCACATGACATGCTACAACATGGAACATCACACCACACACGGACTAGAGCCTACTGTGTGTATATCTACCCTTTCTAGCTACAAGGTTGTTCTGAACTCATTATAAGAACCACTAATATGAAAATCATTGTATTTCAATAACTATATGCAGTTAATACATCTGATAAGATGAACCAGAAAATTAATTTCTTTTGGGTTTTTTTTCTCAACATTTATAGACCAAGGAGCAGAAGTTGGAACAAGCTGTATCAAAGCCAGGTAAACATGAACAGTTGGAGATTGGATGTAAATCATTCAATAACCAGAAGCCCATTCTTTACCCCAGAACCCTTGGAGCCTCCCAATGTCTACATTCATATCAATGAGTAGTGGGGTCACTGGGACACAATGTGGGTGTTGGTAGAGGCAACAAAGAAAATGTGGCTCGGTAAGGACATGGCACCACTCTGAGGCATTCTCTTGTTAACACAGAGAGAATAGATTTCTAGTGCAGGGGTGGGCAATCTTTTTGACTCAAGGACCACAATGTGTTCTTAAACTTGGCCTTGAGGGACCAGACCATGAGCAGATGGATGGGGTAAAGTATTCCTTAAGGGTCATTCACATGGTCAGTAGGAACTGCATTGTTTCCACCAATTGCACATCTTAACCTTGGTGACAAGACGTTCTGGCCCTCTGCTTTTCCCCTGTAATAAGAAGAGATAATCCTGCATTCTGGAGACCCCATGGGGACACACCCAAAGCATCATCAAAGCACACTGCTGGGCTGTCTCCATTGCAACATTTGGACCTCTAGGCTTTATATAAGTTTATTGCAATGATGAGAGATGATCTGAAATGTGTTGGTCTGTACAGTGTTCTCCCCAGAGCAGATTGGCCAGGCAGCCCCGCCCGGGAGATTTTAGTCCCCGCCCGGCACACAAGTCCTCCGCGGCGAGCAGCCTGACAGGCGGCGCCTCCCATTCTTCAGGAGCGCGCCACAGCCACTGAAAGACTCCGGCCCGCGCCACACTACCGGAGCCGCGGGCCAGAGTCTTTCAGTGGCTGCGGCGCGCTCCTGAAGAATGGGGAGGCGCCGCCTGTCAGAGGACTTGTGTGCTGCCGCTGGCCGGCAGCCTATCAGAGAGGCCGCCGGACCGGTGCAGGCGGCGCGATGACGTCATCGCGCCACCCGGCTGAAAAAAAATTCTGGGGAGAACACTGCTGTAGTTTGCCCATTTCTGCCCTAGGTAGTCACTGCTGGATGACCTGGGTTTAGAATCATCCACTATGGAAAGGGGGCACAAGCTGGAACACAAAGCAACCCTGTGGGGGATAGAAGTTGATGGAATGCAAAGTAGCCATTGTAAACTCTCTTGTAGTTTGTCCCAATCCCTTTTTGGTCAGCTTGGTTCACTTATACTTACAACCAACTCTTAGGAACCAATTAAGTTTGTAAGTCAAGGGTCCACTGTAATTAAATTCTGAATTTAAAGCATCAACTGCATACAGTCATCATAAAACAATAGTTCTAGTAGTATACTAAAAATACAATACTATATATAATGCATGCTATAAAAGTAATTCTAATATGTATGTATATATATCAGTATGGTTATAAAAAAAACAACTGCCTTCTTCTATTATTCAGCAATTAGCCAATAGGTGGCTTTCTCTCTAATTTGGAAGCCAGTTTATCATGCCTGATATGAAATCATGGTGGGGTGCTGGGGATCACGTTCTTTATTATACATAAGGTAAATTATGTTACTAGAAATTATCTTCTTAGGCAATATTTTTAAATCAATGATTAAATGCTACTGAACAGTTAGAATTAAGTACTGATCCAATCCATCTTATATGCAGGGCACTCATTTAACACTAGTAAGTTGTATTAAGGGCTAGCCCACCACCTACTAGATGTTCCTGGTGGGTAGTCCGTGTTATTTTATTACAAGTCTGTGAAGGTTATAAAGGAATACCTAAATAATTTAAAACACAGGTGTAATCCTATAACTCTAATCTAAAAACAGAACATTAGCTTGCATTACAGACTTACACAAGACACATTGGCCTTACACAGGTGAGGAGGACCATGCATGACGGCAACCAGTAGTGACGGGATGCTTCTGTTAAAGTGTTGGTTTGAATAGTGAGTAATGGCAGTGAAAGACATGGGATGCACCAGAAGAGGGAAGTGAATCTGGATCTACCTTAATTCCTTCCTGCTGACAGAATAGCTGCAGGGCGCTTCCATTATTTTCTGGGAAGCTGGCTATATGGAGGTTAAAGGCTGGAGACCTTCGTTCTCTCTCCTGAGGAAAAATGTGTTATTTCACATTTAAACCTAATAGGAATGTAACTGAATATTGCCCTAATAGGAAAAGTGGCAACCATAAGCATAGGAGGTTATTTCATACAATCCATACTTCTTTGCCAATGGGTACAGCACAGTTTTGCAATGGACAATAGATACGACTTAAAATATGGTGGCTCTGTGCTGTATCCAAACACAATAGGAAGTGAAGAACCTGACATATCAACATTAAATTTGGGTAATAAAAAAAAGGAAGCATTCAAATGAAATTCAAGTTTGAAAAAAGGACCGGCAAGCTAAAATATAATACAATTATGTTTTGGGGTGAAGATACATGTCAACCAAAAGAATTGCAACCAATCACATGGAAACTTTCAAAATACTTTGGGTAGATGTATAATAAAAAATGGAAATTAGCTGCGTCTATGACATTTTCCCTATACAAGTGCCAAGAGCGTTTGTGATGCTTGATAAACCCATTGTTTCTTTAAATCAGTGGTTCCCAAACTTTCCTTGCAGGGCCCCCCTCCTTTCCTATTTAGGAACATTATTGACCCCCCCCCCCTCCCTATTCAAACACAGGTAAAGAATGAGGGCCCGTGCCTCTCTGGAATACCTTCGCGTATCCCCAGTTTGGGAAGCACTGCACTTAACCCTGTGAACATTTCTAACGGGAAACTTTTTAGAGCACACTTTATAAGAAACGTGGCATGATATCATTTATAAAATGCATATGTGCAAAACAAGAAGCTGCACCCTGTCACCACGGGCAAAGGCACAAGTGACAACTTGGGACTTTTTCTGGCAGAAGTGATACCAAGTGAAGTTAACAAACTATTTTCATGTATAATGAAACAGCATTGTTGTGTCTAACTGTATCAATTCAAAGTAGTCTCATCTTTAGTAGTAGTCTCATCTTTAGTGATAATCTATGTCCAATTCCCACTATATATTAAGGACCAAGAAACAAGGGTTTTTTTTATCCCTAGGTGTGTGTTTACCTGGGAATATTAACCATTCATTGGGTACCCTCAAACCCTTAGGAAGTTGTGGAGATTGGATGTTTTGGATTCCAAAAACTAGTTCAATATCTCTACTAAAACCTATAATGAAACAGCATCCGATGACATAAAAGCATAGTAGTCTTGTATGTATACTCTCACATTTCGCAACTTACGGTTGCTTCTTCAGGAGATAACAAAACAGAGGCCACCAATTGTCCTCAGACGGCGTCCGGATACTGTCTGGTACATGGATTTACTCTATATTGATTTTGTTTTACTCTGCATATATATTTATATATATCTATATATATATATATATATCTATATCTATATATATATATATATATCTATATATATATAGCAGCAGATCTATATAGAGCAGAAATTTCACTGACCATCTCCAAACTTTAACCCAAACACAGGTGGCATCAATGGATGGTGCTTTCGGATCTCCTGGAACAGGTAAGCTACCCACAGTGTGGTTTGGGGTTTCCGCATTTTTGGTAACTAAGGTTTACCCTCGAGAATACCGCCAGGGTAGGCTAGCTTCCTGGGCGTTACGCATGTGGTGCTTTTTTAAAAAGCGCGCCAGATTGTGTAATCCCAACCCTCGCTGCCCTCCATGAGGTCCCAAACACATCCCCAGCCTCACAGGTGATGCCAGAGGTGTGCTCTAAAAAAACGACGTCATTGGGGCGGACGCGGAATCATCAGTGGGTATGCCGATGCTCTGAATCGCAGAGGGAATTCAGCAGACAGGTGAGTTTTTTTGTAGTTAACTCAGGGTGAGTTTTATCAGCTGAGAAGCTCATCCTGAGTTAACTCAGGCAGAATGCCCCAGAGGTTAAAAAACCTCCCTAAGCCTATTGCTTTTTTAAAGATTGTGTTATCTTCCCTGTGTCTCCAAGTCGCATAAAATACAAATAAATAAATATCCCCAGCCATGACTGGTGGCCTCACTCAGAAATACGAGATTACTAACCTAGTAAATGTGGTCAATATTCGAATAAGGGTAGACCCTACACAGGTTGATTTTTCCATTCGATTGACCAAAAATTATTAAATTAATTCATTAACATCAATCTAATGGGTAATCGATTCCTGCCCATCTGGTTCAATCAACCAAGTGAGTCGACTGAGCAGTGAGCGGACATGCTGGTAAGTTTTCCGTGATCTTTTACATGTACATGTAATTTTTGGTTTCCAGACACACTCTTGAGCCAGAAAGTGTCAATGAAGAAAAAAAGGAGCAGCTGTGAATCAATAAAACACTGTGTGGTGGTACAATCGATCATTGGTTGATTTATTAACAGTCGGATGGCAAAATAATCGACCCATACTCCGACACAAAAAGAATATTGAAAGAAAGGGTCTGTGCACCTGTGGGTGGAAGGCCAGTTTGGATGGGTTATTTTTTTAAATAGTTTAAATAAAACAAAAACACCTATATTGCCATATTTAAATACAATTCTATCACGGCTTTAAAGGTTTCAAATGAAAATGTTTCATGCTGGGTGATGGAGAAAGGATTAAAAAATGAAAAAACAAATCATGCGAGGATGTCGATGGTGTAAATAAGAGTGAGTACAGCCAAGTACAAAACATTATTATTTTATTAACTGAAAATATTAATTCTTTGTATTCTCAAAAAACAAAATGTAAAACAAAAAAACGAAACACACATTTAAAATGGATTGAACATGCAGGTTTGCACAAAACAACATAACATTAAAAACGACAGGGTTACCAAAAATTCACAGTTTACAATTGGATGTTAGTCATGCAGAACGAAGGGATGGCAGAAAGGACAACATGGAGATTGTTTAACTTCCTCATCCATTATGTAGCAGGACAGGGATCAGTTTTCATGCTCATTTATAAAGTTCAGGAAATGCAATAAGGCATCACGTGTCACGCTCCTATCCAGGAAGTAACACGAATTATATATATTTAATCCGGGACTCAAATGCAATCTCTGCCCCAGAAGGCAGTTTATAGAGAGAATCTCTTACTTCCAGCTCCAACACCCGAAACTCTAACAGTTCGTTCTGGTCTCTGGCGTCCTGGATTTCGTTTTTCAGTTGGTTCTCCTCCAATTCAAATTTAAATAACTGAAACATCAAAAAGAACAACATTATAAGAACATTCGAACCTCTGAGTAAGGTCTTCCTTTTTATATTAGCAATAGTAGAATGTTGCACCGTGTTAGCCATGGATAAATATAGAGAGTTTGAAGTTCCAGTGATACCGTTTACTGAAGTCAGTAGAGAAGCAAACTTTCAGGATATCGCAGACCCGTTCTTCAGGCGTTATAGAAGGGCTCTGCGATATCCAGAAAGCTTGCTTCTCTCATGACTTCAGTTAGCCAATAAACCTTTTCACATTACAAACTAGGGTTAAAGAGTAGAGGGGTGAGTAGGAATAAAAAAATGACAAGGCTGTTTGTACCTACGATTCAAAAGCATGACATTTCCACAGAAACGCAGTGCAAAGCAGGTCAGTCATACGTACTGCCCCAAGTATAAGCCGCATCATTTGCTGACCTGCATTTGAGGTGCAGCTGAACAATTGCCATGTACCAAATTCCTCAGTGTTTTCCCCATGATGTCAGATTATACAAAATAACTGTACATGCACTATATTCATCAGTTTAGGTGCAGATAGAATCTGTATCACTCGCTACTGCCCATTTATCAATCATCTATGTTAGCAAGTACCGTATTTTTCTAACTAGAACATGCACATTTTTTCCACCCAAAATTTGGAGGTTAATATAAGGGCTTCTAATATTCCAAGATGTGACCACCCCCGGCCGTGGGCGAGATCTGTATAGGAGCGGACTGCAGCTGCCGCTCCCATACAGACGTCCGCAGAGGGACGATCCATCTACAGCTGTATATGAGCTGCAGCTACTACTGACAATTGGCCAGCGGGTGGATCTTTTCCTGCTCAGAGCTGTATGTGAGTGACATATACATACTACATACAGACCTCCATGGATGGATCGTCCCTCTGCTGGGCTGTGTTTAAGGTAACCATACACATGTAAGATGGATGACCTCATGAGATGGATGACTTCACCATGCTGTGCTCATGCACTTGTCAATTGGACAGGAATCGAGGCGCACCACTTTAGGTGCTCAATTCCTGTTTGATACTTTGGGGACCCTGGCCACCATCCAAAGTATGGCAGTAGAAGAGGGGTTTATAGACATGTCTGTTCCCTGTTCGACCGACCTATTTCTGAGCAGGATGGAAGACAGGGGTGGACGTGCAATCGATAGCACACGGTGTGACATCATTTCATTGCTCGAGTGGCTATCTACATGTTTATGGATAACTTTAGTCCGCTCCCATACATCTCTGCAGAAAGGGACCAGGAGGTGGCCACTGGCAACTCCGCCTCTTAATTCCAGCTTTGCCGAATGGCAGAAATGCAGTCCCTGGTATTTTTACCAGGATAAGACATATCTTATAAGATGCTCTGTTGTAAAGAGTGCATCCTATACAGAGGAGCATCTGACAAGCCAATAAATATGGTAATTTCTTAGAAACAGGAAATTGTTTTAGAAATGTGGGCTCAAATATGTACACTAATAGTCCACATTTTGGTTATCACACACTTGTATGACCTTGTTGTACATTTTATCCTCTTGGCCTTTAAAATGCATCCTTTCCCCAACGATAGAAGCCTACTCTCTTCTGGGAATGCTTTTAGGGTTTTGACAAACTTTTATGGCAATTTGTACTCACTGAGCTAAAAAAAACCCTTAAAAATCACTAGCACTAATGGTGGACTAAAGCCCCCCACACACATAACAAGCGGCGGCTGATTTTGCTGCCGACCGATGGCCATGCACGTGCCGATTGGGGGTGCCCACATGGGGCGTCAGATCGCCCCAAAGATTGCTCGGCCAGAGAATGGATATATCCGTAATCTCTGGCCGATGCCGTTAGTTTCAGTGCGGACACCGCTCTCCATTGAAACTAACAGCCGGCACACAAAGGGTGCCCGCTGATGCTGTCAGCGATGGAGAGCAGCGTGATGACATGACGCTGCCCTCCACCACTTATCTGTCGCCCCCCACTCGATACCTGTGTGGGGGCCTTATTGGTGGATAAGAAGACAATTTCCAATTAATTCAAAAAGGGCAAAAATCTTAAGATCAGTGTTCCTTGCAGGTCACAAGGTCCTCAACACCAAACTGTGTATTTCTGGAGAAGGTTTTATGTTCTAAATCTATTTTGTTGGTGTGACATAACATTGGTAGGTTTATCTGAAAATTCAAAATATGGACTTGCAGACGGTGCCAGTGTACTAGGAAGATAAAAAAATCTTTTTTTTTTTTTTTATCTACTAAATGATGAAGGAAAAACATTGATGCTGGATGTTCTTCGGTGGGGACATGCTGCATCTATTAATTTTAGTACAAGTTCAGCCTGAGAACATGCGTTCAGTGAAGTGGGCTGGGTACACGATGATACTTCCATTAACTGGAGAGAGAAAAATTTCATATCTACCCAATAAATCTGAGATCATAACTGACAAACCAAAACTCAGTCTCATCTGCTTGTGAACGCCAGAAGTGCACATGATTTGTTATCTCACCTTTTCTATCAAGTCTTGGTTTTTTCGCAGGAGCTGCTGTTTCTCCTCCACCCATTTTGAATCCTGAGGAAGACAAAACAGTGAAGAGGAACAAATGTCATAAAGAGACAAAAAGTTCACAGGAAAATAAAAGCAGTCATAAATAAGGTCTGCAGAATAGTCATATGCACTGGTACAAAGCGCAGCCACCCCAAAAGTCTACATGTCAGTGAGAAGAATATTAAGGATGCCAGAATTACAGCCTTACACCTTTAGATCACTTCATACATATTCCTTCAGATCTACCAACAACTATGTAATGCTGGCTCCTCCCTGATAGAATACATAGTGATTGGAAGGTATATATCACTGCTATGTAATGCCGGGTCCTCCCTGATAGAATACATAGTGATTGGAAGGATATATTACTGCTATGTAATGCTGGGTCCTTCCTGATATATATACCTTCCAATCACTATGTATTCTAACTGCTATGTAGTGCCGGGTCCTCCCTGATAGAAACACACAGCAAATGTACTTTAATTGTGGGATGCATTTACTTACAATATTCTGCACCATGATTTCCTGCTCGCCCAGAGGTCCCGTGCACAGCTCCGGCGTCACCAGAGACACCGAAATTGTGCTGGGAAAAGGCCACACCCCCTCCATTACATGGCGGTCTATCGCAAGGCCTACCCCCACCCCCTTTGAGTCACCAGTGACTTGATCGGGGGCAGACCCGGAAGCATTGGCGTGCATCCCAATGCAAGGAATCAATGGGGGAATCTGGCGGACAGGTAAGTTTCTCCTGAGTTAACTCTGGCTGAGTTTCATGATGGACACCCAGGAGGTTAGATAGTAATTTAGAAATGCCATTTTCAATCTACTCTACTAGATTATTTAGGTCATATACACATAACATTGTGCATTGTTACAGTTTTTATAACCCAGCCCAGCTGACTGTGATTGATGGGTCCCCACACTAGAAAATACAACATTCCTCTTTCAGTACAATGTGTGGTGTCCACCACTAAATACTGAAGAGCTGGAAAAACTAGGGAAATCACTATAAAGTTATACTTAAATGTGGACACCATTCCAGCATGAATGGAAAAGAGCAGTAAAACCACTGATATAGTTATAGTCTAGCAAATACCATAAACACCATACGACATAGTAGGGCATTAACAACAATTATTTTGTGAGTGATCAGTCACTAAAGTTGTGGTTGCATCGACTGACGTTGTCACACAGATATCACCACCTTTCCCCCCCCACCAATACTGACAGAGGGAGAAGGTCTTGTGCTGACCGCCAAAGACAGCATGCACGCAGGTCAGTGTGGGCAGGGAAGGGTAGAAAAATGTTCTTGCCTAGGCAGGATATTTTTAAGATATACAGGAACAAATAAATATTAAAAAATTTTAATTGGAAAACACTGGTGATTCAGGCGTTCATCTTACGTTCTCTCCTCACCAAATAGTGGCAGAGCATCTTGTCGCCTCCTCCCAGGAGTGGCTGACTGTCTCTAATATCCAATAGTCATTTAATGCCCTACTACCTACAGTAGAACGGAGTCTACCAAGTGGTGACCTGGACCCCCAATACCCACTCTACAACACCAACAGGACAGACTCCTGGTCTGCAAACCACAGGAGGCATCACCGCACATGTATTACCATATTTATTTGCTGCCTCCTTATTGCTCTTCTAAAATCAGTACAATTATTTCCCATCAAATCCCACCATTATATTTTACAACCTGCCAGTAACTGGGTCTATTTTAGGGATTGTGTCCACTACGTCTTTTTCCCTGCTGCAGATGCACGTCCACAACATGGAAAAAGACAAAGAGAGGACACTTTCCATTCTGCTGAATAGGACAGTGTCCACTCTGTGTATTTGTAAGCAGGGTACAGAGATGTAGATATGGGCCAGATTGATGGCCATCGCTGTTCTCGAGCAGGACCAATTAATCCAACTTGAAAACAGCCATATCAGACATAACCATTTAATACGGCCGATGTCCATTGCTTTGCATGGAAACCGTGGGTCTCCAGGCAAAGCGTCAGCTGAGCTGGGGAGAGAGCAGAGCTGTCTCCCCAGCTCCTCCGATATCAGGCAGCAGTGTGATGACGTCATCACGCTGCAGGGAACATCGGACGGCTCGAATATCGAGTGTGTTCCCTGCTTTAGCTGCGGTGTGGTTTTGAAGATGCGGGCTACTGCGTCTTGAAAGCAGGGTGCCTCCAGAGACACTTCCATTGAAGATCGATGGAGACATCTCCAAGACGCGGGAAAACAGTGCCTGGAAAGCTGTCCGGGCGCTGATTTTCCAGGTCTTTCCCCTGTTGTATGAATAGGGCGCATTCCCACCAATGTGACAAGAGACTGCCCTAAGCAGCGGGCAAACTTCCAGCGAGCAGCGTGGGATCTGCCCAGGAAATGTGCCAGCGCGCATGCATTGATTCAGCAGTGGACACAAGCTCTAAGGCTTAGTTTCCACTTGTGTGGAAGCCGGCGGCGCGGTTGCCGCCGCTAAGAACCGCATCTCATGCGGTTTTTAGCGGCGACCATTCACCCCTATGGCCGCGGTCAGTGCTGGGCGGCCGCGGAATCGGTCGACCGAGTTTTTAGGCGGCCGTCCGCGCGATTCCGCGGACAGGGGAATAGCCCATTGAAAAGAATGGGCGCGGATATATCCGCACCGCTCACAACCGCGGGCTTCCGCTTCTAGTGGAAACAAGCCCTAAGGCTGCTGTCTTTCTCTGAACCAACTGATTTATCAATTATCAACTGCAGTGACGGCAGAGCGGAGTCCTGTTACTATGGAGACGGTAGAAAAGCAGAACGCCTTGCGTCTATAGCGAGGTAATTTAGAATATCAATAATTGGGAGAGAAGGAAAGTGTTTTACAGAGATCACTGGATGAAATGACATTCTGTATGTAGACTGCAGCAAATCAGCGGTTACACAACCTCATTCTGGAATAAAGGTTTTAGTCTTTTGGCTTTGGAAGAACCTCAAATCTGTGAGTGTCCCTGTCAGTGCCAAACAAAATCTACTTTGTTACCCATGCTTGTATATCAGTCATACACAATAAATTACCAATTTATAATTCATTTTCTAGTTTTATTGCTGAGTCACTACTACAGGTTACTGAATGTTATATAATTACTGATCTTCGCTGCATCACATTAACTATGCCAACGCATGCACTTTAACAGTTTCCTAATAATAAAATGACCAGACTGTTAAGCTGGCCATACACGGTTCAATATTTCCCTTTTCAGATCTTTTCAAACCGACTTAAGCCCCCCATACACCTTAAGATTGATCCATTCAATCTCCATTAGATCTACCAACAACTGTGTAGTATACTGGCCTCCTTGATAGAATACATAGTGATTGGAAGGATAAGAAAGGTCCTCATATTACATGGTTTTGGTAGAAGAAAATTTGATTGTACAGAAATTGCATGGAAAGATTGTAAGGTGTATGGGGGCCTTTAAGCAGGGTACAGACGCTAAGATACGGGCCAAAGTGATGGCCGTTTCGAGCGTCGTGCGCACTCACGGCCATATATCTGGCCCAAATAATGCGGCCAGCTCTGTTTTCGAGCGGGGCCAATCAATGGCACTCAAAAACAGCCATATCGGACATTACCGTAAATACAGCCCATGTCCATTGCTTTGCATAGAGACCGCTGGTCTCCAGGCAAAGCTTCAGCTTCTGCAGGGAACATCGGACCGCTCAAATATCGAGGCGTGTGTACCCTGCTTAAGTCAGTTGCTTGGAAATCGATTTTATATTCTATTTCGATCACTTTTGGTCAATCATTCAGTGATTGGACATGTTGGTAAATTATAGTCAATCGTACAAGTATCTGGCGGGTTTTCTAGGTAGTTTGATTTGTATGCAATCATACTATGAAGCATATGTGTCTAAGCAGCGCAGGTGCTATGACTGGACCATGGGGGGGGGGGGGGGGGGGGGGGGGGGGGGGGCAGGCCCACGCAGTCGGGTAGGTGTGCACGCTCGATTGCGGACGCCTGCCGATGTGTCCGTCTGTCGGGGCCATGGGTGTGCCTCCCTGATTGGCCGCTCGTGTCCATCCGCTCTTGGCACAGGCCATGTGTTTAAGTAAAGGAATCAATCATGTTTAAAATCAATCACACTGTGTGGTGTTAGAACCGATCGAGGTTAGACTGACCATCGATATTTGAATCGCAGTTGATAGTTGAGTAGCTTTAGCCGGCTTTTATTGAAAGGAGGAACTGCAAACAAGCAAGTTGCCATTGTTACATATACAAAGCCCACCACCAAGCTATAAGGGCGGAAAGCACACTGCCCAGAAGGACAGACATAGGCTTATGCAGAGGTTTGTGTGTGAGAGTTACCTGTCCTTTCTCACATAAGGAATTCTCCAGGTCTTCTATTTTAGCCTGACATCGAAGTAGATCAGCCTGGAGCTGTTCCCGAGTCTGAAAAGGATAAAAAACAATTAATGACCAAATATCTGTGAAGTATCTGCGTCCAAAAATCCCTTGTGTTTTCATGGCTTCCAATGCAATTAAATGGGCTTGTAACTTGCCAATACAGGGGTCATGTAGCATTGGACGCATTCAAACACCGGAGACTAGGCCTAAAGTCATATCCTAAAGTCATATCGCTGTGAAATGTCTTCAATGCAAACAATGCTTTAATATCTAGAAAATATTTGGACCGAAGAACTTGTTAAAATTTTCTATGAATTATAGGCTTAAAAAAAAGTCCAGGTGAATATGACTCCAATAGGCTACAAGTAGTAGTTAGATCAGTGAGCAAGCAACCCTATATAACATTGGAAGGGATATGAGCACTGTCAGATTAGACATTTTATATGTTGATTTGTCTCAGCTTAGTGCCCCACTCAACAATCAAGCATGTGCTTTTTAGACCTTTGAACACACAATATCTTTAGATTTGATCCAGGTCATCAACTCACCAAGTACGAGCATATCTGTCTCAAGCTTGTATATTAAAGCCAGGCATACACGACTCGATGAAGAAACCGGAAGATATGAACCATCCATGGTTCAAGCAAGATCAATGGATCCTTCTCAAAGGAACTTGACCAAATGGGTTTCCAACATGTTGGAAAACCTTGGTTGAAATTCATTACCTTGAATGGGGATCACAGTTGAGCTGTGGCAAATTCGGCTGCAAATCGAACCGTGTATGGGGGGGGGGGCATTATACATGGAGAGGGAATTATGAATGACTTTTCGATTACATTATTGGAAATGCATTTGCAGAAACAAGTTGGTTTAAAGGTTTGCTAGTAACTGAAAATGTATATTATAGTTGTGCTGTTTACAATTCAATAAATAAGAGAAAAGAGAAATTGGCAGAGATTGTGGTCTGATGGTACATACCCTGGCTTCTCTTTCTGCGTCCAGGGTTCCCCCTACTTGCTCTTGCAGTAAGGCATAGGCTCTTTGCAGGGCCTGGTACTCGCGGGTCAGCTGACGAAACCTTAAATCAGCCTCTTCTTTAGGAGTGCTCTACAGAGGAAATAGCAACCGGTTACCAAAATTCATTTATACAGGAACCTGAAACCTCAAACAAGTTTCTAGTGCTGCATGTGTAGCAGAACTACAGAGGTAAAAAATGGTATTCCATAAATGTAGATTAAGACTACAGAAACTAGGTTCTGCAGTGCACTTTGAACTATGCGATGATAAAAAATGTTTGGTTTATGTATATGTATATATGGACCCCAATGGAAGATTTACCTTCCCTTCTTGTTTAAGATACAACCATGAAATCTTAAAGGTGTAAATTGTAGAATAAAATAGCTGACATCATCAAAACCAAATCTTTAAAGAAATATGTCACTTCCATGGATCATTTGTTAAACTTCTGGGCATTTCACTACAGGCAATGCAAGCCTTCCCTCCTGCCCCCTTCACATGCCTGGCATCACTGACGACGCTGGGGATGTGAAAAAAAAAAATGCTCCTTACATGGAGATCAATGGCACCGCCCACATCTTTGGAGTCATCAGACCCAGAAGGATCAGCAGGGACGCAGACACCTTGCCGGCTCCCTTATTTGAGTAAGCTCGGGCTACACTAGTGGTAAGTATTGTTAGTAAACAAACTTACCCCAAGCTACACTCAAGCTAAACGTCCAGGGAGTTATTAATAAAAAGGTTTCTAAAAGGCAGCGAACAAGGTTTGATATTTTCATTATATCGACTGAAACTGAATGTTTTTTGGTCTATAGAACAAAAAATTGAGTACTTAAAAATTTGTTTGATCGATTAAAATTTATCGATATTGAGCAAAAAAAATCAAATCTAAAGTTATGTACAATACAGAATAGATAATGTTTGTTCGTAATATGAGGGACTTTCTAATCTATCAAGTCTACCTGTGTTCAATCGCAGAGGACTCTATACTACATAGTTGTTGGTAGATCTTAAAGATATCTGACAGAGATCTAAAAGGTGTATGGCCAGCTTAATAGTATTAAAAATCTTACAATAGTTTGTTCATGCACATATGTTGGAGTTTTCACTCGACAGTGTTCAGTCAGAAGAAAATGGAGGAGTGTATTCATTCGCTATAAGTACGATCGATATTCCATCAGATTATTGAATATCCCAATCAAATCAGCTGTGCAAAATTCTATGTGTGTATGGCTACCTTATCTGTTTCTTAAAGCTAGAACTTTCTGCAAGACACAATTTCCTGCACATCAAGACCATACTTGAGTTGACTGCAAATGTGCTGAGCTTGTATGTTTTGTATAAAAAGTCTACACACAAAGTGTCAGGTTCCTGTGCTGTACAAAAATTAGAAGATAAATCATTTCAGAATTTTTTCCTGCTTTTAACGTGACCTATAACCTGTACCACTCAAATGAAAAACAAACTGAAATCTTTTAGGTGGTCAGAATCAAGGTGGAAAAAGTTCTCAAATGATTTATTTTTGCCCAGGAACGTGATTTTACCAGTGTGTAGACTTTTTATATCCACTGTAACGTGGGCTTAGAAAACTCACCAGAACACATGAACAGAGGGCATCATTGTGGTAATATAGCTCAAATGTGTTAAGATTAGAAGTTTTAAT
>CM070032.1:213528737-213551787 GCA_036250615.1 Ptychadena robeensis
ATTCAGTTAATTATAATGATCAAAAAATTAACCCTCATCAGCTGTACTTTAATGTTAATAAAATACTTTAAATGTTAATATAAGAAGTAAATAAAGACCATTTTAAAAAATCTTTGACATTTGTCTTAATAAAGAGCAGCTAAAAACCAAAACGGAACGGCACTGCAATCAACTCCCGCTGCCTCTGCCATCAGCTGATCATCCATACGGCCACCCCCATATAAACTATATGTATAGAAAATGACATCAGATAAATACATATTACACATTATCAGATAAACTCTAACTACAGCTCCATAAAACCTGTTTAAGGCATCGACAGCACAACTTACATCTTCAAAATCTTCCTCAGGGGTTGCAGGCGTCCTGTCCGTTTTATCAGTGTTATAAGAGGTGACCGAAGAGGTTTCTGAATCGACAGAGTCTTCATCAAATCCAAAAAACGTCTCCACAACATGCCTCTGAATATGAAAGATGGAGGTTATTCCGCTGGTATGAAGAACAGCTGTACCGGAAACTGTTCCTTCAGGACCATTTATTTCCTAATTATCACAATATCATTATAACGCGCTTCTTATTTACATACTTCTTATTATTTACATAATTACTTATAATTACACAATTATATATATATTTACTTACAATAACAACTATAACAATCTGTCCATGTTTTTTTATTCCTTTGCTTCACCTATTAATATATATGTATACAAAATGCAAATAGAAATGACTAGAGTAATGTGAATGTGACTGCAGTGCCATGCCGATATTACTTGGCGGCTGTATGGTTCTTGAGGCTTCCCAAGTCCAATTGATTATTTTACGTGTTGTACCCCCTTCACATTATCCAGATTGAAAAAATTACCATAAAACATATATTTCAGGCTATAAGACACACCCAGTTTTTAGGGCAGGAAAACCAGAAAAAAAAACAGAAGAAGATTTCATGTGTTCAAATAATTGGGGGGGGGAACCCTGCAGTACCCAATTTTAGCCACAAAAATGGTGTCACTAGAAAGCACACTTCCCCGTGTATCAGGAAGGTGAGATGACTGAAGAGGTGGGGGGCCGCAGGCAAGCTGCAGTCATGTCTCCCCTCTAAGCTCACACACAGGAACACATAGATGGGAGCTACTGGCTGGCATCTTTCATCTATCTGTCTCTGCTGTATTAAACACCACAGATTAGAGATCCGGCCATGTGGCTGTTCAATCTAGTGCTAATTAAAACTGAAATATAATATCCGTGTGGAATGACCAATCAATGGCTGACTATTGCATGACCATAACTATTGAACGATCTTCATTTCTTTAAAGTTATCATAAGAGGTTTTACTGGGACTGGCTTAATTCCAAATAGTTGTATTACACATTATCTATAGCTATAATTGCTTGTCATACAGTGGACGCTTGACTTATGAACTTAATTGGTTCCCAAGTGTTGGTTTTAAGTCAAAACTATTTTTCCCATGTGTTCTGAACATCCCAAAGCCCCCCCTTACCTCACCTTTTCATAATAAAAAGCGTTGTATTATGTGTGTAATTTACCAGAAACACCAAAAATTCCACTGGTATTCTCACTTAAACCTTAAAATGAGCCGAGCCTCCCAGACACAAGAATTTGTAATCACAATTCACGGTGACATGTTTGGATTTCAGGAAGAGAGGATGACATGAAAGGTGGTGATTGTTTGAAAGATCAGGAATCCAGCCTTGTAGACTTTTGTAGATTGGCAAGATGGTCCAACATGACCCACTGTAAATTTTAGTGACATCAGGTCACATGAATGCCACCCGTACCTGTACACTCCAGGGAATTGTTTGTCTTTTGTCCCAAGGTACCATATAATATAAGCTTACCCTAACTGGAAAAGTCATTAGCTGATAATAATGAGCACCGTACAGACCTCACCCTACATACAAAGCTGTGACTGTCTTACAGAAGATATTACAGGGACATTTACATTTTTAACTATAATAACTTCCACTGTAAGAAATGGTCTGGCAGTACTTTAGTTGAGAAACCTCATGCTTGGTTAGTTACGCAAATATAATATTCATAAGATATCCAAGGACTGGATCTAAATCATACAACCTAAACATGACAAAATTATTCCAAGGTCTCCTTTGGGGCAAACTGTTAAGGCCGACCGATGTGCGTGTGTGCATGCTCGCGGCCGTCAGCAAAATCGCCCGCACCTCGGGGGGTGCCCACATGGGGCTCCAGATCCCTGTTGCCCCAAAGCTTGGTCGTCCAGAGAACGGACATGTCCGATAATCTCTGACCAATGCCGTTAGTTTCAATAGAGACCGGCGTCCCCTTTGAAACAGCAGGCACACAAAGGGTGCCCGCCGATGCTGTGCGCGAAGATGGCTGATCAGTCAGCCCCCACTTGGTACATGTGTGGGGGCCTTAAGATATACTATGTCCATTCATCTTCAAATAAGCACCGTCCAATGTTCCCTCACAATATACACACAGACTAGAGAGTTGACAATGATAGGGAATGAAAAGTTCCATTATGTACGCGCTTGAATGAGCTTGCTGAGCCCCGGATGATTGGATAAACATTCTCAGATACATACTGCAGCCAGCGGGAAGAGTTATCGGTGACAGCATTGCATCTGTAAAATTATTCTCTGTGAAATCCTATGTCTGGTCTGTGCTCTAATCCATCACTTACTACACCAGCACACAGAGCAACTTCTTTATCTGCCATGCTAACCATCAGATTGCACCAAAAACCTGACTTAAGCTGGCCATACACCTTTAGATCTCTGTCAGATCTCTTTTAGATATACCAACAACTATGTAGTGCCGGGTCCTCTGCGATCGAACACAGGTAGACTTGATGGTTTAGAAAGTCCCTTATATTACATGGTTTTGGTAAAACAAAAGGAGATCTAAAGGAAATCTGACAGAGAAATCTAAAGGTGTATGGGAGCCCCAAGTCTAAAAAGTGACCTTAAAATGGAAATTGTAATACAATCCTCTCAATGAAGCATCTGTGGCAAATTATTTGTACAAGCAGCGCTTGAAAAAATACAGCGCCGTTCCTGTAATCCACATTCAATAAGTGAGCATGAAAGACAGATGTGAATGGATCCATGTTCCCGGGTACTAAATTGCACTTCAAAATGAGCAGGAAACGTGTGTCCTATAAAGCAAATATACAGCATGTCGGGGAAGATCCTGAGCATGCTGTATGCAGGCTGACAGACAGGAGACAAACACTTGCTCCAGCTTTCCCCACTCCTCTCCCTGCAGTATAAGCAAGTCTAGTATTTACTGGGGAAAAAACCCCGGAGAGCTCAAACCCTGAGCAAGTGTTTTTCTTCAGTATGTCAGCTGCTTAACCCTCTGAGCGTTTAGCCCGAATTAACTCGGGCTGAGTTTCATGCATCATGAAACTCAGCCCCAGTTAACTAGAGCGACGCACTAGCTACCGCCGGATCACCGATGACACGAAAGGGGCGGGGGTAGGCGGCACCATAGACCTCCGTGTAACTGGGGGGGCGTCGCCTTTTTTAAGCATAAGGATTTATGTTTACAACCTCCAGCTGGGCAGGCGATCACGGTGAAGCATATTGTGCTCCGCCACGATTGCCCGTGGCGCGGTTATAAAAAAAACAGCCGTCACTTGTTTCTGAAATTCAACCCCAAAAATTGGGTGGACCAAACAAGATACATTACGTCCCTCACTCTGGCATTACCTATTGATAACAAGTTGTTGTAGTGGTAAGCAGCCTCTTTTGGAGCCCTCAGTCTGGGGTGTGAGTGCTAGTGGTAGGGGGGGCTGTGAATTTTCAAATGGCACCCCTGCATGTGGCCATTACGACAGCTTTCCATTTCAATGAGGCTATGTACAGCACCCTGTCATTCCCTTACCAGCAATGGCTTTCCTGTAGCACAGATATACTGTGAAGATGCCAGTGGGTCTAAAATAAAGTATCTATAGAAAGATTTTTTGTGATTGAAAGATGGAGAAGGCAAAAATGCATAAAATCATTCGCTTAAAAAACAGTGTAGCACAATGCCAAATTAAGCTGGGCATAGACGTCTCGATTTTCCTATGTTCGATTTTTAAACTGATCGACCATCTGATTCTGGAATCGATTTGATGCAAAAATCGATTGCAGACTGCAACATATGATGTCCTCAATTTCTGGGCGATTCTATCCTGAAAGTCTCTATGTCTTGCACGCACACATTTCTGGGTTTGGAGTGGTGTTAGCTGAAGAACTGGCTAGTGACCAACAGCACACAAACAAAGGTCATTTCCACAAGAATCATAGATGGATCGCTTAAAACCATCGCATGAGACAACTAACAGCACTCGATTCATGTGCGCTTGACTTAATTTATCAAACACAACGGATCCGTGCACGATCGATTTTACATGCCATTTAGGGCAAAATCAATCGATCGGACCCTTTGGACATGCATCAATTTGTATGCGATCGATGGCGTGATCGATTTTGTTAAACGATCGCACTAAAATTGAACAGAATATCGAGACGTTTATGCCCAGCTTTAGACATGTTAACTGAACATATAGTAGGAAATAACCCTATTGCTACGACCAGTTCCAGATCAGTAACCAATAAGTGAAGGCTAAAGATAACAGAAATGCAGCCATTAACCATTTAACAACCATTTCTATGCTAGCATTTTTCCTTTTTATATCATTTTATAATTATTTTTAAAGTTGTTATACCCTCAATCACAAATGAGAAATGCTTACTTATAAAGAGGTATTCCAGGCAACTTACCCTCGTGCCTATAGGTGAGCTCCTGGCATCCAGAGAAATAGAGGCACACTAATGCGCACAGACAGATGAAGAAGGAGAAGTATAATATGAGGAGGAAATCTTCCATCGTTTACCCGTGAAGAACGGCCCCTTCAGTGCTTCATCTATTCCAGCTGGGCTCTTGCAGTTAGTTACAGAGCCTCATACAAATGTGGATATAATCATTGACACATTAGGCACCTGGGGTGCCTATCTACCAGCTGACCAGTGAAAGCCAGGCAGATTAAATAATGAGTATGAAAACAGAGAGCATCCTCCTCCTCCCAGAGAAGGGACTTGGCGCAGGTAGGCTGCTTGGTTCCATATGTGCCCTCCGAGTCCCCAGACTATATTCCATGTGAGCTCTGCAGATCTAGCAACCGTATCCTGGAGCCGCCACAAACAGCACAAGTCAAAGTACTCCCTAAACAAGTGCAGCTCGATAACCTTCATCTAAAAGCTTTTATTCCAATTACCTGGCCCTGTACTATACAGACGTCCACTTATGTAAGCGTTAACCGATATTCTGCTGAAATCTACCACTCAACATTTTTACTGCAATAGAATTACAATTGGCGATATTTCTCGAATATTTACCATATAATATATATATACACACACCCAGTAGGAAAACAAATTCCGGAAAATAAAAGGTGTAATGAACAGAGGATGATTTTCCACCAATAAAGATTTGGCAGTAATGAATGGGGGGTGTGCAGAACTCATTGACATGACATGCTGGGATCATGGCTAGGTGATCCAATCTTAAAAACTGTAGAATCAAAGAACAGACAAGTCTGAAAGTAGTGACCAACAATGGTGGTATAGGTGTCCATGAGGAGAACAATAATACAGGGACGGCCAGTTATTAGCAAATGAGTATTTGACAATCATCCTCTTTATGCATGTGGTCTTACTCCAAGCTGTATAGGCTGAAAGCTACTACCAATTAAGCATATTAGGTGATGTGCATCTATGTAATGAGAGGGGTGTGGTCTAATGACATCAACACCTATATTAGGTGTGGCATAATTATTAGGCAACTTCCTTTCCTTTGGCAAAATGGGTCAAAAGAAGGATTGACAGGCTTAGAAAAGTCAAAAATAGTTGAGATATCTTGCAGAGGGATGCAGCACTCTTAAAATTGCAAAGCTTCTGAAGCGTGATCATCGAACAATCAAGCGTTTCATCAAAATAGTCAACGGGGTCGCAAGAAGCGTGTGGAACACAAAGGCGCAAAATAACTGCCATGAACTGAGAAAAGTCCAAGCGTTTGCAGCTGCCAAGATTGCCATTGCCACACCTGCAACATCACGGAGTGCCCAAAAGCACAAGGTGTGCAATACTCAGAGACAGAAAGGCTGAAAGAAGACCACCAGAAAAAAGACACACAAGCTGAAACGTCAAGACTGGGCCAAGAAATATCTCAAGGTTTTATGGATGATGAAATGAGAGTGAGTCTTGATTGGCCAGATGGATGGGCACGTGCTGGATTGGTTAAGGGCAGAGAGCTCCAGTCCGACTCAGCGCCGCAAGTGGAGGTGAGTACTGGTTTGGGCTGGTATCATCAAGGATGAGCTTGTGGGCTTCAGGTTGAGATGGAGTCAAGCTCAACTCCAGTCCTACTGCCAGTTTCTGGAAGACACCTTCTTCAAGCCAGTGGTTACGGAAGAAGTCGGCTCCTTCAAGAAACATGATTTTCATGCAGGACAATGCTCCTCACACGTTTCATACTCCACAGCGTGGCTGGCAAAGAAAGGGTAAAACTAATGACATGGCCTCCTTGTTCACCTGATTGAACCCCATTGAGGAACTGTGGTCCATCATCAAATGTGTGATTTACAAGGAGGGAAAAACAGTAAACCTCTCTGAACAGTGTCTGGGAGGCTGTGGTTGCTGTGCACGCAATGTTGATGGTGAACAGATCAAAAACTGACAGAATCCATGCATGGCAGGCTTGTGAGTGTCCTGCAAGAAAGGTGGCTATATTGGTCACTGATTTGTTTTGTTTTGTTTTTGATGTCAGAAATGTATATTTGTGAATGTTAAGAGTTATATGGTTTCACTGGTAAAAAATAAATTAATTGAAATGGGTTATTAAATTAGTGTTTTTGTTAAGTTGCCTAATAATTATGCACAATAATAGTCACCTGCACCACCGATATCCCCTACTAAAATTAGACCCTAAAAAATAGTAAAAACTAAAAACAAACTAAAAACACTTCCAAAAATATTCAGCTTTGATATAATGAGTTTTTTGGGTTCATTGAGACATGGTTTGTGTGCTAAAATGATTCCTCAAAAACACCACTTGCCTAATAATTCTGCACTCCCTGTATAGAACAAATTCTTGTCCTTCACAGCTAAACTTTAATTTGTTATTGGTTGTGAAGGCAAAACATTTTTGTCAATGTGATGAGAGGTTAGGGCAAAATAAGGCCCGGGGGCCATATCCGTCTCTTTAATATTTTAATCCGGCCATTGGTGTCAAGACACTCTGGCTCCCCTCTGCTCATTCCCTGCAATAAGTGTAGATAATGGTTGCTAAAGGCCGTGGTTTGCTTAGATTTCCCCACCCAGGCTGGGAGGACTTGGGACTGGGCAGCCCTTACAGGTTCACTGTCTGGCCGGGCCCCTCTGTCAAATTTATAAAAAGCATTGCAGCCCACAAGTTAAAAAGTTTACCCATCCCTGGGTTAGAACCTGTCAGGTTACATAGATCTTCTCTACAGCAGGTAACATACGACTCGATATAGGAGCCGTTTGCGGTTCCCGGCAGCAGCGCAATGACGTAATAATGCTGCTGCACGATATTGGAGGAGCTGGAGACACGGCACAGTGCTGTGTTGGTTTCCATGCAAAAAGCACCCGCGGTCTCCATGCAAAAGCAACGGACATCGACCATGGTTTACGGTCATGTCTGATATCCCTGTTTTCGAGTGGGATTGATTGGTCCTGCTCGAAAACAGGGAGGGCCGCATATAATATAGACCAGATAGATGCTCATGGCGCTCCAAGCAACCATCGATCTGGGCCATATCTATAAGTGTGTTCCCTGCTTAATTGTCCGAATTACGTGTGTTCTCTGCTTAATTGTCCACATTACCAAACGCAAAAGTAAGGATATAATTCCACGTCCTGCAGAGACCACAGTTCAAAAAGTAAAGGTGGACCTTACAAAAATTTTAATCTTTAAAAAAAACTAAAAAAGTTGCCCGGCAGTACCGCGTTTCCCTGAAAGTAACACCTACCCCTAAAGTAAGACCTGTGTTTTCCCTTGTGCTTCTAATATATGTCCTTCTCGAAAATAAGACCCATCCAGAGAGAGAGCTGCTGTATTTCACCTGCTTTCTAGATTGCTGCCAACTGTCAGAAGCGCTCATAGATCCCGGTGTTCGGATACACACAGTGTGCAACACTGGGTGAATGCCACCATCAACAAAAAAAATAAAAATCCAGAAACCCGAGTTGAGCTCAGAGTAGCTTGGAGAAAAAAAGCTTAGAAGGCAGCGCCTTGTGGCCATTCTATATAATTAATAAAACGAATGTAACATGAAGCACATTCAGTCTAGGGAGGTAAAATTACTTAATATTTCATAAAACTAAGACCTACCCAAAAATAAGATCTATTGCATTTTTTGCACCTAAAATTAATATAAGACGGTGTCTTATTTTTGGGGAAGCACTGTTGTCCTGATTCAAAACTACATACATGTTAACTCACTGGGCTGAAACATTATCTCCATATGCTCTAAACACAGCAGTTAAATCATCCATTTCACACACAGGATGGTGAAGGGGATAAGGACCCCTTCTGTACAACCCAATTCACTTATAACAACTCAAACTTTCAGACCCCCTTAACCTTCTGAGCGTCTAGCCCGAGTTAACTCGGGCTGAGTTTCATGCATCATGAAACTCAGCCCCAGTTAACTAGAGCCGCGCTCTAGGTATCGCCGTCTTCCTACGGAGGTCGGGAGCACCGGCATGTATGCCGATGCTTAGGGGTCCTCCCCTGATCGCGTCACCAGTGACGCGAAGGGGGCGGGGGTAGGCGGCGCCATAGACCTCCGTCAAACTGGAGGGGCGTCGCTTTTCATCAGCATAAGTCCGGCGTCTCCAGTGACGCTGGGCTTATGTTAATGACCTCCAGCTGAGCAGGCAATCACGGCGGAGCATATTGTGCTCCGCCGCGATTGCCCGTGGCACGGTCATGAAAAAACCGTGCCACGTGGCAAACGCTCAGAGGGTTAAGTGACATCAAAGGCTGCAAGGAATGATCGGAAAAGCAGTGAAGAGATCGGGAGCGACTAAGAACAAGAGGATGGGGGCAACAAAACTTGTTATTGTTGATTGTGAAGCACATTGCATGCAAGCGTTTTACACAAGCAATTTGAAGATTATATGTGATAGAACTACCAAGAATAATATTTTTTAATACAAAACATGACCTGACTCATCATATACCGTATTTTTTGGACCATAAGACGCACCCAGTTTTAAGAGTAAGAAAACCAGAAAAAAATGTAATGCAATGAATTAAATGAATGCAATATCAAATTCAGCCAGTAGATGTCAGTAGCAGCAGTACACTGAGCACATCACATCATTCTCCTCACTGATCAGGAGGAGGGGAGCCGGGAGTCTTCTCTCCTCTCTGGCTGTGCCTGTGTCCGTGGAAGCTGCAGAGTGATTGCAGTTTCCACTTATGTAGAGAGGAATAGATGGCAGTTCATCTATCTCTCTCTGCATTGCTTATACCAGCAGGGCTCTGCTGGCATAAGCAATAATACAGTTCAGATGGGAGATCCTGCCATGGCCGCGTCTCTCATCTGACAGCTCCCCGGGTAATCTCCTTGTCGGAAGAGCTGGCAGAAAGGCAGGCACTTTTCCCCCCGGTGAAAAAGTGAGTTATAGTCTGAAAAATACAGTAAATCAACGGTACATTAATTCCATATATTAGGAAAATTACTTGGGAACACATTTGACAAGCCAGGCCATAACTTCTGTTGGTCTGTCATTCTCAGTGAAGGAAGGGTTAACCTCCTTTCACTAATGGAATTCTGATTAGCCAAACTCAGCCACTCACAATGGTACTCATCAAAATGTATTCACATTACCAATCAAAGAAGCACCCCTCAAGAGAACATTTGGATTGCACTGGTCATTAAATTAGGTTGTCCTGAAGTACAAGGCATGTAAATCCCATTGCTCATCAATCTTACTGGTAGAGACAATGAGGACGATTCACAAAAGAAACAGAATCTTCAGAGATATTGTGTGAATATTCACTTCAATTATCCAAATCACTGGAGTAAATTACAATTCCCTATTACACCCATTTACCCTGTTCCCTCGAAACAAGACCAACCCTGAAAATAAGCCCTAGCACAGCGGTTCTCAACCTGTGGGTCAGGACCCCTCAGGGGTTGAATGACCATTTCACAGGGGTCGCCGTTCACGGGGCATAAAGTTAGGAGGGAGGGTAATGTCCCCTTCCTATGAGGGATGGGGTGTACCTCTCCCCCCTAACTTCCCACCCCGTACATCATTTGCAAAGGGTTGCAAAATAAGAGGGAGTGGACATTACACTTACCTGGAAGTGATGTAGAGGAGTGTCACCTGTATTTGGAGCCTGGAAGTGACACTCCACTCTGGGATTTCTGCTTTCCAAATACAGGAAGGGACACTTTGCAATGTCACTTCCAGGCGTCACGTCCTAGCATGATTTTTCAGCATTCATAAGCCCTACTGCAAAAATAGGTCCTAGTTACAATTCTTCAAAAAAGTATATTTAAATTGTGTCCAGGCAGCTATTCAGCTTTCGTCTTCCTACCAATAAAAGAAGTTCCGTATTCTCACATGCAGACCTAATTTTTGAAGAAAACAACTCTGTATGTAACTACAGTGGACCATCGACTTACAACTGGCTTGACTTAAGACCAACCATATCACTGCTATGTAGTGCGGGTCCTCCTTGATAAAATACATAGTGATTAGGAGGTATATATCACTGCTTTGTAGTGCCGCGTCCTCCCTGATAGAATACATAGTGATTGGAAGGTATATATCACTGCTTTGTAGTGCCGCGTCCTCCCTGATAGAATACATAGTGATTTGAAGGTATATATCACTTCTATGTAGTGTGGGGTCCTCCCTGATAGAATACATAGTGATTGGAAGGTATAGATCACTGCTATGTAGTGCCAGGTCCTCCCTGATAGAATACATAGTGATTGGAAGATCCTCATATTACATGGTTTTGGTAGAACAGGAGTAGATTGTGCAGAAATTGTATGGTAAGGCTGTAAGGTGTATGGGGGCCTTTAGTTTTAACTTTAACAACCAAAACAACAAAAACCTTTAACAACCAAAGATATGACTTACAACCAGAAATAGCGGCTCGATACAAAGACCACTGGAATGTTAGAGAAGTATTTGTAAGCTGCACTCTGAGCCCAGAAACACAGGTTTGAGGACTTCAATTCAGACAATGCATCAAAATGTCCCCCAAAAAGCTTGAGAATCTCACTAATAAGTCCAGCATGTCATAATGGACCATCTGACCAATGTACAAATGTCTACAGACTCTTCCAAAGTGAGAAAGGACAATAGAGAGTCGGATTCCTGATGGTTTTATGGAAGGGGACTCTCCTTCCCAACAATAACCACCTTCCATGTCATCTGCTCTTCCTAAAAGCTAAAGAAACACATTTTCTTTGTTTCTGCCAGCCTATGCCTTTTTGGTCAGCAGAGCAGGGACATTTTGAAGTTTCTGGTTAATTACACATATTCTAAAATGCCACGCTTGCAGAACCTCTCTAAAAAAGGCTTTAGGGAAGGAGTGGATAAGGATGTCATCTATAGTGAATCTCATCTGTAGTTAAAAGTTAAGCCCCCCATACACGTTCCGATATTTCTCCCGACCAATTTTTGCGTCCGATCGGGTCACCCAATTTTTACTTAAAATCTTATGGTCCATCAGTGGACTGGCATGAAAAATCAGAACGTGTATGGGGGGCTTTAGAAATGAAAATGAAGAGAATCACCTCCATATAAAATGGGGTAAATATGTCATACAGTTGAAAGAAGTGGGTTTTAAGGCTTTTAGGTTTTGTTTCCATTGCGTTAGGACCCCTCCGCTAAGCGTACACGCTTAGATTTACCTGCTCGGCGGAGGGTCGGTCTTTATTGCACTGAGCCGATCCGCCGATGTAAGGCTGAGCGTAGTTGAGTACGTTCAGCCTTTACACCAGCAGATGTGTAAAAAGACCATCCGCAGGCAGGCAAAGTCTGTGGGATACGTCGGGACCCCTGCTCCGCGTATACGCTTTGCGTAGGGGTCCCGACGTATAATGGAAACAAGCCCTTAGGGCACCAATGATAAACACATATAGGTAAACAATCACATATTTTATTAAAACAATAATTTGTTGTTTATTATTGAGTTAATACAGTATGTAATTTTTTACCTATATGTGTTTATCATTGGTGCCCTAAAACCCACTTATTTCAACTGTATGAGTTATTTACCCCATTTTATATGGAGGCGATTCTCTTCAGTTCCATTTCTAACTTTAGATTATTCAGCGTGTGGCACATATTATTTCCTTTTTTTTGGTACGGGCACAACCCATATTCACACGGTCATCTGTAGTTAAGTAAATTCCAAAAATTTTTGCTCCATAACATGCATCTTATGGTTGTAAAAGTCCAACAGGGTATGTCCCCGCTGTGTGTTTCAGCCAGACAGCATATCCGCATGCACCTCTATATATACAGCCAAGTACAGCCGTATATAGGGGTACGTCTTATCTAGAGGTGCATCTAATCAACTGCAAAATACAGTACTTGCATCTCCAGGTCCTGTGAATCTTACCATGGAACCTAGGTCACATTGCTATGAGCTGGAACTAGAGGACTAGAAGGTACTAGACTAGAGGACTAGAAGGTACCCAACAAGATCAACACTTTATAATGTTCATGTGATATTTAAATTTTACAAGGCTTGATATATAAGAGCCAATATTTTGGTTATTTATAGACGCAGTAAATCTGCACCATCCCAGGTTAAGCTATTCCCGTTATTACTGCATTTCAATTTCCAGATTTACCAAGAATCATTTGCATCTGTTAGGAAGATAATTTCCAGCATCCATGGCAAACACTGAAACACAAGCTTTAGGAGGATGAACTCTTCCCAGCAAGGAATTGTTGCACAACAACAGCTGGGAGAAGGGCTCCACCATCAGGATAATGTGCATATTCATCTTTCATGGAGAGTATTACATTACATACAAGACCATTCCCCAGCAGCAAATACCTCCTCGATCATTTAGTTATGGCTTATGGGAGCAATTTTCTGTATAATACACAAATTGTTTACACAGGCTATGGCCCCGGTTGCACAAAGGGGGACAAGCCCTTAAGATAAATGCATATACCATTTGTGAATTCAGGGGGTTCACCTTTACCACACTAGAGTCCAGCAAAAGTCCCAAACCATGCTTTATTGGGCCAACCAAACAAAAAGGCTTAATGGCAGCCTTTCCAAAATAACAGTCTCTCATGTATTCCCAAAACAGATACCCCAAACAATGCATCTTACAAGTTCTTGACGTTGTGTCCCCAATCAACAGTCCTTGTAGTCCACAGGGGGAAGCGATCCAGCTTGTCCTTCCTAGACATGTCTCTCAGCAAGACCATTAGTTCCTCTGATGAGATCACCTGACCTCATTATATGGCTGCAGTGCAGACCAAAACTAACCCTTCTCCAGCATCCCAAGGGTTGTCTTAAAGGTGACCAAGATCTAGAAGGTAACTAACTTTGTGGTAGAAAAGCCAGAAACTACTCTAAGTTTTAACTGCTAAAGTTCACAAGATATATTAGAAACCAGTGACTAGTCAAAGCCACAACACCTTCCGCCCTTTCTTGAAACATACTTAAAGAACAAACGTAACCATTAAACAATTGTACGGTAACTCTACAAAAAGTGAGAAATAAGAACAGTAACTTAAATGTATACAAGACGTTTATCGGATTTAAAAAAAAATACCTTTGGGTGCTTCAGGCTTTTTCTCTTGGGCTTTTTAAAACGTAGTATACGCTCCCTTTCCTGAAAGCACAACAGAGCCGTCACACAGCAGTTCCAACAACTATGGAGCTTTAAATGTCGCATAGATAAAGAGTACCCTACTAATAGATTCAGTAGTGGAGGGGTAATTCTGTCTTGTGTGTTTTATTAGTTGCATTCTTTGTTCTAAGCAGTAAGCAATGTTCTTAAACAGCTGATTTACAAACATAACAGGGGTGTAAGTATGGGATTTAAAGTCACATGTAATAGATGCTTTCTAGGTCTTCAAAATCATTTAAATGGACTAAAAAAATTCTCAGGTATCAGTAAAGCCGGCCATAGACACCCTGAAGCCGGACGGTCAGCTGCAAATTATGATGTCATCACACATAGCTGGTCATGCCAAGAGTCGGGCATGCACCAAACGAGAGTAACAAGATCGATCTTAAAATTACAGACATGTCCGTAATTTGTTAGATCGATTTACGGGCCGTCTATGGCCACGTTTACAACTTTTACCCAGGTCTGTGTACAGTAATGTTTTGCTAATGTTTGATAGTCATTTGTTCGTCAGATTAATGCCCAGAACTGCAGTTTTCTTATAATAACATATTTGATACTGGGCTTTACAAAAGCCTAGAACTTTAATATACCTACTGGTAGACTTTCAGTAAGAGACTAGACCAAAAACTCACACCTCCTCAGCTACTCAAAGAACTTCCTCCAGAAAACAAATAGATTTGCCTTGATATTTATAATTGCTATGATTACCACTGTGATGTCATCAATGATTTGTTGCTGCTCCATAACTTGAAGCCTCAGGAATTCGATCTCTTGCTCCTGAGCGATGCTCAGATCATCCAGAGGTGCATGCGACTTCAGAGAACTCATGTTGGATAACTTCTCTTTCTGGCAAAACAAGTCAGACAGATGGGTAAATCATACCAGCAACAGCAAAGTGTACACATAAGCAATGCTTTTTGTGTTATTTTACAGCACTTGGTAAAAGTAGGTCTTCTCTTCTTCCAGATTGCACCATGTGCAATTTCAGATGTACCATTTGAGACACATCATGCATCAATTCTCCATTGCATTCATGTTGATGGAGCTATAAGGCTGTGAACAAGATCTTACCACTTCTGCATTTTCTCTTGATAAGGCTTTAATTTTTTCCTCCATCCTTTGAATTGTCTGTAAAGTGTCATCATTTTTTTTGGATAGCCTCTTATTTTTCTCCACGAGAGGTTTCAGTTGACTTTCTGTTTCTCTGGATCGTTTAACCTGGAAACACACAAAAATAAGTTTGGAGACCTTTCAAACCATCTCAAGGAGTACAACATTGTTTCTTCATTGTTTATTTTTTAGCAGAATGTGTACCCTGTATATTGTATGTACGATACAAAAGCACCATGTTGTAGAGAACAGTCCAGAAGCAGTTTTTATTTCCAGAACTTCCTTATGTGGTTAGAGAGTTGTATGGGAATCCCCTTCATCAAGGTAAGCGCAGTAAGAACTTGCTTAGGTCAGTTCTTTGACTAATCTTAGAAAGCTCTTGTTGCAGTGACCCTTATAGAGGGAATATTTGCATTGCCCTGGCAAGGTGTTGCGTGTGATTCATTTTGAAAAAAATAATAATTTGATCTAAACTGAAGACTTGCTATCTTCTACTGCACTTCAGCCTGGCAGAGCTGGAATCTATAATACAATTGTGGTCACAACTATTGCTTGTATTATGGTTGCTCCCTCCAGTCTGCCCAAAACAACCATTAAGGCTTTCATCCAAAACCAGCAGCGGTGCCAACCTGCTTGACTGTGGTCAGGACATTTTAAACTCATCTTTATGTTCTCTGTAAAGGGCTTCATAATATGCAAGTGCTATATTACTGGAACCAAAAGAATCTTCCTCGTAAGCAGCCAATCGAACACACTCAAAGCTACAATATGGTGCCACTTTAACCTTCTAGGCATTTTTTTTTTAAAAGCACGTCACGGGCGATCGCGGCAGAGTACAACATGTTCCGCCGTGATTTCCTGCCTGCCCAGAGGCCCTCTGCACCACTCCAGCGTCACCACAGATGCCGGAGTTAGGCTGTGAAAAGGAGACACCCTCTCCATTATATGGGGGGGGTCTATGGTGTCACCTAGACCCTCCCCCTTCACGTCACTGGTGACACGGTCGGGGCAGACGCAGAAGCATCAGCATACACGCCGATGCTCCAAACCGCCGGAATCCCCTCAGTTAACTCGGGTTGAGTTTCATCTATCATGAAACTCATTTCGAGTTAACTCTGGCCAAACACCCAGGAGGTTAAGCAGCAAGACAAGGCACCAGGATGAAACGTTTCACTTTCCATGAATGCCTACTGTGAATTAGGAGATCCCCCATCCCCAAATCCCTCACCTTTCAGCCTCTGAGTTCGCAGCTACATCTTACCCATTCCTCACATCCCCTTTGTGATAGTTTGGCCTAAGAAATTTCTAAGACAACATTATGTCAGAATCATCTGTGTTGGCCTCAAAATAAATCCCAAAGAAACTTTGTGGATTGCAGGCCCAGCTACACATGGACCCTTTAAAGGTCGTTTCATAATATGACCCTTGCCATTACAAATGGCAGAGCAATTACAGTGAACATTCATAAAATACTTGTATGCAAGGTGTTTTCATAATACATTGGGACCCCCTCCGCTAAGGGTATTGCTTGGTGGGGATCCCGACGTAGCACATAGACATTGTCTGACGGCGGACGCTTTGTTTACACATACGTACTTGACTATGTTGAGCCTTACATCGGCGGTGTGGCTTAGCCCAGTAAAGACCAAACATCCGCCGAGCAGGTAAGTCTATTTGCTATGTCGGGACCTCCTGCCAAGCAATACGCTTAGCGAAGGTGGTCAGGACGTATAATGGAAACATAGACTTAGGTGTATAAACTCTCTAGTGTATAAAGTGAACATATACTCCAAAAATACTACTTGACTGGTCGGTAATCCCATCCTCAGCCTTTAACACTTCCATTGGCCTAGACTTAGTATACACATGGTGTGTTCAGCTAATTGCTGCACAACATGACCCACACTTGCTGCATGCTTGTTTCAGATGTGTGACTGAAACTGGTGAAGACAAGAGGCCGGCTTTACATCCAGGCGATCAGCAATGTTCAGCAAAGGCAATGCTCATTATCTTTCAGCAGTAATTCCTTAATATATACTTCAGCTGCATACCAGTTCATTCCTCTCATCAGAGAGCAGAGTATTCCTGTCCTCCAGTTTCCGGATCACAGAGTACAATTCTGCAATCTTTAGCTGAAATCTTCGGAGATCTCTGTCATCTACATGAGTCTCCTGTGAGAGAAAGATAAACATAACAAAATGAGGATACAAAGTATATCTTAACGAATGTAACATTTTTGCAAATGCTGATTACTTTAAAAAAAAACAAAAAACATGCATGTAATTAATCCACATTTAAGGAATATTTCAGTGAATTGACAATAAAAATATCCTATGTCTAAATGCCGGAATTGGACAGATGCTGTGTAAAGCAACTTTCAATCCATGCAATATAAAGCCAATCACTACATCATCCATCTTTGGCAATGATGACAGGAACAGGATGTCCATCAATAGACCTTTTCAGGGTTCCCCTTTATCTCAGGTCTGAATTTCTATTGAATCTGATGAAGATGGAAGGGGTTGAGATGCTAGATCAGAGGTGTTGACTTGTTGACTCGTGAGCCACATTGGTTTGTCAAATTTGATAAAGGGTCCGGAATGAGAGCTTGAAATGGGCGGCCCGCCATAGGTATGCCAATTCAATGCATCACTGGTAAAACTAATGATGGTGGTCATGTGTAATAGGCAATTTGTGACAGGAAAGTTATCTTTTTACATTTCTGCACTTAATTCTGCTCATTGCATCGAGTTCGGGCACATCGTGGGAGCTCCGCCGCCTCCGGCCGCCATCGCCGCCCGTCGGCGGCTTCTTCCGGGTCCCGGAGTGACGTGTGACATCACGGACCCGGTCTTAGAGAAAAAAAAAATGTTTTTTTTCTTTTTTTAAATCTTTTTTTTTGTTACTTTTGCACTGGATTAGAGAAATGTCTTTCTCTAATCCAGTTCAAAAGTGGATCTCGATAGCAGAAATGCTCGCGCTGAGCATTTAGGCTATTGGGATCATCTCTGCTCTCTGCACGAGCAGATCCGGAAAAAGCCGAGGTCTTCGGCTTCTTCCGTGATCTGTGCTCGTGTGCCGATGACGTCATCGGCCGGGAGATTTAAAAGGTACAGAATTTTTTTTTTTCTGTACCTCTAAAGCCGCCATAGCGCTTCCATCTCTGGCCAATTTTGCGAATGATCACCATGCGCATTCGGGGTGATCGCTTGGTGATCAATCGCAAAATGAACGCGCCCACCTGGAGCAACCGTTCGTACTCGCACAAAACTTTGATCAGCCAGAGAACAAACGTTTTTCTCTGGTCGATCGCCAGTACTTTGAATGGGGACAAGGGTCCCCATCCAAAGTATTGGTTGTCAAATCGTAAATGGTGTATTTCGAACGATTGACCATGGCATGATGATGTCCTCATGCTGCGGCCGATTGTTCGATAAACGCCCGCCAAGCATAGCGTCTATGGCTGGTTTAACCTCCCTAGTGTTACGCCCGAAGTACTGGCGCAGTCTGATAGTGAATCAAACTGCGCCCGTGCCGGAATCAGGTGCAACCGCTGGCTCTCTGTGTGCCTGCAGCATTTCTACAAAGCTGCAGGCACACAGAGCCCTTCCGCCCCCATCGGCGTCATCGCTGACGCCGATGGGGGCGGAAAGGCAAAACACTGTATCACTTTTGGTACAGAAATCTGCACCTCAGTGAACCGCCAGGGAGGTTAAGATGTCCAGAGAACAAGCGGAAGGGAGCATATTTTCGATAAGGTGACAAAAGGCCGTAAAAGAAAGCTAAACTGGCCGGATCCAGCCCCCAGACCTTCGTTTGTCCACCCGTGCTAATTGCCATTCTGTGAGCATGTGCTGACCTACAGATGGTTACTACCAAAATTTCAACTTTTTGACCTGGACTTCAGATGTCTCATGGGGCATGGTAACCAAATACAGTCAATAGAAATGCAGCAGCTTCACCATGTCTATAATGAAAATGATGGGGGAAGTAGAGACAAAACTGCAGACATGTTTAGGCTATGTTCCCACTTAGATTATTAGCCGTGGGACAGACACAATTTTAATTGTGTGGCGATCTCGTGTGGCTGATTGACAAGGCGATTTTTACATGCGATTTTAAAGAAAATAATGACCCATTACAAAAAGAAAAACACGCTCCTTGATCGCCCCCATAGACAATGAATGCAATCTAATAAATGCGTTCATTCAGGTCTATGGGGGCAATCAGGGCAAAAATCGCGTCTGCTATCTAAATGCATGGAGCCCCGATTCTGAAAACTGGTCCAACCGCGTATGCTCCCGATCACGGCCTTTAGTAGGGACAAGCCCATTCAACTAAATGGAAGCCATGATTAAAATCACGTCAGCCCAGCAGCTGATCACCTAAGTGGGAACATAGTCTTATTGTTCTGAAACTGGAACTAGTAAAGCCAAGCTTCAAAAACTGTCTTACATCATAATTCTACAGAGAAATGTATTTAAAGATATAAAAAGGAAGTAAACCTGTTCTGAAACTGACTACATCATAAGAATGATGCCTTCTGCAAGACTGCTTATCCCGTGCAAAGACCGTAGCAGTTGGTGCACTTGCCTCTTTAACTTTTATCGTATGACCCATCAGTTCGGATATGTCAGCGACTCCGCTGGGAAGTTCCTTCTTTGGACTGCTGTGGTAACGTTCGGCTTCCTTGGCCTGGACCAGCTGTTCATCCAAAGCTTCCTTCTGGAGTAGCAGCTTCTGTGTGTGACCAGCCTGTATACCAAGCTCCTTCTCCAGTGCCAGGATCACGCGATCCTTCCCTTTAATTTCATCCATCTAGGAGAGAAAGACGACAGCCTGTAACATGACACTTAGAGGCAACCCAAGCAAGACCACGATCATATTTTATGTGAGAGAGTCTGTGCTGCCAAAAAGTTCACACTACAATGCAACGTCTAATCACAAATTGCATCTGGCAAAACAATGTGACATAGTAATTGGTTACTGATACATAGAAAATCACTTTATAAATCATATAAATCACTTGGATAAAAAAAAAACAATCTTTTACAATTAAAGAGTACCAGGCAGTATTCAAAATAAACAAATTAGGTGTCATACAGAAGATGCCACATAACATACAAATTTCCCAGAGTATCCAGAGTTTGGGAATGTTGAATCCAGGTCATGCATAATAAAATGCATGTTGTGAACCAAGCACAGACAGAAAATCAAATGGGCCAAAACATTAACTTCCATCTGCATTTATCTTCATGACCTTGTAACTTTGTGTATAAATGGAAGTTTCAAAATCCAGAATTGTATTCAGCCTGAAGCAGGATCTGTGACATCCCGAAAGCTTTCTTCTCTAATGACTTCACCTGGCCAATAAACAGCATCACTTGAACTCCAAACTCTTTTAAGCACCCTAAGGCTAGGTCTTCACATCGTTTTGTGATTCGTCGAGACCCCTACATTAGGCTCAGTGCTAGGTGGGGGTTCAGACGGATCGCATACACTGTTCATGCTCAGCGAATGTCTGAACAGAGCATACACCAGGCAGGAAACAGTGTATGTGATCCATCGGACCCCCCACCAAGCACTGCGCTTCACGTAGGGGTCTCAACGACTGCACTACGTTAACCTCTCTAGCACACTGCTGAAGTACAAATTTCTGTACCAAAAGTGCACCATAGACTTTAATGGGAAAACATTTTTTTTTTACATTGTAGGCCTGTAACTTCCCAAAGTCTGTCCATGCAGGAGTCTGGTGACATCCTGAATATAATACCATGTTCAGATGCTTTGTGAAGAACTCACAATATCAGATAATGAATATTTCAAGAATTCACTTTATCAGGTAAATTAGCACTGCAACCACTAGATGGCGCTGCAGATGTGCCAGGTTACATAGGAGAGTATGGGGGGGGGGGGGGGGGGGGGGGGGGGGGGGGCAGAAAAATCCACCTTAACCCCCGGCGTGCTGACTGATAGGTACAGCAGCCTCTGCTCACTGTACCTCTGCCTCTTCACAGCCTGGACTGCCGGCAGCGCATCGCACACAGTAGTGGCAGTCCGGGCGGTGCAGAGGCAGAGGTACAGTGAGCAGAGGCTGCTGTACCTATCAGTCTGCACGCCGGGGCCCCCCTAGCTGCCCGGGCGTCCCCCCTGTCCCCCCCTGACGGCGGCCCCGTTAGAGACACACGGAACAGTGAGTTTGCTCTCGTGTCTCCGATCTCTGTCTGACGAACCAATATAAAAATAAACATATATACACAACTCACCTACATTCAGTCTTCATCCAGGGACAGCGACACCTAAGAATAAATACTTCCCTTTCCAGCCTGCTCACTCCCATGGCTGGAGTGTCCAGTCCTCTAGGCTGCAAGATGGAGGAGCGAGGCTCTTCCGGTCTCACTCCATCCACCAATCTGATCCAGACGTGGCTGGGTGCGGTCAGAAGTGACATTAACTTTCCATGTTCCCTTGCGCAGCGACGTCACTGGGGAAGTGTATTTTTAAAGTTTTACCGGGCAAGTAAGACTGTTTTGGGCTTTGCAATATATAAATGAATGGAAGGCCAAAGACTTTAACCCCCCTGCCGTTCCTAACGGTCCCAGACTGTTCCTGACTCGTCCAGCTGGGTTCGTCAGGCGGAGATCGGAGCCACAGGAGCACAAAATCACTGCTCCGTGTGTCTCCGATCTAATGAGGCAGCTGCAGGAGAACGGACCACCCCCCCCCCCCATGCTCTCCTATGTAACCTGGCACATCTGCAGCACCATCTAGTGGTCGCAGTGCTAATGTACCTGATACAGTGAATTATTGAAATATTCATTATCTGATATTGTGAGTTATTCACAAACCATCTGAACATTATATTCAGGATGTCTACCACACTCCGGTATGGGAAATTACAGGCCTACAAGGTAAAAAAAGTTTTTTTCTATTAAAGTCTATGGTGCGATTTTGATACAGAAATCTGTACCTCAGCAGTGCTCTATATGTTCTATAATGATGGTATGACTTCATATCTTATTATCTGAATACAATATATTTGATTGAATAGATCACTAGATAATTGGTGCCATTAATGTTCTGGGTGGAGTTGCTGGGGGGGGGGGGGGACTCCACATAGCCAGATAGGCTGTTTCTATCATTTTGTTTTGATCTTTTGGCAAATCTATTAAGATAGAATAAAAATCTAAGAATGTTTAACAAAGTTTTCAAAGTGGTTATTTTCTTTTTTATTATTGCAATGATCAAAAAGACTCCCCGATGACACATGGAGGCCCTTGGATCACAAGATTAAGAAGAGTAAAGAAAGTTGAGATTTGCTGGCAAACTAAAGCAACACCTAGACAACAAGCTGGAGCAGAGCACAAGTAAAACGTTCTTTTCTTAATGTTTCATGAAGGTGTAAAGTTCAGATTTATCTTGTTCCCCTTTAAATGTAGAACAATCCATTGTGCCAAGCCTGACCCATCATTTACTATGTCAGGAAGAGGAAATATAGAAATGGAACACAAGGACGTCTACGTTTGTTACACAGAAAACTTTGTATGAGTCACTAAACAGTATCCAAAGTAACAGCCAGTTGTCATGGAAACCCGCTTTTGTACAGAAGGCCCCAGCGCTGTAAATTACAATCCGTAAAACCATTCTGATGCTTTATACTTAATATGATGTGATGCCAAAACCAATGGCTGGAACTCCGGAACAGCCCACCATGTATTATCAATGCTGGGTGATTTATTAGCGCTCACGCCTGAGCCAGGACATGGGAGACAAGGATTCTCTATTATCTGCCAAGTGCTTGAATGAACTGACTGCGGAGAGCCGATGCGGAAGAACAGCCGTGTGAAAGGCCATTCTCCATCACTAGAGAGTCCATGCACTCTTTATGCCCCTACCACCTCCAGCAACATGGCACAAGGAGGTCCACTGAACCATAGTGATGGACCAGTCTATGAAACAAACGTATGCTTAAGAGTGAGGTCTTCAATGCTAAACCTGTCTGACCTGCGCAGA
>CM070032.1:213555626-213572863 GCA_036250615.1 Ptychadena robeensis
CATGTCAGCAGATGTGTGGTGAAGTAGTTAAACGGTGTTTCAGGGCGGTCAACGGCGGCGGCTGGCGGGAGCTCCTGAAGCTGCGTCTTCACACGGCCATCGCCAAGCCACGCCCCCCACTTCTTTCATCTTTAACTTTATAAGATGGAGTCTGCTCATTAGTCCAAGGAAACAAAACCAGCAGTTGCATCACTCCCACAAGGAAAGGTTTTGTATGTTTTCTCTTCCATCACAGCGCCCTAATAATAAATTCCTTCCCCTTCTGCCCCACTCTCTGAACACTCTCTCTTCCCATATATTTTGCAAAAACTGAATTAAAGTTTTTTTAATATTCCTCTAACCCTTCTCTACATCTCCAGCATTTTGATATGTTTAAGGGCTTTGTGATTTCCTTGCAAAGTCAGTGGAATATTCAAACAACTGTAAATAATAAAACAACAATTAGCAGTCAGCACACAAGATGGCACTGCCGCATGTTTATATTTCACCAAATGCGAGATGTTGGGCACCCATGGGTTGGCATACAGGTCGGTTAGAATGGCGTGGCTTGGATTACTGCAGGAAAACATTAATAACTATGAAAGGTTGCAGTTAGGGGGGTGTAATTGGGAATATAAATGACTAATCCAAAATAAAAAAGATTGGACTTCTAAGGATGTTGGAGATCTGGGGGTTGAATGTCACAGTAGGCATATGTATGGGTAAAAGCAAGAGAAAAGCACTGTTGGATTGTTGACAGTTGGAATATGAAAGGTTGATATATGGGCTGTAGGTAGTCTGATGGTTTATTTACTAAGCCAGAAAATCTTGGGGTTGCACTACTGAGGTATGAGATCTGGGGGTTCAAGCGGTGTTGTACTGCGAGAGTTACATTTGACCTAAAGGAGGATCATTGAGAAACACAGCACTACATATGGGGTGAGTAACCAAACACCATTAAGATTTTAAAACTTTCAGAACCCCATATTCCAAAGTAAGTTTGAAAGACTTGGGTACTGGCAACGTATATGTAATAGTTGAGGAACCTTATACTGTCCATGCACTGAGGGTTCTGAAACTGCGATCTGGGTTGTATTGGACTTGGCACATCATTTTTAGGAGGATCACTTACACAACTATGTCATGTAACACAAGTGCTGAAGAACTGTAAGCACTGAATTAGCATTTTTAATGAAAATGACTGGTTCCAATGGCTCATACACAAAAAACAACAGATGTCAAGGCTGGAATGTGAACATACTGTGTCATTTTCCAGTTATCATGTAAAATGGTTCTGGGAGACACACCAGCTGCCTTCATTATTCACTTATTATATATGGGACGCATTATGCTGTGTAAGAGGGCTGTGGCATGGAATCTCATTGCATGTGATGATAGCAGGCCTTAGGAAACCGGTGTACCAACACACACGTGTGGGGTGTTTTGAATCCCTGCTGCATGAAATTTGCATTTCTATATGTTTACAGTGAACTTGAATAGAAAGGCAAATGGAAGAGCAAACCGGTTCCCTTGACATGCGACACAGGAAAAAGACTCCCAAGGTAGATATAAGGGAATGATGTTCAATGTAGTGATCTCTAAATCATGGGAGGTACAGGCTGAGCACCTCCATGCTATCTCAATGTGGAAGAGGGTGAAGTGGCACGGCCAGAAGTTTTACATGAAATGTATCATCCCCAATAACTTACACCTGCTCCTCGAAGATTAATGGTCTAAGATGTGAAAAGCATTCAGCAATTTAAACCCCCCCCCCACAACTGATAATATATACTGCGGAGGAGTAGTCCTATACACAGTGTAACACTACGTCCCCACTGTAGCGGTCACCCGCGATTCTCATTGCGGGGCAGTGATCGGTAGTGGTTACTCTGGCAATCGATCAGGAGCGATCTGGTGTGATTGGCCGTGGTCATAATCGGCCGAAAACGGTGATCGCCAAAGTGGAGACAAGCCCTAACTTTTAGTAGTTGACTCTGGCATCGTCAGTAATGTCAAAACTTCTAAAGGCCCCCACACACGTAGCGAGTAGGGGCCGACAGATGAGCTGTGGAGTGCAGCATCATCATCAGTGACATCATCACATTGCATCCCATTGCTCAGAGTATCAGCGGGCACCCTTCAAACTAATGGCATCGGCCAAAGATTTATGGAGATTTCCATTCTCTGGATGGACGAACATGTCCATTTCTGTCACCCCATGTGGACCATGGCGATCCACAGCCGATTCTGCCGCCGTTTGACAGCAGCAAGCGCGCACATTGGTCGGGGGCAAAATCGCCCGCAGCTCGTTACGTGTATGGGGGCCTTAACTCACATGCTAATGCGAAAATATTTTTCAGCAATGTTAGCGTCTAAATTCCCTTAGGACAGGTTGTTTGGGGGGGGGCAGTCATAAATTAAAATAAATAAATAACAGGTAGCAGAAAGAGCAGGTCCCTATGCTGTCACAACAGAAGGAGCTAAAGAGCCACATATGGCTCCTGAGCCGCACTTTGCAGACCATCCTGCTCAGCTGGAGGACGTACACGTTAGTCTGGAGACGCCGGACTTATGCTGAGGAGAAGCGACGCCCCTCCAGTTACACGGAGGTCTATGGCGCCGCCTACCCCCGCCCCCTTCGCGTCACCAGTGACGCGATCGGGGACGGACCCGGAAGCATCGGCATACATGCCGATGCTCCCGACCGCCATAAGCAGACGGCGAGACCCTGAGCGCGGCTCTAGTTAACTGGGGCTGAGTTTTATGATGCATGAAACTCAGCCCGAGTTAATTCGGGCTAAACGCTCAGAAGGTTAAAAGCATGTGACGGAGGTATGCAGATCCAGAAACAATGATTGGTTCGTACAAAGGTTTTCTTCCACCGAAACTGCAATAGCTGCACAATATATATCAGGCCCTACTGTGGTAGTACACGGAATTATTTCTGATGACACAAAAAGGAAAGACCCTTACGGATAATACTTTAGAAGACATGGCAGTTATTAATAGTGCATCTTAGGGCATTGACATTAGGTATACGGGTAGGATAAATAATCGATTAATTAGCTGTCCCAAGTGCAGTATTGACCTGCCGGACCTGCATCATTTGCTTTGGCGATGCCCAGGTGTGGTGCAGTTCTGGCAGGAGGTTACTACTAACAGTCAGGTCCATAAATATTGGGGCATCGACACAATTCTAACATTATTGGCTCTATACTTTACCACAATGGATTTGGAATGAAAAATGAAATAAATTAAATATAATGTGCTTTAACTGCAGACTGTCAGCTTTAATTTGAGGGTATTAACATCCAAATCAGGGAAACAGTGTTTGCATATGTGCCTCCCACTTGTTTAGGGACCAAAAGTAATAGGACACTTAGCTTCTCAGCTGTTCCATGGCCAGGTGTGCGATATTTCTTCATTATCCCAATTACAATGGCTATTTGCCTTTGGAATCTGTTGCTGTCAACTCTCAAGATGAGATCCAAAGAGCTCTCACTATCAGTGAAGCAAGCCATCATAAGGCTGAAAAAAACAAACTCATCAGAGAGATGGCAAAAACATTAAGTGTGGCCAAAACAACTGTTTAAAGCTAGCCATACACTTGTCGGATTCCATGGCCGATTGATCACTGATCCAATCGATTCCGGCGATCTCAGCGGAAATCGGGGCTCCGATCAATCGGCCAATTAAGAGTATCCGATCGCTGCATACCACCTTGTCCAACGGATTGCGGGACGATTCCGTGTCCGATTGTCCACCTCACAAATGGCAACTCCCCCTGATGTGTGCAGAATCGGATCAAAAAGACCAACATGTTGGTTCTCTGTCGGATCCGATTCTGGTCCCCCGAACGATCGGACCTGATCGATCGGACACGCGATTCCGGCACGATCGTTTCGCGAGCACGCGCCCGGAATCGATCGTGCCGGAATCCGGTGGGAATCCGACACGTGTATGGGGGCCTTAAAACATTCTTAAAAATAAGGAACACACCGGTGAGCTCAGCATCACCAAAAGATCGGATGACCACTAGGAAGGAACTGCTCATGATCTTAAGCATACCACCTCATCAGTGAAGCATGGTGGTGGTGGTGTCATGGGATAACATGATATGACTGCTGACAAAAGCAGCGGGATGAATCCTGAAGTGTTTCGGGCATTATCATCTGGTTCCAGACTTCAGGCTGTAATTGACTGCAAAGGATTTGTAACTAAATATTAAAAAGGGAAAGTTTGATTTATGATTATTCTGTCCTATTACTTTTGCTCCCTTAACAAGTGGGAGGCACCTATGCAAACTGTTGTAATTCCTACAGCGTTCACCTGATTTGGATGTAAATACCCTCAAACTAAAGCTGACAGTCTGCAGTAAAAGCACATTGCATTTGTTTCAGTCCAAATCCATTGTGGTGGTGTATAGGGCCAACAATTTTAGAATTGTGTCCACATCCCAATATTTATGGACCTGACTGTATATAAACACGAATACAGGAAGTTCTAGAGAGGTAAATCTTTATACTCATCTTTTACATGCTAAAGCGGTAAGGACAGCAGCATCTCAACATTTACTAGCCGAGAACATATCTGTATTCTAGAGGTGAACAAAAGTTATTTTACAGCATCCGCATCATCGCCATTGAGGACGGCGGTGCTGGGGATTCTCTATACTTACATGGCGTTTGATAAATATTATGTGCTGCAGGCGAAAGATCTCTATGCAAAAAAATTTTTTACAGGTATGGAAGCAATTTTTAATTTAAGAGCTTCGGTTTCAATGCGCCTCATGGCAAGAGGTGTGAGATTAAAGATCTATGTTAAGGTATGTGATAGCTGGGATTACTAAGTATGCTATACTGGAAATGGAGCTGCTTTGATTTATTTTATATTGCTAATATGGACCTATAAGCAGGGGTGTACATAAGATTTTAAGTGAGCTCCTCAGATGAGTACCAGGAGATGGTGTTTGGTACTCACCCCATATGTATGTGGGGTCTTCCTCACTTCCTCACTCCCTCACTGTGTTCTGCTTCCTACATGGTAGATTCTGCTGCAGATGGACCTCCCTGTTCCTGAATGAGCCTCCAATTAGCTGCCTCCATCCACAGGTCACCAGCTGGCTTTGGGTCAAATATAACTCACACCTCAGTAGTGCAACCCCAAGATTTTCTGGGTTAGTAACTAACCCATGTGACCTGCAGTCTATATGTCAATCTTTCATAGTCATATTCCAACTGTAAACATTTCAACAGTGCTTTTCTCTTATTTAACTTTACTTTTCTCTTGTCAGATTTTACCTATACATACGGCTACTGTGACATTCAACCCCCAGTTCTCCAGCACCCAACACAGAAGACTCTTATTTTGGATTAGTAATTTATATTCCCAATATCACCCCTAATTGCAACCTTTCATAGTTATTAATGTTTCCCTGAGGTTATCCAAGTGATATAAATTGTATAAATTTAATAAAAACTGAAAGAATTTTGCCAATCTAAAAAAAAATTACTTTTACAGTAGTGTGTAAATGATAAAGATAAGTTGTTTGTACAGCTATTTAATGTGGGAGGGATGTCGATTGTGCTGATGATCTCTCCCCTCTATGGCTGACAGGCAGACTCCTCGGGTGCACCTGATAGCAACGGCCGCCCAGAGTTAGTACGCATATGAGCCGTGTAACTATAATGCAGGTACACAGAGCTTTTTGGCCCCTTTTGAGTACCAAAGTACCACTTATGTGCACCCCTGACTATAAGGTTCACAGTATTGATGAAATAATTGATTATTGCTTAGTATTTCGTTATCATACACCTGTATGTTTTGTTTATATGCTTCTAATACTGATAAAAAGAGAATTAAAAAAGAATAAAAAAAGAAGACGACCAATTTCAATGCCCCAATCAGAATAAAGAGCTTACCAGCCTGCGGATGTCACGCTCACTCTCCCGCTTAATTCTGGTGATCTCCTCCTGGTGGGTTTGGTACGCTATCCGCAAATCTGCCGCCTTCATTTTATCTGCTTGCATGACATTATTCAGCGCTTCGTCCAAGTGTTTTTTACCACCCTTTAATTCCAGAATCTCTTGTTGGAATTTAATACGCTCAGAATCAAAGCCCCTCCTGGCCTCTTCCCGGACCTCGTTTAAAAGAGCGGTCTTTACTTTGTCTGGGGCACCGTCCCGTAGCACGTTGAGGGTGGATTGTAGTCGTTGTATTTCTGTGTCTTTAATCTTCACCACGCGGGCTATATCCAGTTCATGCTGACGTATGAGCACCTCCCGGACCGACTGCAGCTCCTTCATTTTCTCCTCGTGGAGCTTAGCCTTCAGATCGGAAACATGCACAGTGTGTCTATGCTGCTCCTGCTCGCGTTCCTGCTTGACGTCCTGGAGCTTTTCTCGAAGTTTACTCACCTGCATACAAGACACAAACAGAGTTAGAAACATTGAAGAGTGAGGGCAGGAAAAGAGCACATAGTTAGCCCAGCTAGTATGAGGCCATATTCCTCATACCTTGAGCTTAGATATTCCATACACTGCCTTCATGGACATTATTCATATCCTTATTGGATTTAAATGTATTAGTTATGCTTTCTCCGCTTTCCTCAAGACGGTACATATTAGGTTAGTGCAGTCTGCCCGGATAAGTTTCAGACCTTTCACCATATTTGTTTCCTGTCTCTGGATTGTATCTTTATCTTTTATAAAGCCCCATATACCTTTAGATCACTCCATACAACGAGTATTTATATCAGAAAAATGTTTGCAACCTTCACCATGTTTTTTTGTATTTGATTATTTTGTTGTGCATTGTCATCCATAGCATTGTGCCAAAAATTGGCCCTCAATTATACCTTAGCTGTACCTTGTAAAATGTACCTTTGTCTAGAATTCCACCTTAAAATGTAGCACTATATAGCACTGGGCACTTAAGATGTAAAGCTATGGGGATGTCACATCATAAGTATGAGCTCTTGGGCTAATGCTAGGTATACACGGCTCTGTGCCATCGATCCCGTACGATACTTTAGATGGGGATCCTCGCTCCCCATCCAAAGTATATTTAGGGAGAACAATCAGAGGTATCCCATATTATTGGCTGGCCAGCATCCCAAATATCATAGAAAAAATAGATTTAGGGGGTCACAGAAGAGAGAATAGGAATTCTCACTCCTATCTCACCTAAAGGAGACTTTTCATGTCAACATAGAAGGTAATACAACAATAAACACATAACCTTCAATAAAAAATATATAGATCAAAAAAAGTTTCTTCGATTTAACATCGATTTGAAATGTCCATCAAGAGTGTGCAACAGATGCTGAACTGTCCTTTCTCCAATAGGGCAAGGCTATGGGTAAGGGAGTTGGCAGGATCCAAAGGCAGATGGTGTGGTTGGGCCCCGACATATGTTTCACCCCTTCATCAGGGGGTCCAAATCAATGCCAAGAGATCTATATATATATATATATATATATATATATATATATATATATATATATATATATATATATATATATATATATATATATATATATATATATATATACACATCGTACTGTTAGGTTCCCAATGGTTACAACCAGTCGTGAAAAAAAGAATGAAAAAAGGGGGTATGTAGTCACTTACCTCATAGGGTCGTTTTAAAGCGACCGCTAATTCTCTTTAATCATAGCCTGCTGGTTGAATGTCAAGAACGGAGAGCCATCAAGTGGGACCACCCCAGCCACAGAAATATATCCACTGTATAAAGGTGGAAGTTTAAAGTGCCTCAGTGTCCTTCATAGAAGGGATATTCAAGGATCGGTGATAAGAAGGAGGTATTTGCCAAGTATGCTTTACAATACTGGTATGTGCAAAAGGATCCTGACCCATCCAAAGTAATGAAAATCAAACAGTGTTTACCAACATGCTGCTTCCCTTTTCGACTAACAGGATTGATCCCGCTCGAAGAAATGCTAGGCGGCTCTATTTTTTAATACATTCACAATCAAGTGCCGTCAACGCGTACGGCTCTCAATTGCACTCGAATCTAATAAAAAAATCGAGCAGTGTATACCTAGCTTTAAGCTCTGTGACCTCTAATCTCAGAAGGCTTTTGGCATGACATTTTGTGAAGCAACTACTGTGCTGCTTGCTGTTCTCCTGGATGGAGGACCAGACAAGTAAAATGCAAAAACCTGCCTCTACCAAGATGGCCATATCCACAGACGGGACAGAACCAGCCATGGTAAGTCAGTTACAATCAGCTGTTGGGCGACCCCTGGCAATAATGAGAAACATTCCTGTGCCCTCTGTCTTCTTTTTCTGGGCATAGCTTCCAGTAATGAGTAATCTATTTAACTGTGAATGTCTAATCAAAAGCAATACAGACATCTGTCATTTCACCTCAATAAATATTGCGCCATCCAGCACGCGCTCTCTGTTTATATACAGTACCTTACTTTTCTCCTGCTGATTTTCTATTTGGATTTGGGTAAGTTTAGTCCGGAGTTCTTCATTAGCCACCTGAAACGCCTCCATCTCCCCCTCATACTTGTCTCCTTTGGCTCGAGTTTTCTTCGACATGTTTCTCTCAATAGTTTGTGCAGCACATATAACCAGTTATATTTAATTTCCACTGGGTTGTCTTTGGCATTTAAAAAAAAAGAAAAATATCAACTGTTTTTTAATTCACAATTCCTGCGTGTGTGGTCCTTAGCCATCCTCCTTTTCTCTGGTCACCTGGAGGAGATTAAAAAAAAATAGGATTAGTTAAATAGCAAAATGTAATGTCAGGTATTAATCTCTTAAGCTGGCCATACACCTGCAGGATTCTCTGTCAGATTTCCTTCAGATCAGATCAGATCTACCAACAACCATGTAATATGAGGACTTTTCTACACCTTCCAATCACTATGTATTGTATCAGGGAGGTCACTATACTACATGGTTGTTGGTAGATCTGATCTGAAGGAAATCTGACAGAGAATCCTGCAGGTGTATGGCCAGCTTTAAGTAGAAATACACTAAGCCCAAAGCTGCCTACTGATTTGCAGAAGTCCATCACAGGACCCAACCCTTGTTCACCAATACAAATGAATGTCCCACTCAACGTAGGGTAACCTTGTGACATAATGCACTTTACTTAGAAGTGAAAAGTTTTTTTTAGTTTTTTTTACCCTGAATAAGTAAAATATGGTTAGAGGTTCAGTAAACTGGCTTTTATCAGCTTGGTTATATCTACATGAAACAGGAGACAAGATATACCATATTTTTGCACTATAAGATGTGCCTGACCATAAGACGCACCCCGTAGTTTGAAGAAAGAATTAGAGAAAAAAAGTCGGAGACAACCATTCACATATAAAGTAAAGTAGGCTGGACTTGTCCATGTAGTATTCACTCTATAGCAGTGGTTTCCAACTTGTCCAAGTTGATATGGATGGCCACACATAACATTTTCAATCTATACTGACTTGTATAAGCATGTTTAATGAAAAATGACAGCTTGCAGAGAAGACATTTGAAATTTAAAAAAAAACAAAACTTGTTTTAAAATTACAAGCATTAGGTAACACTGTAGTATATTATGCACATTTTTTGCCATATATATCATCAAAGGTTATGTGCCTCATAGATAATCAAAGCCATAGATTATATCAATCGGCACATAGCCTTTGATTCGGCAGACAGGCGAGTTCCTATGCATTAACTGATAGGTTTCGGTGGCCGCAAATGGAGGACTAAGGGGGGCTGCTGAAGAACACCCAAAGGGCCCCATGCGACCCCCGGTCCTCAGGTTGGGCACCTGGGCTCTTTAGTGCTTTAACCAAGCCAAAAGGCCAGTACCAGAAGACACTGCTTTGTTCTTCTCCCTACAGCCAAAGGGCCAGTGCAAGGAGGCAGAGCTTAGTTCCACCAGTGCAGGGCTGAAAATTCACACAAGCAGTACCCATTCTCTGAAACCACTGACTCATTTATGTAGAGACACATTTTACAATCTGGCACTAACAACATACCCATGAGCAGACATGTTTCCATTGATTTTAATTAGGACGTACATTCTTCACCACAAAATCTAAGCAGAGGTCTAATGCAGTACGTATGAACTTGCTTTGTGATAGGATGACACTATGGGATTATCAACTGGCTAGAGTCGAGAATGGATGAAGGTAACAGGAGCTCATGATCAGACAAGTAATTTCTTTTACCAGTTTCCCTTATATGTAAAAACGGCACTTAAATTTTAACCTTCTGGCTCGAGTCAACTCTTGTTAAGTTTCATCCATCATGAAACTCAAGCCGAGTTAACTGTGGGGAAACTTGTGTGTTCCCCGGATTCCACATATCGACTTGTATGCTGAAGCTTCCGCCCCCGAAAGGGATGAGGGTAAGCGTTGCCATAGACCTCCATGTAAATGGAGGGCGTCGCTTCTTTTGCTGGGCACCTCCAAATGGGATATACCGGCGGCGATGCCTCACCGCAATTGCCATGTGCGCAACTCCCAGGAGGTTAAAGTGAGATTCAGTCCCGGGGTTCAGTATTAAGTTATCTATATCCCAGCTGGGTGATTTCCCAGATTGGGTACGCAGATGCATCTAATTTACCTACATAAACATTCAGGGAAGAACAATCAATTTCAGAATGTTTCACAATGCTTGTTCGTTCTTATGGGCCTGTGAATGTTAATGACGCATGTAGTATTGTTTTAAAGGCACAATGTAGTTTAACCAAGTGAACAGGCTTCATTATAAGTAAAAGTTGTGTTTACCTATTATGCATATACATGTGAACGGATCCTTAACTACAAATAAACCTTTGCAAATTAAGGATTTCTTCCCCCGGGTAATCTGCAACATCAGCATATTCAGAGACAGGCATGGACACCAATGTCACTTATTTACATCCTGTTGCTGAAGGATCAATGACGTAGATGGGGCTGTAATTGGTTTACTTTACCCATTAACCATGACACTGGGATTACTGAAATCCTTTACACGCCAATATGCTTTAGAATACAGTTATAGAGCAGCGTAAGTAACACACACAAGGCTATGCAAGCTTCAAGTCTGTCCTCAGTATAGAGGATCTGAACATTAAGAAAAAACATTTGTAAAGAATTTGCATAGGGAACTTTTTAAATGGGATGTTTTTATCTTTGTTCTTTGTAGGTATCAGACACCATATGAGAAGAGCTTTCCAGCATTCACTTCAACATAAAGAATAAAAATACTATGTTCACTTCAAACCGCTCTTCTACCACACTTCTACTGGGTGATAAATGGCCCAGAACAAGGATATTTCTCTTAAATACGTTCACCTATGGCAGAATGAGAACATAATCTCAACATCTATATAAAATGTAGAATTAAAAAATATATATATATATGGTTATTGTACACTGACATGTCAGAGGTCATAAATTTGTAAACTTAATAAAAGGTTCACCTTATTGCCCCGGATGGTTTCATTGCCCCTCCCTTGGGTATCTTTACGCCTCTGCTGTCTTGTCTTATTGTTTTCCATAATTCTACTACAGTGGTTCCCAAACTGGGGGGCGCGAAGGTATTCCAGGGGGGCGCGGGCCCTCATTCTTAACCTGTGTTTGAATAATTTGGGGTGGCTTGATAATGTTCCTAAATAGAAAAGGGGGGTCCTGCAAGGAAAGTTTGGGAACCACTGTACTAGGGGAAAGTTGGATTTTGTTGACAATATAGGGCCCTCCCTTTTTATTTTATTTACTTATCTTATTGTTGCCTTTAGTAATATTTTTGATTTGTTGTCGGAACAATAGCACGTTTCTTTTGTATTATGTACATTTGACTTGTTGATTGTTATTAAAGCGGAAGTAAACTCAAAAAAAAAATCCCCCACATACATTACACAATATTACCACCTGTCCAGCAGTATACTCTGTAAAACGCTACACAGCGAAAAAAATAAAAAAAAATAAAAATAAAAATAAAAAAAATCAAATTACTTACAATCTTCACTTCCTCATTCCCTAAGGCAACCATCTTAATACTGGCGCCTGAAAACCCTTCCCCGCCCATCTGTTGGACTTACTAAGGTGCCCCTCCTCTGCAAGACAAATATTTCCAACACCCAGTGTGTGGTATGGAGACAGTTCTGGTCCCTTCCAGAGATCCTACTGTGCTCAGTTTGCATAGAGAACAGGAGTAAAGCCTGAAGGAGGACACTGTAGAGACAGGAGAGATTGAACTGAAGGGTGGTGAAGGCGTTCAGTGTGCAGGTGATTGGGGTGACATGGAATTGGGGGCACACAGGTAGCAGGTTTAAAATATCTTATTACCCTCCTCTGCTTCCAGTCACAGCAATGTCTTCCACTACACTTCCTCCACAATCACCTCACGATGACACTCCATGCTGGGGAAGGTTTCTCATACATCTCCGTCCCAGCAATGTTCTCCTCTTACGTCCCCACAATCACCTCACAGATGACACTTCCATGTCTGGGAAGGTTCTCATTCATCCAGTCCCAGCAATGTCTCCTCTACACTTCCTCCACAATCACCTTACAGATGAACTTCCAGGTCTGGGAAGGTTCTCATTCATCCAGACAGGGTATATGGCGATGAGGACAGACATGAATGGGTTACTGGAGGTTATATAAATATCCCATTGCTCCTCCCCAAAAAAACCCAAAAAACACCCCCCAACAAAAACCCCAACCCAAAAAAAACCCCTCCCCCCCCACCCCCACAAAAACACCCCCCACCAAACCATAACCCGCTGCCGTCCCACAAGTCTCCTCTACACTTCCTCCCAATCACCCTCACAGATGACACTCGAGAGAGGGGAGGGGGGGGAGAGCACACAGAACACAGGACTGCACCTGTGAGTCCAGAGGCAGAGCGATGCATTCGAAATTTTTTTTTTTTTTTTTCTTTTGGCCAGTGATTGCCCTATCTATTGGCAGCCTGATGCTGATAGTGCAAAGTGACCTACAACGTGGTAGGTCCGCTTTAACTTGTTGATTATTGTTAACCTCTTTTTTAAAATAATACAAATGAAAACGGAAGGTTCACCATAATAAACAATACATGCAAATAATATATGAAAGAAAAAAGATAAATATGTCCGTTTTCTAACTTGCATACACACAACCCTTCTTTATATCTCCAGCAATTAAAAGGGATGATACCATGTTCAGGGGTTTGTAATTACCTCACAAAGTCAGATAGTTATTTTTTTTTAAGGAAATTCCACCATCTCTTGTATAGTAAAGGTTTACCAATTTCCTTTATTCCCCTGGAATCAGAGTTGTCCTAGGTTATATATTGTTAAGAAAAAAAAAGAAGTTTAAAACATAGTAAAAATTATCGATAAAAATAAAATCGTAGAATGTCCACAAGATGGCACACCTGCTTCTTTACATTTCACCAGCCAGCCGAGTCCAGTTCAGGATTTTTACTTTTTACTTTTGGTACGCAGAGAGACGAGAGCACTGAGCTGAGCTTACATGCTCTCTCTACAGGACACAGGGTATTATCCCTCCCCCCTCCAACGCCACGGATGATGAGCCCCCTGTGATCTCTAGTTCCAACCCAAATAGGGCACGGACCCCAGGTTGGGAACCACTGCCTTAGAGCACAGGTGTCAAAAATCCATCCCAGGTGACATTTCTGGCCCACACTGTAAACAATATGGCTCTTGAAATTTGATATTATGTTGATGTTACCTTATAGTATTACACTTTGCTTATTCCAGATTCCAAGTTTAAGCAAAACATAGTATTAATTTTATAGAAAAATGTTTACCATTATATCTGATGAGAAGGAAAAAAATAAAAAAAATAAAATAAAATATCAAGATTTTCCAGCAACGTGGCCAACTTTTTCATATCCAGACCACCGTGGGTTTGAGTTTAACACCCCTGGCCTTAGATTAGTGGTTCCCAAACTTTCCCTGCAGGGCCCCACATTTGCTAGATAAGAACATTGTTGAGCCCGCCCCCCCCCCCCCCACAAATCAAACTACACAGTTTTATATTGAGTATATGAAATATACTAGCTGTGTGTGCATTGCAGTATCATGTACTAGTGTGAAATGGACCTCACACTTTATTTGAAATACAACTCATATGTTTATTTGGTTTTCACACCAATAATGCAGAGACATTCGTCATATATTCACATACTAATCATACAGAAACAGTTATCAATATTATCAAAGAGACACACACACTAAACTCACGCAGAGACATGAATCAATCACAGAGAGACACACACTATACTCATGCAGTGACATCAATCATTTACATAGAGACACACACACTACACTCATACAGAGACATGAATCATTCACATAGAGACACACACACACTACACTCATGCAGAGGCATGATTCATTCACATAGAGAGACACACACTACACTCATGCAGAGACATGATTCATTCACATAGAGAGACACACACTACACTCATGCAGAGACATGAATCATTCACATAGACACACACACTACACTCATGCAGAGACATGAATCATTCACATAGAGACACACACACTACACTCATGCAGAGACATGAATCATTCACATAGAGACACACACTACACTCATGCAGAGACATCAATCATTTACATAGAGACACACACACTACACTCATGCAGAGACATCAATCATTCACATAGAGAGACACACACTACACTCATGCAGAGACATGAATCATTCATATAGACACATCTCTCTGTCAGATATCCTTTAGATTTACCAACAACTATGTAGTGCCAGGTCCTCTGCGATTGAACACAGGTAGACTTGATGGTTTAGAAAGTCCCTCATATTACATGGTTCCGGTAAAACAAAACGAGATCCAAAGGAAATCTGACAGAGAAATCTAAAGGTGCATGGGGACCTAGAGCCTCCAGCATCTAACCATTTGCCTAGTATAACAATGACTACCCGGATAAGTGTCTCACGTTTTCTAGACCCCAACCCTGCAACATCATAAAACTTCTTACCATCTCCGAAAGATCCAATTCTAATAAGGAACTTTAAAACAAAGCGTTCCAATCAGACTCTGATAGCTTAGCAGGTGCCAAGACTAAGTGTTAAATAAAATATACATCACCGGCTGTGAAACTGAAAAACTGCACAGAGCTCAGCAACTGCATTACAATGTGCAGAGCCGTTCATCTCTGCCAGTCCAGCCAGGGCAGACCGTCCCCTGAATACAGAAATGCTGGGAATAGAGACGTCTAATATTCTACGGCATCAGATACACAGCCTACAGACAGATTTCCCCACTAACATCAATGTATGTGATGTCTATGGCACATTCATTTATGAATCCATAATCCTGGGGGAGTCTTCATACCCCCTTTCTTCCCCCCAAAATTGGGGGAAATTGCGGGTGCGTCTTACCGTCCAAATGTGTGGTAAAATAATAATTTTTGGGTTCGTCCAGTCAGTCTCTCGACCTGCATGGGTTTGCCCCTTTCAGTGCCCTGAAAGGCAGGCAAGGAACCAATCAGGGCACAAGAAACACACAATCAGGGGCAGGACATACCAAATTTTCCGTAGTTTAAGACGACATTTAAACCCAGGAAAATCTTCTCAAAAGTCGGGGGTCATCTTATACGCCGGGTGCCGAAACTATCAAGCCAGAGGGAGTCTGATCAGACATCAGCAGCTCCCCCTCAACCCCCCCTCCTCACTCCTTAATCAATGTGTGAGACGAAGTCAACGCTCTCACTAGAGCAGTGGTTCCCAAACTGGAGGGTGGGCCCCACAAGGGGGGTGCGAAGGTATTCCAGGGGGGTGAGAAGGTATTCCAGGGGGGGGGGGGCATTGACCCTCATTCTTAACCTGTGTTTGAATGGGGAGGAGGGGCTCGATAATGTTCCCCAAATAGAATAGGGGGACCCTGCAAGAAAAGTTTGGGAACTGAAACTGGTATTGCAACTCAACACACATTAAAACACCTCTTTCCGTTTTTATTGTTAAATAAATTAACAATTTATGTCACTTGCATAACTGCAGGGAAACAGTAATAACCAAGAAAGGTTGCAGTTAGGGGTGTCAAATTGGAACATAAATGACTAAGAATAAATAGGACTTTTAGATTGTTGAAGATCTGGGGGTTGAAAATCAGAGTAGGCATATGTAAGGCTATGTGTCCACTGCGGTTTCCCTGAGCTGCCTGAAGAAAGGACACATGCCGACACATTTTCCGGTGGATTTCCCGTGACTTGCAGGAAGTTTGCCCATGTCATAAGCATTTTAATTAAAATTACCATATTGAAATCAAATCTTGTTTTTTTTTATTTTTATTTGGTGTGCATTGGAAGAGAAGTAGTCTTATACGGCGAGTATATCCCAAACTGTAAAAGTTGGGGGTCGTCTTATACGCCGGAAAATACAGTACATTTGGATTAGAACGCACACATGTGGAATCTTGCTGGCAGCCGTAGAGGGGAGAGATGCATGCAGCGTCTCCCTCCTCCCCCGATGTGTGAGAAAGAAGCCATGATGTCATCTGAATACTGACAGCAAGTGTTCACTAGTGACTAGTGACTAGTGATATTGCATTGGGGATTTTTCCCAATTGAGATTAATGCTCGAACACTTTAAATATTTTTTTACTTGTTTTCCTGCTCTAAAAACTGAGTGCAGTCTGGAAAAATACGATAATATAACAAGCAAACCGTGCCAGCCACCGTGCCACTTTTATAAGAAGCAATTGCATTGTAAACATTATCTTTACACATCTAGAAATGTGCTCAAGCTGATAAACATGAGACTTCTGGCTGAATCTTACATTTCTGAGATAATTTATTGGGAAATTGTACTTGGCATGGTCTGGGTGTAACCAATAAAGAAGGGCAAAGAGCAGCAATTATGTGATTTCTGGACTTTGCACACTGTTGTGCCACCATTGATGCAGAGATTTTGTACTCCAGCCCACAAGATTTACCCAGAATAACCGGTCTGATGACCTGACTGGACAATGAAGGAGCAGAAACGAACCAAAGAGATCATCAGTGCCCTCTGCTCATTCTTAGCATGTGAATCACAGCACTGCGCATTAACAGTGGATCTGTCCCTATACCAACTTTTCTTAGCCCACTTTAAAGAACACACAGACACCTCAAACTAGTGATGCTCCGATTGATCGGCCGCCGATCATGATCGGCCGATATTGGCTTAAAAAGCATTATCGGCGATCGGCGCAAAAAAAGGCGATCACGGAGGGCGTGGCCTGACGCCGAGCTGCATGGAAGCCTGCTCCTCCACTGGCACCCGTAGCCAG
>CM070032.1:213603814-213623375 GCA_036250615.1 Ptychadena robeensis
ATGTGCCCGAAGTCAGTTCGGGCGTATCGATAGTTGCAGCTTCCCTTTGCCCGAACTAACCGAACGGGCATATCGCTAGGGAGGTTAATAAGAAAAAGACAATGAGACTGAAAAAGTGTCAACCCAGGCTACTGCGCATGGACTGGGTAGACTTCAGTCACAGAACAGAGTGGGGTGACTTCAAGAAGAAGTAGACCAATAAGCACATACCCTGTTCTCCTGAAAATAAGGCATCTTCCAAAATTAAGGCATCCTCCGAAAATAAGGTATCCTCTGAAAATAAGGCACCCTTAAATTTTTGCCTCACGCTGATATATAAGTCACCCCTGGACAGGGGGGGGGGCAATCAAAATGACACAGGAGGATCAGAAGGGGTTACTAAAACCTCCTTTGCCATTTTGATTCCCCCGTCAGATCCCCCTGTGTAATTTTAAGTGATCCCCCCCCCCCACCCAGACCCCAGTTCTGTATTCTTCTTCATGAAAAATTAGCCATCCCTCAAAAAAAGAGGTAGGGCGCAAAAATTTATATAAGACACTCTTATTTGTGGGGAAACATGGTGGTAGCGCACCAATTGATTAACAAACATAGGAATTTGCTACCAAAAGGCTCTTTCACACTATACGCATTACTTTGCACTTTCAGGAAAGCAAGGGTTGTGCAATGTACATGGTAGACAGGTTTCCATTAACACAATGCGCTGCTTTGTGTGGCACTGCGTTGTGTTAATATTTTGCCTGCGGTTGCTCTTCTACTTACTTTAAATGGAAAAACAAATGCAAGTTCAGCAAAAATGCAGAGTGCACAAATGGGCATTAACAAATTCAGATTTTGGCAAGTCCACCACTAAAACTATAGTCATATGGTCTAGACGTTTGATCCACTCGCATATGAGTGGAGGAACACAAGTGTCCTACAATGAACAAGTTTTATAAGTTCTCTGTAATATTAACAGTCAACATGACAATAAAACAAAACAGACTTAAGGCCCCCATACACCTTACAATCTTTCCATACAATTTCTGTACAATCAACTTATGTTGTACCAAAACCATGTAATATGAGGACCTTTCTAATCATTCCAATCACTATGTAGTCTATCAGGGAGGCCACTATACTACATAGTTGTTGGTAGATCTAATGGAAATTGTATGGATCGATCTTAAGGTGTATGGGGGGCTTCATACCTTTAATTTTGTGGTAAATTTAAGTGCAAAACAGAAAGTTGAAAAAGCTTATACCACGGCAGCAAAGACACACAGGATGAGTCAACACTACACTGTGGTTTACGAAAGAGAACATTTTTCGATTGAAAAAAAATACTTTATTAACCTCCCTAGCGGTTGAGACGAACCCTGTTCGTTCGCTGAACAGGGTCCTCTCAACCGCCGGGGAAAGCTGCAGCGATTGTCTTCATCGCTGCAGCATTTCCGGGTTGGCGGCACTGCCCCGATCGCGTCACGGTGACACGGAAGGGGGCGGGGGGGGCGGCGCCCCCAACTAGACTACGAAAGAGAACATTGTCATTATAAAATAAACATAACTGTAAATCTACTCAGCATGCTCTGGACTAGGTGACTCAGGGTAGTGCTGTATCACCTGTGTTAGCTTGCGGATGCTGTTTCAGATGGTTGTGTATAACAGTACTATTTTTATTTTACTTCTACACACTCTACTTTACTCTTTATCCCAGATTGTGCAGGTCACTGTGCGGTCTACAGTCAAGTATTTCCATACTTGTGATGTGTGTTTGTCACCTACTGCCTCTGCTGCCATGTCTCTCGTCTTGTGAATAAATTCCCGCCCTTCTATGAAGTGATTATATTAATTGATTAAGGCTATAGCTAGCCATACACAATCGGATTCCATGGCGTTTGATCACTCATCCGATCTCAGCGGGAATCGGAGCTCCGATCAATCGGCCAATTAAGAGTATCCGATCGCTGCATACCACCTTGTCCCACGGATTCCTGGGCGATTCTGTGTCCGATCACTTACTTCCCAAATGGCAACTCCCCCTGATGTGTGCAGAATCGGATCAGAAAGACCAACATGTTGGTTCTCTGTCGGATCCGATTCTGAGCCCCCAATCAATCGGACGCGAACGATCGGACAAGGTGGGCTTCACGCGATTCCGGCACGATCGTTTCGCGTGCACGCGCCCGGAATCGATCGTCCCGGAATCCGCTGGGAATCCGACACGTGTATGGGGGCCTTATGTCTACACTGCGTTGTGTGATCCGTCGGGGCCCCCTGTGTTAAGCACAGTGCTTGGCGGGAGTGCTGACAGAGCACATATCATAACCTGCCTGACGAATCCTCTGTTCACATGGCGTTGAGCCGATCCGCCAATGCAGGGGTTCATGTAGAGCAGTACATCAACCTCCGGCCGATCAGCAGAAGGAAGTGAGAACAGAGGATCCTCAGGGCAGATAATGTGTATGTGCTCCGTCGGGACCCCTGCCAAGCACTGTGCTTAACGCAGGGGGTCCTGACTGATCACACAATGCAGTGGAGACATACCCTAAGTCAAGGAACATGTCATGTATATATGTATACAATTGCGCATACAGAGAGAGAGGAAAAAACACACGTCTTGCCAACTTTTACTGTCATCGATCTGAATGCCCAATTGCAAAATGCAGCGCACCTCTAAATGTACCACATGCAGACCGTTTTTTTCACAGTGCCCCAAGACCCCAATGACGCTTCAATAAAAAATACATATACAAGCAGCAAAAAGACATTCTGTGTGGCTCTAGGATGTAGCTTCTTATTTTTGCCTAAATCCAGCACTGGCTCTACCGTTCTAAAAAATGAAGTACTTTGCTATTAAATAATTGAAAGACATATCCTGTGTCCTGTTTTAGTGGTGTAATTCTTTAACCGTTCACCAAATCTAAATGAGTTTATTTCTTAATGGCCCACAGGGTTTGATTTAGCCCTTTTGTGCAAAACATGTCGGTCGTTCCATGCAATTGGGTTGGTGTGCTCCTCATTGTTGTCCTTGCCAATGTGAATGAAAAAAGGGGCTGAAGTTCGATATGCCCCCCTCGTCCGATCTGCAGTTTGTTTTCACTATATGGGACTTGGAGCAGGCCAGATGGTCTGCACCCATAAGCCAGGTGAAAGGACATGAAGCAGCATTACAAAGGTAACGTAACTCCATAGGTCTGCCACCTGGCCATTTTTACTTGCAAAATTTAAATGTTATATGCTTAGTCATTAGCTAAGCTATTTATTGGAAAAAGACCATTAGGCTGATATTTTTCTCAAAAATGGTGGCAGAACCCATATCCACAAGATGATCGGGCACATTGCTAGAGCTTGGGTGAGGTTGACTATGATTTAGGCATAAAGGGACATTTGCATACAATAACACTGAGAAGATGTGACATGAGGGGCCTCCCTGACACTTTTTGGGTGTCTGCCCGATATTGACAGAATGGGACGTTTTTGACATGGGGGGAGGTCGCTTTATTGGGCTGCCATGACTGTTTTTAAGCCTAGAAAACGCAAAAGTGAGAATCCTTTAGATTTCTCTGTCAGATTTCCTTTAGATCTCCTTTTGTTTTACCAAAACCATGTAATTTGAGGGACTTTCTAATCCATCAAGTCTACCTGTGTTCAATCGCAGAGGACCCGGCACTACATAGTTGTTGGTAGATCAAGGATATCTGACAGAGAGATCTAAAGGTGTATGGCCAGCTTTAAACCATTATGATATTTTGTTGTGTATTATTGAATACACATTAATATACATCCTGCGCATTTAACTAACAAAACAAACCCAAGCTAACAGCGGGCATACTCACCTGTCTGCTGAAATCCCCCGGCAATCCTCTGTATCTTTCCAGGTCTGCCCCGATGATGTCATATATGATGCCGGAGGGGCGGGGGGTTGACCTCCATGTAATGGAGGTGGCAACACTTTTTTCCAGCACATCTCTGGCGTCAAAGATGGCGCCAGGGATGTGCTCAGGGTACAAAGGAGGTTAAGGTAGCCATTTATTTTGCATGTGTTTACCTAAAACCCATTGATTCAAATGACTGTTCACAGCATTGTACTGTATGTATATTTGAAGTGCATTCCGAATGATGCTACAACACACCCTATTGTTGATGTTTCTTTTAGGGCCCCCATACACCTTTAGATTTCTCTGTCAGATTTCCTTTAGATCTCCTTTTGTTTTACCAAAACCATGTAATATACAATCAAGTCTACCTGTGTTCAATCGCAGAGGACTCTATACTACATAGTTGTTGGTTGATCTAAAGGATAACTGACAGGGAGATCTAAAGGTGTATGGGGGGCTTGACATGTTTATGTGAACTTGTCAAAGGGGTCCTTCAACATCCCATCAACTGCGGCCTACTTAGGTACTGTCTGAAGCTGGCCATACATCTTTATATCTCTCTGTCAGATATCCTTTAGATCTACCAACAACTATGTAGTATAGGGTCCTCTGTGATTGAACACTTCCTTCTTCACGCTACATATATATACTATGGCCCAATTCGTTCCTGTGATAGTCCAGCACTGGAAGCCATCATGAGTATGGCTGTCCTGTGGCAGCATATGGTGCCACAGTGCAAAGTTTAAATGCATCTGACCAGAAGTTTATTTCTTGAAGGTTGTACAGCACTGCGCAGCTCCATGCGGCACATGTTGCCTGATAGGAGTTGGAAAAAAGTACATTAATCCTTCAACTTGATCAAAGAAAGAAGAAAAGTTATCTTCATGCTGAAGACACCCTTGCTTTTAATAAGAGTAGAAACTTTAAGTGTATTTATCAAACAAAAGTAGATCTAATCCCTGGACGACATTTAGTGTGCTAACAGATTGTTAAAAATAATAAAATGTTTATTTCATGAAATAGTTTTCACCTTCAAGCTGCTGCTGTCCCCTGGCTTCCTTCAGACTCTTTTCTGTAAACACATGTTCACTCCGTTATTGGCTGCTTGTAGTTTCCTTACTCTGGACTGGTTCTCTGATATGGACAATTATTTAATTGTAATAAGAATGAGTATCTTTGTTTACCTATTCGGTCACTTATTATAACATCATATCATGCAACAGAAGGACAAATAATATACAAACCCAACAGCCGCACCAAACCAATCATTCTGTTGGTACCCAACCCTCTACTCCATCATGCTGACTGGCAAAGAGCAACCTTGTAACATTGGATTTCACTTTTCTCCCTCATTTCTTTATCTTTCATAGATTTAGGTGGAGGATTTGCCAAATATACTACAATTCGAAGTTTACCAGTCGAACTTCAAATTAAAATGCAGATTACAGAGAACATTGTAGGAGACCTACTTCTAGGCTTGCCCTTACCCATCACTGACTTCATGTATCCCATTATCATCTCAACTTCCAGGCCTCTTGTGTGAGCACATAGTCATTCCTCTTCATGCATGCTGGAGTTCCACCTGTATCCATCTTTAGAAGAAAGATAGAACAAAATGGAATACATTTCATGGGGTAAGGGGAACGTTTAATTGTTCCTGTCTCTCCAATTAAAGTTCCACAAATATCAAATAACCTTCATCAAGAAAGAGTGGCCAAGGAACGTGTTAACCATCGGAGGTGTTTTCATGGAAGAACTTTCTGTGCAGGCATGTTGTTTACGTTTTTTACGTTTACGTTTACGTGTTTATGTTGAGAGTTATCTATTGAAATTATGAATAAACACATGTTTTGTGCTTTTGATAATCAAAATACAACATATTTTGCAAGAAAGTGGAGCTGAGATGTGAATTTGTCTTTCTGTAGTAAAGACCAGTATGGCCATGTTTCCACTTTCGCGTCTTGCCGCGGTTTGAATCGCTGCATGGTCTCCAGCGATTCAATATGGTAAGGGGCCTTTCCCCGTCCGATCGTGTTCCATAGTGAAAAATTACATCCATTTACATGAATGGAGGCAGTAAAAAACTGCATCCCTATTCAATGCGTCACTTGACCGTGCCCAATAATTTTTTATGGGAGCGATCACTCGCGAACGGGGGCAATCAGGAAAACGCATCAGTACATACGCAAAATCGCGTCCGTTCCAGTGCAAAATTACACGCAAATGCGAGTAGGAGTGATCACCCGCAGACACGACGAAGCGACTAAAAACGCAGCCGAACGCTTTAGTGGAAACAAGCCCTTAGTTTAGAACGGTTTGAATCGCTGCATGGTCTCCAGCGATTCAATACGGTAAGGGGCGTTTCAGATTGCGGGCCACATGGTTAAATCGTGGATGATCACGGATAATCACAGACAATCACCATAGTTGGTACAAGCCATAAGGAAGACCTTAGAGTAGTGCTCATACAGCCTATGTACAGAACAATAATTGCATTGTTTCTTTTACAAGGCAATATCTAAGTTTTGGTACACACAAAGTTAGGTTTGTGCATATTAAGTAATCCATTTCCATTTGGTTTTGTTTTTAGGCTTCAAATAATGCATTCACTGCACACATAGTACATGAATAACAGATTGCAAAGGAGTGAATTAGCAGTTTGCTATCCCCTGTGTGGGCTTTGCCTATCAGACCAGACAGCCCTGATTTTAGAGATGCCGTAATATGATTTACACCACAGCTTTGTGCATATGTCATGTCAATCTGCTTCTCGTCCTCATACTAATAGGTGAAGGATCTTCTAAATTGTCCTTAGTCATGGGAAGCACCAGCAGCGCTCTGCACTCTGTACTATTTATACTGGTAATCTTCTGTCCTTGTGAATTAGGGTTATTCAGCTCAACTTGTGAGCTTGTGCAGTGGATAGCCCGTATGTCATCTGCTCTAATGCTTGCCAATCATCAAGGGGCTGGTGCCACTCCGACCTCTTCTGCCAAGCTGCAAATGTTTGCTCTTTGAGGGTGATAAAAACTGCAACAAAATTGGATGTGTCACCTGTAGTGATGAGCAGCACAGGTAATATATTTGTATTCACAAAATATCGCAAATATTTCGTCTTATATTCACAATAAATTTGTAAAATCGAGAATTTTTTGATCTCCAGTCATTAACAACTTCATTGCGCAAATCAGCACTTGTGCATGCGTATTTTGCAAATGCAATGCATGGTAGTTCCAGGTACTGATGTAAAAGATTTTTAATATACGCGATAACAAAAATATAACACTATATTCTAGATCTTCGAATTCTCAAAAATTCTTACCTGTAGCCAACACACTTCAATGTAAATAGCTCCTCCCAGATGTGTGGTGCATCTTGATCTCGCATTCTTCTAGGAATTCCAAATGTTATTATCATGCACCATATTTATTAAAAAGTTCATGCTTAAGTTGACCAAATTTGCTATTTTGTTAAAAGTTTCATTAATGGTTAGTACACAAATACATTTAAATATTGGATCAAAACTCTGTTTTCTTTAAAAATACAACGAGTTACAAACGACTTGACTCAAGACACAAAATTATAGTTCCAATTTTCTTAAAATTTTAGGGCTTGTTTCCATGCGAACGATTGGCCGTGGATGGACGTGTTTTTAACCAATGTGCTCCATCGGCGGCCAATCACACCCATTGAAATGTATTAGTCAATGTTCATTTAAGCGATTGCACATGGATGGGGGGGGGTGCGTTTATGAATCACAGACCACGTCCGATCGAGTTCCATAGTAAAAAATCGTGTCCATTTACATGAATGGAGGCAGTAAAAAATTGCGCCCCTATTCACTGTGTCACTTGACCGTGCCCAATCATTTTCTATGGGAGCGATCACTCGCGAACGGGGGCAATCAGGAAAACGCATCCGTACACGCGCAAAATCGCGCCCGATCCAGTGCAAAATTACATGCAAACGCGAGTAGGAGCGATCACCCGCAGACACGGCGAAGCGACTAAAAACCTGGCCGATCGCTTTAGTGGAAACAAGCCCTTAGTTTAGAACTTACATCCAAAGTCTTGACTTGCAGCCAGAATTATGGCCGAGGACACTTCTTCGGTTGTAAACAAAGACCAGGGATGTCAAAGAAGCTGTACCCTGAACCCTGTTAAGCATATTTGAAGACTTCATTTCAGTCAGTTCATCTGGAACATTTTGGAGTGGCCATCGCAGTCACCAGACTTAAATCCGTTTGAGAACCTCTGGTGGGACTTAAAGAAAGCAGTTGCAGCGCGCAAGTGTAAGAATGTGACTGAACTGGAGGCTTTTTCCCATGAAGAATGGGCTAAGATACCCGAAGATCGCTGCAAGACACTTGTGTCAAGCTATGCTTCATGTTTAAAAGCTGTTATAACTGGAAAAGGATGTTGTACTAAGTACTAAGAATGAATGTCACTTGGGTGGTGAATAAAACTGATAATGATGTGAGCACAGAAAAGATATGGTTATTTCATTATTAATGTTATGTTATATTTGTCTGACTTACAAGCGTCTCTTTCATTTCATTGTAAACAAGATGACTGAAATGATCAAAATCAATGTCAAAATGGCCAAAACACTCAATTTCAGTGGAGGGTGAATAATTTTGAACACAACTGTATCTGCCATATTTCAGTCAAAATGTGGAGACCTTGGTGGTAAGACACTCTGGCTCCCCTCCGCTTGTTCACTGCAATGACATAAGGCAGACAGTTGAACTACTCTAGGCATTATGCACACTCATTGGAGGCAACAAGTGGATAAGTCTTTTTTAGTAAGGTGACAATGGGCCAAATTGAGAAGCTTAACTGTCCGGATTTGGCCCCCAGGCCGTGGTCTCCCATGTCTGCTATTGAATATGCCATGTTAAGCTGGCCATAGACACTTAGATTTTCCAGAGATCGCTTTGTTAAACTATAGTGACATGCAATTGAGTTATACATCAAACGGAAAGTGCACCATTTTCGGGATATGATTTATCATCGATCGGTGGCCTAACTAATCGGCTACACAAAACAATGTGAAAAAAATGGAAATGATGGAAGTGGGATAAGGTCTGCATGGGTCGATCGATAGTAACGATCGCAAGTCTCTAAAGCCCCCCATACACCTTCAGATTCCTGCATACAACTTTCATGAGACCTACCAACAACTATGTAGTATAGTGACCTCCCTGAAAGAATACATAGTGATTGGAAGGTGTAGAAAGGTCCTCCTATTACATGGTTTTGGTAGAAGAAAAGTTGGTTGTACAGAAGTTCCATGGTAGTTGTATGTGGTGTATGGGGGGCTTTACAACATCCTTCGATTCACAATATATCGACTAAAAATTACAGACATGCCCGACCCTGCACAATAGATTTTTTGTGCGATTTCTCGTCATTTTGGTCTATTGTACACTTTATGCATGCACCGATTTGTGAACGGTCGGTTGCTTTAGCCATAAATCATTATCTTGTTTCTTTTGAGTACATCAATCTATGGAATAAATGGCATGACAGCTAAACTTGTAAGTATTTTCAGAACAAGATGTCAGCAATGACAAACTCTTTACTCCTCATTCATCTCCTTTTCTCTCAATCCATTGCAGGGTTGATGCCTTGTACTGCGAAATATTTACATTTACATTTCTTTTAATAGGAAAGTATTGTGTACTTTGAGTAACATACAGCATAGAGACATTTGCCTTCAGCTTGCTCCTCCAGACTTTTGTGATGGATGAAGAATGGATATTGGAGGCGTAGTAGATTGACACACAGCCCTCGCTGATTCCATAGGACTGATCCCTTTAAAAATGATTAAAAAATCTGTAGCTTTCTAAGCCTCAAATTTAAGTAAACTCTATGTCCATGAGCAATACACATAACCTCCAACCAGTCCACCACCTTATTGTATTATCAAGGGAACATCTTACTGTGCTTAGGAGAAGGTTATAATTTTAGATAATTTAAACCTTTTGACCAGAATATATTATTATCGGCGAGCCCGTGCTCTGGTCAGACTTTTCTGACTTCCAATGCTCAGTTTGCAGTATAAATTGCGCTCTCTTGGATTTCACTGTAGAACAATATAATCCTCCTGACATCAGCATTTCCTGGAGTTTGTAACTGGAACACACCGTTCAGCTTTTGGCCTCTTATCAATGGTACTTGGGAGAATTCCAGGCCAGCTTCCATATGATGCAAGAGAAGATGGAGTCAGTGATGTACCCGTGAATTTTCTAAGGTGCCCTTGTTTTGCATAAATATCTAGGTGACCTGAACCTTAGTTGGGAATACAAGTTTCCTCCGGCTACTTTTATTACTTAAATTTATTTATACAAATGTATATATACATTATACAAATGTATATATATTAAAACATAAGCAGGGGTGCACATAAGCAGTACGCTGGTACGCAAAACAGTCTAAAACCTAGTACCTCTCTTTTTCTTCCTAAGCGCATCTGTGGACTACAGGAGGAGAGGGGAGAGATGCAGGAGCCTTCCCCCTTCTCCCTCCTCCTCTCTGATGAGAAGCAGCGTGTTGTGTTGTGCTCTGACAGCAAGTGCTCTCTAGTGACACCCGGTGACTGAAACTGATATTGTAGATTGAGTTGAGATTACAGCTATATTGTTAAATGTATACAATTTATGTCACTTGGATAACCGCAGGGAAAACTTAATAACTATAAAAGGTTGCAGTGAGGGGTGTCAAATTGGAAATGTAAATTACTAATTCAAAAAAGGATTGGACTTATAAGGGTGTTGGAGAAAAGTTAGAAAAGTTACACTACTGAGATATGATACTGAGATATGATACAGACAGTGAGGTGGACCACCTTACATATGGGGTGAATACCAAACACCATCTCCTGGTACACATCTTAGTGAGTAGCTCACTAAAAAAAGTTATGTGCATCCATGAACATAAGTCATGCATACCCTGCTTTACTGGTAGCTATTTATTAACATACACCTGCAGAATCAGGGAGGTGTCCCCTTTAAGATTCTTGACCATTATTCCCCTGGGCCCAGGAAGCTGCTTAGTGGGGAAGCGTCTGATGGAGTTGGAGTAATTGGGCACGCCACTCCAAGAGCTGCTATCTGGCACAGTCTGGTGCGGCGTGTGGACAGCCAGGGAGCACAATAGCACACAACTCGAATCTAAGCCTCAGTGACCAGGAACCGTTGCTTTTCCCATCACAGACCTATGTCGTGTGGCCCCGACTGAGTGGAGAAGACCTAAATGCTACTGGGGGTACTGCCTGTGTAGTGATCCCGCCAACCTGCAGCCTTGGAAACACAAGTACTGAGTGTTGGCCCTATTTCTCTTGGCCTGACTTGGCATTGTGGTCTGAGCAGCCCTAGAATAATCGGGTTTACCCCGTCTCTGTATTTCACTTTACTCTGTTGTGCGTTACAAGTTACGCTGTTTATCTGCAAGACCCCATTTGGCCTTGTTTGAAATAAGGTTTGTTGCAGCATAAGCCGCCTCTTGTCATCGGTTAATTCCTGAACCTCTACAGCTAATTACATCTAATAACATCTCAGGTGGGTGGTAGAAAGGGGTTAAAAACTTAACATTTTCATTTATTTAAATTTATGGGCACACATATGTTCTGCTTACAGGACTCATTCTAGGCACTGTTCATGGGTCACCCCACCAATGCATAGGGAAGTGGCGTCACTAGGCTTGGTGTCACCCAGTTCTCGAAACCCATGATGTCATCTAATAGTGGTGCATGGGGCATGCTGTGTGTAATTTGGGTGGTCCAATAGAATTATAGTAGTATTGGACTGCCCCCTGCCCTGCTATAAATATTTATTCAACAGGAACAGCAGAAGGCAGCCACATACCCTCTTTCCCCGATGATAAGACACTGTGCCATTCATTGTCCCCTTCTGATCACTCTGTGCCATTCATTGTCCCCCTTGATCACTCTGTGCCAATCATTGTCCCCTTCATTGACTCACTTTTTTTGGGTTCTACCGGTACGGCCGGGTAACTGACTCTGTTACGGCAGGGATCAGCAGCTTGCTTGTCCTTCCTGGCGCAGAGGCGCGGCCCTTTGTAGTCACTTCCTGCTCCGCTCTGCACTGCAGCATGCCCTGATGGAGTCACAGTTACCCATTGTACCAAACGAATGGGAGATTCGGGCAGGGGCAGGTATTGGTGGGTGTCTTATCTGTGGGGTGGCTTTTTTTAACATTTTAGGCAAAAATCAGGGGGTGGCTTATTTAATGGGGATGACTAATCATAGGGGAAACAGGGTACAATTAGGCTGCAAATATTATTCTTTCCCCACAACTAAAGGGATACAGAGGATGCATGAATATGAGGTGCTGCAGAAATGGGCATTCACAATATGAAGAGGCCAAAGAGTGTGTGGCCACTGTCCACCAGTGCAGCTGTGGTTCTTGAGGAACATTAGTGTCCTGATTTTTGTGAATGCAATATCTTTATGTAATGTACTAATAAAAGTTTTTTTTGGACTGAACTAACCTTGTCTGTTCTTTGGCTTTTTCTGATAATTAAATAAAGTCTCTTTACATCAACTGCCAGTAGGCACAAGCCTTAGTGTAAATCCAACATAGATTTATGCAATATAATCTAAATATGCTAGTAAAGCAGACAAACAACAATACCAGTATATTTATTTTGTCCTGCGTTTAGTCTGTAACGAATCATACAATTCATCAATCATGGCATCTCTAAATGAACCTGCACATCTTAGCAATCCTCCTACTGAGTTCTTTGCCTCCCAATTATACTTCTAATTCAGGGGTGGGCAAACTTTTTGACTTATGGGCCACAATGGTTTCTTAAATCTGACTGAGGAGAGCAAAAAGACCAAAAGCCTCTAATGGCTGCCTGGCATAGGTGTGCCAATTCCACGCATCCCTGGTGATCACACATCATTGATGATGTTGGGGACATGCAGCATTATGTACAGTCCTGGCCAAAAGTTTTGAGAATGACACAAATATTTGAAATTCGAAAAGTTGCTGCTTAAGTTTTTATAATAGCAAATTGTATATACTGCAGAATGTTATGAAGAGTTTTCAGATGAATTGCAAAATCCTTTATTGCCATGAAAAAAATCCCCAAAAAACCTTCAAGGAAAGAGGTTCAATTCTTGTTAAGAAGGCTTCAGGGCGACCAAGAAAGTCCAGCAAGCTTCAGGATCGTCTTCTAAAGAGGATTCAGCTGTGGGGTTGGAGTGCCACCAGTGCAGAGGTTGCTCAGGAAACGCACAGTGAGGCGAAGACTTTTGGAAGATGGCCTGTTGTCAAGAAGGGCAGCAAAGAAGCCACTTCTCTCCCAAAAAAACATCAGGAACAGATGGATGTTCTGCAGAAAGTATGGTGAATGGACTGCTGAGGACTGGGGCAAAGTCATATTCTCCGATGAAGCCCCTTTCCGATTGTTTGGGGCATCTGGAAAATGGCTTGTTTGTAGAAGAAAAGGTGAGCGCTACCATCAGTCCTGTGTCATGCCAACAGTAAAGCATCCTGAGACCATTCATGTGTGGAGTTGCTTCTCATCCAAGGGAGTGGGCTCACTCTCAATTTTGCCCCAAAACACAGAAACCATGAATAAAGAATGGAACCAAAACACCCTCCAACAGCAACTTCTTCCAACAATCCAACAACAGTTTGGTGAAGAACAATGCATTTTCCAGCACGATGTAGCACCGTGCCATAAGGCAGAAGTGATAACTAAGTGGCTCGGGGACCAAAATGTTGAAATTTTGGGTCCATGGCCTAGAAACTCCCCAGATCTTAATCCCATTGAGAACTTGTGGTCATTCCTCAAGCGGATGGACAAACAAAAAACCATCTAATTCTGACAAACTCAAAGAAGTGATTATGAAAGAATGGGTTGTATCAGTCAGGATTTGGCCCAAAAGTTGATTGAGAGCATGCCCAGTGGAATTGAGAAAAGTTTGTGAATTTTAAATTCAATACAGTATTAAACAGCCTGATTCATGAAATGTACATGTAATATACACCAGGTTTCTGTCTGTCTGGCAGGGTATGTTATAGCCCCCCCCCCCATACACCTTTGGATTTCTCTGTCAGATATCCTTTAGATCTACCAACAACTATGTAATGCCAGGTCCTCTGCGATTGAACACAGGTAGACTTGATGGTTTAGAAAGTCCCTCATATCACATGTTTTTGTTAAAACAAAAGGAGATCTAAAGAAAATCTGACAGAGAAATCTAAAGGTGTATGGGGACCCTAAAGCTAGACACACACGGGTAGATTCCCGTGCAATCGACCTCAGGGGGATCAATTGAACGGAAATCATGGACACGCTACAAGCTAGGGAGAAATCCAGCCTGCCTCTCACTCACACAGCTTTCTAATGAGGAGTGCTGGCTCCGCCCCCTTCACACTGACAGCGGACGGCTGTGCAGGAGGCAGTTTCTCCAATACTTTGCATGTAGACTCCATGAAAAGTAATGGAGATTGAACGGGATTTTCCAACATGTTGGGAACCCTGTTCAATCGAGTTTCTTTGAGCGGGCTCTATTGATCCTGCTCGAAGGAAGGCACACACGGGTAGATTTGTAAACAGATTAGAATACAATCAATCACCGTGAGCACGCACTTTGATTGATTGTTCTCAAAGCTTTTTACAGATCTACGCGTGTGTGCCTAGCTTAACAGTCCTAAATTGAAGAGATTTTTAACACAAAACATAGAACATTTTCTACAAGTGTTATGAGGGAGCCTTATGGGCTTGTCCCCACAGACGAAGTTGGCCACGGGGCGGTGCGGTCCGGCGAGCTGCCAGCCGCTCTTAGGTGAACAAAGATCACAAGCAGTCTTACTACATGTCAATGCAGCCACTAGCCACAAGTAGGGACAGTCCCATTGAAAATAATGGAAGCAGCCACTTGCGGCTCAGAACTGCGCTGCCGCACGACCAAATTCAAATGTGGGGACAAGCCTTACGAGGAGCATACTCAGAGAGTTTAGTTACATCTATTCACAAGCATGAGGGCAAGGATAGGGGTGACAAGCTGGATTTATCATCTAACCCAGGTTCCACCATGAGGAGCTCCGGCTCAGGTCACATTAAATGATTGGTTTCTAGTTGCTTAGTGCTCAGTGTTGCTGTGGTGAATGAAGGTGTGAGGGAGCAGGGGTCAGAGTCGGGTGCGAGCATATCATAATTGTCATACCATCGTCACGTTTTTGTATGTGACTTTCCCGGCCAAATCCCGGATATTTCCCTGGATTGTGAAATCAGGTTAATTTAAGAAGGAGGGGACGTTACTCTCCCTCCTAAGTTCCCACCCCACTTATGCAAATGATGTGAAAAGTTGACAGGTATGATTGGGATGCAGTGCTGGGGGGACCTGGGGAGTGACTGCAGAGACCTGAGGCTGAGTGTGACCCAGGCAGACAGAGCAGAGATATGCAAATATTTCCGTGTCTAACCTTAAGGTATCAACTGTCGCATAACCTCTGCTGCCTTATTCTGAGGCCTGACACTCTTTGCCATTCAGTATTCCTGTCCCCTGTTCACTTGTTATCCTTTAGGGATGGAATCTCTCACCATTGCCCGAAGCATGATTTCTAAAAAATTTGCGTGATTTTTTGTTGAACTACTGAACACCTTCCAGTATATATTGGAAATAAGGTAAATTAAGATGTTCTTAGTGACACTAATAATGGTTATAACCCTACTCCTACGCTTAAGGTGGGTTTACACGTCAAGATTTTTTCGGCCGACAGATGGACGATTTTTTGGTTCGTTGTACAAAAATCTGAAACGGCCATTTGCTCCGATGGATTTTTTTTTTCAGATATCTGACAAAAAATCGTCCACAAGATGATAGGACATGTTGGTAAACTTTCATCTGTCGTTTATTTTTCGTGTAAAAAACGAACGCTCCTTATTTCACTCGATATTTTTTTCCTATGACTTCCTAAAAAAAAAAAATCTGAAAGATTTTTCATTCCTGTTTCCAACGATTATTTTCATTCGATATTTGCGTCGGTTGTACAAAAAAAAAAAAATCTAATTACCTTCGATAAATGGACGAACGAAATCCGATAAAAAAAATCTACAAAAAAATCGAATCTGAAGTTGAACGAAACAAAAATCTTGACGTGTAAACCCACCTTTAGCGTAAACCAGGAGAGCATTGCAGTAAAGCATGAAGAGGTAAAGGAAAAAATCTAAAAACATGTGAAATACCATATATTACATTTTTGTGCTTAAATATTATGTCACATATAGTAGTCATACAGTACATTATATTTCTTAGCACACAAAAACAAAACATTTAAAAAGTTGACTCGCTTGTGCATCAATCAGTGTGTAGTAGTAGGAGTTCATGATTTTTATTAATCTGACATACCAGATGAATAAGATTGCCATTACATCTGATACAATCATTAGCAGTTTAAGCCCCAAATTCAGCCATTTAGTTGGGATAGGCAGCTAGATTAGGACGGAGGACCAGGGACAGCTTCATGCACCCTGGCCCAAACCACTTCAGAATGTTCTCCAACATATCTTTCCCCAACTTCCTTCCTACTAATATTGAATGTTAATTGGAAGCCTGAAATATCTAGTCATACTTCTCTTCAGTCATAGGAGGTTCCCTTTACAGTGAGAGAAGTGAGAGAGCGCCATCTTGTGGCAGATAAAGATATCGTCATGCAGCATGTTGTCAGCTTGCTTGAACGGTTCATATGATCACCACTGCAGTAGTGTCATTTATATATATATATATATATATATATATATATATATATACACAGTTGAGCCCATAATAAGTCATACCCCTGGCAAATTTTGACTTTATTCAACCAGCAAATTTTTTGACGGGAAATGACATAGGTGTCTCCCAAAAGATAATAAGAAGATAAGAAGAGGCATTTTTTTGGAAAAAAAAAACATTTCTCAGCTTTTTTTACATTTGAGCAAAAAGTGTCACGTCCAAAATAATTCATATCCTTCACAAACTGTCATAGTCTCTGGGAAAATCCAAAGTTCCATACCATTCCAAATAGTCCAAGCTGTTCTAAAGCATCCTAATTACCCTGATTCATTGGGAACAGCTGTTTTAATTAACTCAACAGGTGAAAAACAGCAGCTCTCTGCAGTTGGTTTGTGGACAGTCATGGCTAAGACAAAGGAGCTCAGTGAGGACCTGCAGCTGCGCATTGTGGCTGCTCACAAGTCAGGAAAGGGCTACAAGGCCATACCTAAATGTTTTCAAGTTCTAGTGACTACAGGCAAAGTATTATAAAAAAAATACAAGATGTTCCGCACTGTGAAAAATCTCAGAGGACGTGGTCGGAAGCCAAAAGTGACACCTGTGCTGGCCAGGAGGATAGTGAGAGAGGTGAAAAGGAATCCAAGGATCACCACCAAGGCCATCCTGGTCAATCTGCTGGTGGCAATATCCCAAGGCAGACAATCCAACAGACACTGCACACTGCTGGGTTCCACGGATGCAGGAGGACGCCACTTCTCCAGAGAAGACACCCAAAAGCTCGCTTGGCCTTTGCAAATGCTCATCTGGACAAAGAAGAAGACTTCTGGTCTCCTGTGTTATAGTCAGATGAAACAAACATTGAATAATGATGTTTCCTTCATTTGGTGTAAAAAAGGAGAAGCCTTCCACCCAAAGAACACCATCCCCACTGTGAAACATGGTGGTGGGAACCTAATGCATTGGGGGTGTTTTTCAGCCAATGAACCAGGAAACCTAATTTCAGTAAACGGCACCATGAAAAAAGAGCAATACATGAGGATTCTCAACGACAACATCACAGAGTCTGCAGAGAAACTTGGCCTTGGGCACCAGTGGACATTTCAGCATGACAATGACCCAAAACACACAGCAAAGTGGTGGAGAAATGGTTAGCAGACAACAACATTAATGTTTTGGAGTGGCCCAAACCCAGAGTTCTGACCTGAATCCAATTGAGAATCTCAACCATGTGAATTTTAACCATGTCTATGGTCGCGATCAGGGGTAATCGACCACCATCACCCACAGCACGCGATCCAAAAAGGCAGTGACCTTGATCGCAGGCCGCACCGCGGACGACTGCAGCTGTGGGGATGAGTCCCGTTAAATACAAAACTCCCCCAAACCCCTAACCTTAACACCTGAAGTCTGTAAGCTGAGCCCTGTAACCCTGCAAAAGTACGGCTATCTGCAGCTGTCAAAGATGTTGGCGGGGTAGGAGAACTCCTCAGTCCTGCGCAGTTGGCAGGGTAGGATACCTCGACAGGGAAGGACAGCTCGTCGGTACACCACTAGCATTCAATAAACTTCCTATTGCCAACCCAATACATTCACCCTTAACTGACGCTATCCACTCACTGCCTAAACAGTACTTACTTACCTTCCCCCAAGCACAGTACACTTACCACCCCCCCCCCCCACAGTACACACCCCCATTTCTTCTGCCAGGTATATACCCACATGCCCAGTGCTGAGCACAGCTAGTAATCACATCCATAGCAACTTCCTAAAATGAGAAAGACATTTCAATATTTGCTTCTTCGGTTCCTTGTCCTGGTGACACAAGAGCAGAGACAAGTAACTTACAGGGACCCCTTCACTGTTGTCACGTTTCACCAATGCAAACCCCATGCACCCCCAACAGAGACGTGCATGGAGCTGAGTAGTGATGAGCAGCATAGGCAATATTCGAATTCGTGATATTTCGCAAATAAATCTACTAATATTCGATTCTATATTCGGAAATTTGAATATTCGCGGTAATACCATGGATTGCGAAAATCATATTCGCAATTGCGAAAATCATATTCGCATCGACAAAATCTTTAAAATGAATGGTCACATGCTATGTTTATTTTCGCAATGCGAATATTATTTTCGCAATACATGGCCATATTGCGAATATTCGGAATTGCGAATATCCGCCGAGATATTCGAGATATTGGCGAATTCTCGAATTGCCGATATTCGCGAAAAATATTCAGCATTCGAATATTCGAGCTCAACACTAGAGCTGAGCTGCCCAAATCCATTGGACCCAAGTACACACCAATGCACAAAGTATGTTTAGGTCCTTAAACACTGAAGTGCACCTAAACGTACAGTTGTGTTCAAAATTATTCAACCCCCACTGAAATGGAGTGTTTTGGCCATTTTGACATTGATTTTGATCATTTCAGTCATCTTTACAATGAAACCAAAGAGTCACTTGTATAGCCCCCCATAGACGGGCAGAATCCTGGCCATAGTTGTACCAGACCAACCTGCGTGCTCGCTCCCGCCAAACACATCAAGGTTGGTCTGCCGCAACTATGTGGGAGGCCACCTTGAATTACGTTGAAAAAAAGCCAGCAGGTCGGATCGCACAGGGATCCGACATGCCGGTTCTTTTTCTGTACGACTGTACGCTGTTATCTCAGAGGGGGAGTATCCATCTCCTCCGATGTAATTGGCTTCAGTCTGACAGGAATCCTGTGTGTCAGTGGAACACACAGGATTCCTGTCCGACATGTAGCAGACTGCTCACAGCGTGGTGACGTCACCACGCTGTAATCAGTCTGCTAAAGGTCTGCCATAGATTGAGGTGTCTATGGCAGGCTTGAGTCAGACAAATATAACATAACATTATCAATGAAATAACCACACATGTCTTTTCTGTGCTCACATCATTATCAGTTTTATTCAACCCC
>CM070032.1:213639132-213649417 GCA_036250615.1 Ptychadena robeensis
GAGGGAAGAGGGACTTTTGAGGCATTCAAATAAAGTGAAGTTATTGATTTAGTCTGAGTAGTCCCAGTAACTTCTAGCAATATGAATAAATTACTTTTATATGATATTGGTATCACATATAATACATGGAAGCAAAGATATCAAAAATAAATTCATTACAATATTAAAAATAAAAAAAGCATTTTGACGACGCTGATTATGTTGTCTTGTCTCGACCATGTCTCTTCTTTATTAATGACAAAGTAAAACTATGGGAGAGGAGGGGAAGGACATCACATTCTAATATTCAAAGTATAACAATTATACACTTTGCTCCCTATTTGTAAACTTTTGAATGAAAGGAATAATTCATGGACCAAAATGTATACTTCCATTGGTACATGCAATTTAAAGGCTTGGCATTCCGTATCATCTAACTCGGTGCAGAGTTTGGTCTACTTATCATGGCTGTTGGGATGCTGGAGAGGGTCTGCTGCATTCATACTGATCTCAGAAATATTCATCTCTTGCAGAAACCATGAATGAGGATCAAGATTCCACACTGCAGGAGCTGCTGGAAAAAGCCAGAGCCGGCGATCCGAAGGCTCAGAGTGAGGTAAGTGGTTTCTGTAGTAAATAGGACATTGACTCTGTACTTTCTGCAATTCTCTGAGCATGAAGCAGAGGGCCAGGATGATTCACAAAATAAATATTGTTTAGGTTCTCACACCTCCGCACACCACGTATCCTGCAAATAGTATCGGCACTTGGCTGTAACTCTGTACTGACCAGAGGAAATCTATCTGATCCCCTCTTGCTTTATGTATCTTTGTCCTGTTTCCTAAAGTGTATATCCATAACCATAGTATTCAACAATAGGAAGGGGATCTTGCCAGTTGTTAGGTGTGATGGCTGTATTCATTTTTCTTTACTTGTATGCAAATTTCCAGAACTTTTTTTTTCATTAAACTTCATATTGGTTGAATATACAAGCAATCACCTGTGCTGCTGTAGCATTGACCGGGGTCAACCTGCAGTCACCAGATGAGTTTTCTGGCAGGTGCATGCTTTACCCCAAACTTTGTGCATGCTTTACACTCCTCCTTGCAGGGCGATTCCCAGATTATCCAGATTCTTTAAGTAGCATGTGCCTTGCCGTAGACTGTACCGGTAACCCACTTTTGGATTGAATAAAACAGATTGTCCACACAGGCTGGTTTTTAGGGGAATTACTTTTACTAAGGGGATAATGTACAGCTTATTAGTGTATAGTACGTAGGGTCTAAGTTCTAAAAAGTCAATAACCATCTGGAAGGCTAAGGCTCAAACTGGAAGGAGATGTGCATATGGTTAAGGCAGGGAGTGAAGACAATCTATGGTGCCCAGGCTATCCCGAAGCTGGAGTCCTTATTTCTCAACCGCTAGCCCTTCTAGGGAAAACACATGTCGACTGCTGGTTCCCAGTAGTCCCTCCGGCCTGTAGGATGAGCCCTGTCCCCACAGGAAAACCTTGAAGAGATATTCCAGAGCTCTTTGCAGGCAGAACGTTCACAGACAGGACCCCCAGGTCTCCTATCAATCATACTTTTGTCTGAACTGCACCTTACCTCTAGGCAATACTTCAATTTGCAAGGGATTTCCCTAACCTTCCAGCACATTCTAGCATGTTCACACTATATACAATAACTCATTGGCAAGCGAACCTGAGAACTGTAGCAATTCTGTTACACTACACTGACTCTCACAATAAGTCTATTAAATGAGTCTGCACTTGTTGGTTGTATTATACTTATTATTATTATTATTATTATTTTACCATATTTTTCACTGCATAAGACACACAATCTCTATGTATCTTATGGACCGAAGGCACAACCGCAACCATGCCAGACTGTCTGGGGGGCAATCCACCGGCCTGTGGTGCAACTGACTGAGCAAGAGTTCCAGGAGGCAGAGAAGGACAAACTGTGAACACAACTCTGACACAAATAGGGTTGTTTCCGCTGTGTGTGTCATCTGCAGGTGGCCAGAAAATACCTCACCTCTGTATACAGCTATATAAGAGTGCGTCTTATCAACTGTGTAGGTTCCAGAGTGCCAAGGTACTGCTCCCTGAAGTACTGTCATTCTCCTGCCCAAAAATAAGCGTCGAATGCACCATCCAACCTCTGACAAAGATAGAAGAGGACCTGTCATGTCATTGAACTAGTCCAAGGATTCATATTTTGGCTCCAGGAAGGAAGGCGCACTATAGTGAACAAGAGGATGGTTACTGGAATTTGACTTTATAGTAGTTGATAAAGTCAGCTCGTAAACACCACATCTAAGACTTTGTTTTCCATTTTTAATTAAGTGGGTTGAGTGCCCTGGTTTTCTTTGCCATCTGCTAACCCACTTTAGAGGTACCTATGATTTAAGGTCTTTCTGTCCAATCAACTTTTCTTCTACCAAAACCATGTAACCTTTCTAAACCTTCCAATCACTATGTGTTCTATCAGGGAGGACCAGGCACTACATAGCAGTGATATATACCTTCCAATCACTATGTATTTAATCAGGAAGGACCAGGCACTACATAGCAGTGATATATACCTTCCAATCACTATGTATTCTATCAGGGAGGACCCGGCATTACATAGCAGTGATATATACCTTTCAATCACTATGTATTTTATCAGGCAGGACCCGGCATTACATAGTTGTTGGTAGATCTAAAATAAATTGTATGGAGTGATCTAAAGGTGTATGGGGGGCTTTACCAGTTGGATCACCAGTACAAGATGTAAGTCCAATCCAACAGGATGCATAGGCCTCACAGGTTATACTCTTCACAAACAAATCGAAAAAGTTTTGGATCTTCACATTGAGTTTAGTGAATGTTGTCCTACATACACTCTCATGGTAACACTGAACACATTGATATAAGGACATTCTGTTTTTCTCATCAGCTGAATGCATGCCCTTTCATTATCAGCAGAAACATATTTAGTGACTACGCCGGGGGCATCATCAACTGAAGACAAGGTCCTGGCACAGAGCGGGTATGATAGACTCAGCACATTCTCCCACCTTTCATCGTGTGTGACATTTCATATGTTAGTGTCAGACTTTCTCACTGGCAGGATTCAGACTGAATGACCATACCAGACCCCAGTACAGCACTCGGTAGGCAGCCACCTCCCTAGATATGACCGTTGCAGTAAGAGATTCATTTTATGAGAAATAGAATAAATTATGGAGAAAGGTATTTAAACTTCTTGTAAAATGCATAACTGAGGAACACAGGTTATAAATAGTAATGGTTCTGGTAACAGTATATGAAGTAATGAGGCTGTGACCTCACTGTGACGGGTATAGACAAGGCTGAGGGAATCCAGAGCTCACTGTGGCAGCCACGGATGGAACACTGAGGAATTCCAGCAATTGCCTGATAGCTGGCAGCGCTGATGCTTTCTTTGTTGTAGAACATCCAAAATTCTGAGTCATCTTGTTAACACCTTGAAAGGATATTAAACTGTAAAACAAATACAGTGCAGAAAGTCTACGTCCCCAGCGATCTCCTGTGATCCTAATCGTGGGCGGAGATTGCTCGAGATTTTTTGCAGCCATGATCAGAAGTGTTTTTGTCTGCGATTTGTGGGTGCAAAATCTGTCCGCACCTGATCGCCCCTGATCACGGCTATAGAGAATGAATGGGGACGCGTCCACTCACTCACACGTCCACAAAAATGCGTTAGGTCTCGGGCAGAATGGCAGCCGCGATTAAATCAAGGGCGATCATGGATGATCGCCTTAGTGGGGACAAGTCCTACAGAATACGTTCACTTTACAACAAGGTGTATTTATCCTTTGTGTCCTTCTGGTGACCTAACCCAACCCTGCAGCCTCTGTTATCTGTTTACATCCAGTGCTGCCAGATAATAAGGCCGATCGGAGGTAAAAAACAAAACAAAAAACTAACCCAGTAAAACTTTCAAAATACCATGACTTACCGCTGCAGCGGGCGCATGGGAACATGGGAAGTTAGTTATCACTTTTGATGTCTGCAGACAGCCACATCTGAAAAGGGTTATGTGCAGGGGCGGAATGTCACCGGTTTCAGTTTCGGATTGGTGAAGGATCCGCCACTCCAGGCATGGCGGCGTGGGAGCGAGCAGGCAATAAAGGTGAGTATTTATTATTTTACTTTTAGGGCTTGTCCCCACTCACCCGTGTTTATGGCCGCATAGTCATTCCCACATGCCTCTGTTCTGCAACCAGTTCATGTTTGGAGATATTAAGATTTGATATTATATGAACCTGAATTTAATTCCTTTGATTACTCCTTTAGCATATATATATTTTACAATTCAGTTTAATATTTATATACTAACTTCTTACAATAAACTCTGTTCACAAAAGCAGGTGGGATGCAGCCTCTTTCCTGATAGTTGTGATAAGTATTAATGGGGTTTTGATGACTCACATTCTAAATTTATATAAAATGCTGAAAATGAGTGCTCGTGGATACTTATCCTTATTGCTGGAGAGTTACTTACCGTATTTTTCGGACCATAACATTGGTGACAAAAAGTGCCTGTGTCTTAAAATTCTCAATAAAACTTTTGAATGCAAAAAAAAAAAAAAAGTGCCTGTGTCTTATAGTCCAAATGCGTGGCCACTCGGCCACCGGTGGTCGCACCTTGGCTTCCCGCCAGCTCACAGAGATTAGCCGTCAGTTGAGCGATTCCCACTGGTGTCCGGCTCTCCCAGCTGTACTGTATAATTGCCTATGCAAGCAGAGCTCAGAGCCCTGCTGCCATAAGCAGTGAAGAGAGAGATAGATGAACTGGCATCTTTCCCACTCTTCATCCGTGAAAACTGCAATCACTCTGCAGCTCCCACCGACACAGGAACAGCTGGAGAGGAGATCTGCAGCCTCCCCCCCCCCCCTCCCCCTCCTTCCGATCAGTGTGGAGAATGACGTTGTGCTGAGAATGTACTGACTGACATCTACTGACTGAATTTAATATTGCATTCATTGAATTCATTGCATTAACCTAATTGATGTGAAAATTTATTAAATCTTTTTTTTTCTGGTTTTCCTGCCCTAAAAACTGGGTGCGTCTTATAGTCCGAAAAATACGCTACTTGTTTATAAAATGTTACCAGCAAGACAGGAAGTGATGGCAAATACCTCTTAAGATGCCATACATGCATTCAATCAGCTTGAAGTGATTGAAAAATATTTAAATTGATTAGACATTATAAGTAAATTTTGCTCGATCATATAGATATCTGACAGTTTTTCTAGGTATTTTGATTGATTTGTTTATGATCGTAATTATGCTCTTCGCTCACTTACTAAAATGACGGTCCTATTTTGATCATTATTATTCTCATTCTATGCATGCTCTCCATAGTACAATAGTAAATTGATTGTAAATCCATAAATTGATCATGTTTAACTCGATCACACTATGTGGTGGTACAACTGATGCAAGACTGGGATATGATCATAGAAGATCGATTATGAAATAGTCGTGTATGTATGGCTAGCTTCGATTGAACTCAGAAGCAAAATGCCAACAGGGTTAAATTACCTAGTACAGTGATTTCAATTGCCAATGCCTATAGCATGGGTTATTGCTCTTTTTAAAATGCCACTGGGTTCATTCTCATGATTACACTAAGGAGCACATTAAAGCGGACCTACCACGTTGTAGGTCACTTTGCACTATCAGCATCAGGCTGCCAATAGATAGGGCAATCACTGTCCAAAAGGAAAAAAAAATAAATCTTACAGCAGGAAAGACAGTTTTTCCGAGGTAGCACAACCCATGCTGTGACGTTGCGCCACGGCGCCGAGGTCGCTTGTTAGAGCTGAGACTGCCGGGAATCAGCTGTGAATGGGGCCCCATAATGCATTGCTGTGCCTCTGTGACGTCACTATCACAGCGTGCATCCCTGTGTGCTCTCCCCCTCCCTCTCCCCCCCCGCCCTGCCCCCGTCTGTCTCGAGTTCATTTAATGTGTCATCTGTGAGGTGATTGTGGGTGAAGTGTAGAGGAGACTTGCTGGGACTGGCAGCAGAGGAGGAAATAACATATTATATATTAAAACCCAGCAACCCAGTCATGTCTGTCCCTCAATCCTCCAGATACCTGATCTGGATATGAGAACCTTCCCAGACATGGAAGTGTCATCTGTGAGGTGATGGTGGGGGAAGTGTAGAGGAGACATTGCTGGGACTGGCACAGAGAGGTAATAAGATATTTTAATACCTCGCCTCCCTGGTGCCCCCCCAAATCCATGTCACAAAAGTCCTTCCACCTGCACACTAACCCCTTCAACCCACCACTTCAGTCTCTCATCTCTCCTGTCGCCTACAGTGTCCTCCTTCAGCTCACTCCCTTCTCCTATGCAAACTGCAGCACATAGATCTCTAAGGGACCCAGAACTGCCCTCCCATCCAACCCTTTGTGATTGTAAAATATGTCGGCAGGGGCGTGGCACCTTAGTAATTTTCACAGAATGGCGGAAGTGGTTTTCAGTCAGGCGCCATTACTTAAATGGTGCCTTTAGGGAATGAGGAAGTGAAGATTGTAAGTACCTTTTTTTTTCTCAGTGTAGCAGTTTTCAACAGATGTAGAACTGCCTGAACAGGTGTGTAAATAATGTCCATTGTCATGTATGTGGGGGATTTTTTTTTTAGTTTACTTCCGTTTTAAGGAGAGCAGGAAGAGCTGCACATTGTACATGGCGAATTACACATCATAAGAAGATGAGCTTTTCTACAGATCAATGCCTACTTCATCTAAGAAGATAACGGCTCATCGTCTGAGAACCATTCTGTGATCTGAACAATCTGATGAGAAAAATAATTCATCCAATTGTCAGAACTGAGTGTAGAGTCCCTTGTCAAAGAATGATTCTGTGTGATGCTGCCAACCACCCACAATTTATTGTCGTATAAAACCCTTATGTAAAATATAACTATTTCAACCGACAAGAAATACTTAATAGATAAAGAATAGTATGCCAGTTGTGACCCAATCTTGCTGTGCCGGTTGTGACCCACACTTCCTGTTGGGGAACATTAACCCCTTCCTGTTACATTGTCCTTGTGTAAGTTACTTGCTGTTTATGCAGATGGGGAAAAAAATTCAGGCATGCACACACTATACCTGTCAAGTTTTCCCTTATTGGTGAAAGGAAAAATTACAGGAAGCTACATCGTTGTACTTCCACATTCCAAATACAGGAAGTGATGTCCCTTCCGGTACCGGAAGCTATCCCTACCCTATTCAGTACCTGGGAGGAGGCGCTACTCCTCCTGCTAACTTCACCTGCACAAGCAGGGTGGGAATTTACGAAGGAGAGTAACGCTCCCTCCTAATTTCAAAATCTCTGGAAAATTCTGGATTTATTGAAACTGGGATTTGGCTGGGAAAGACACATTAAAAACTTGACTTTCTCTGCCAAAACGGGATACTTCACAGGTATATGACACACACTGTTGGCTACATACGGGCTCAGTAAATTTCCAATATATAGGGCAGCCTCTGCAACACATGAATTGCCTGGTGCATATTGACCTCACAGGCGGTATGCTGGTACAGTTTTGTTTTAAACAACACATTAGGGGGAATCAAAGCAGAGTACACAGTACTCTCCTGTGGTTCCCCATCCTCCCCTCTCCTCATCTCCGACATCATCGATGACGCCGGGGATGTGGGGTGGAAAACCAATTTTGCCTGTACTTACATGCAGATCAGTGGTGCCGATATAGAGGCTATGCCAGAAGCGATCAGCGAGTCCACCTACATTCACAATCGCCGCGGGCTTGCTGGGGATAAGAAGTATCCCCCAGTGTTACTCCTGCTTAGTTTGTTTTGTGAAATTCAGTTTGTTTTGTAAAACAAACTTACCCGCAGCTGCAGCCGCACACTTCCGGAGTCGTCTTCCGGTTCTCTGGTGGGTATCCTTGTGCAGGACCTTTGGAGATCCCCTGGTTGCCTCTGCAGCGAACATGCTCCCTCATAGAACAAATCTCATTTGTCTGCACATGCCCGGAACCTAATGACCACAAGTCTTCAGGGTATATGTAGTCCATTGAACGGACTAAAATTGCCACAGTCAGATTTGTGTCACATTTTGCCCAATTGGTTTTGTATGACAATATAGATAACCATCACCCTGGCATTGCTGCCTCTCCGCAGCCTTTGCTGGACATTGTGACCTCTGCCTAGGCTTTGATCATGAGTAACCCCACATGCAATGTAAATGAGGTATTCTGCTATTGTTAATTAGCATTTTGTGATAACTGGGACTGAATTGTGTTTCAGACAGGAAAATACTACCTGAAGCTTGCTGAGGAACAGGATGAAGAAGTGAACAGCTGCGCTGCAGTAGACTGGCTCATCCAATCTGCCAAGCAAGGTCGCAGGGACGCGGTGAAGCTTCTGCGGAGATGTTTGGCTGACAGAAGAGGTGTGTTTACACTGCAGTCTTCTCTGAGCTAATATTGGCTGCAGCACATTCTTCTTTTATAGCAGATCTCCTTTTCCTATGATGAAGGGGAACTCTTCATCTGTAAAGAGCCTCCAGCACTTTACAACACTGCTGTTTTAACATCGCATAAAGCTCACATTAACTAGTTCAGCTTTCTTACTTGAGAACCGTTTCAGTGTTTCCTGGTTACTGTATTTCTGAGATTATAGGACGCACTTTTTCCCCGGTTAAAATCAATGGAAAAATGTTTGTTCATCTTATGGTCTGAATATTATGTGACACAGACTCATCTCTCCTCCCATATATAAATAGCTGCTCATGGGTAAGTTGTTCGGCTATGTCCCCACTTAAGTGATCTCCCGCAATGCTGATCTATATAGCAAATTTTTTGTGGTCGCGACCAGAAGTGTCCGCGATTTGTGCCCGCAATTTTTGGCTGCGCACAATCACCCCTGATTGCGCCCATATATAATGAATGGGGCCTCATTAAAAAACATAAATGAATGAATTTAGACCCAATTTCTGCACATGTCCATTCATGTCTATGGGCGATCAGGTGCGACCGCCCTCAGCCTGCTATCAAAAACACGGTAAGCTGCATTTTCCATCACAGACAGAATGGCGGCCTGCCTGATCGCGTTCGATCGTGGCAGTGGGGATGAGACCATTCAAATGAATGGGCGCGATTGCCCGCGATTCTAATAATCGCCAAAGTGCCCTTAGTGTTCAGAGAATGGGTACTCCTAGTGTATAAAGTTGCACACTCTGCTGGAACTAAGCTCTGCCTCCTGGTACTAGCTTGGCTGGAGATATATAAGGTGAATACTGCACGGACCAGACTTGCCTACATTGCTGGAACATGCTGTATATTAACATTATATGTGAATGGATATGCCTCTAAATCTGTTTTTTCCAAACTTTCCAAAGCTATTGGATGTGTCTTATGGTCCGGTGCATCTTATATTGTGGGGGAAAATACGGTAGTCATTTCAGGTCACTGAGACTGGGGCCAGTTTCACACAAAAACAGTACCTACAATTGCTGCATACACATTAATTCTGCATCTGTCTGATGAGGGTTATAGTACGTGTGTGTTTGTGTGAAATGATGTGCTGTGTGTTCACATAGATATGTACATGATTCCTTGATCTGTCTCATCCAGGAATCACCAATGAGAATGAGAGTGAAGTAAAGAAGCTGTCCTCGGAAACTGATTTAGAGAGAGCCGTGAGGAAGGCGGCCCTGGTCATGTACTGGAAACTGAACCCAAAGAAGAAAAAGCAACTTTCCGTGTCTGAGCTGCTGGAGAATGTAGGCCATGTCAATTCTGAAGGTTGGTAAAAGCTCTTTCCGTGTGTGCTGATGCCCCATTCCCACCATAAACTAGATATCTGTAGATCAGTGACAGTCCACTTTCTAGCTAAGAATGGGACACAAATGCAGCCACCTACATCTTTATACGATTGAACATTCTATTCAGTGTGTAACCCTTCTAACAGTTGTCAGACTTTATGCTGTAAAAGTTTACTTTGGAGACGTGCCTACGGAATAGTCACAGATTGCAAACGTCACATGAGACTTCTTGACATCACTGCTATTACATGTTTTCCTGTAAATTCTTTTTTGTTTGTGCTTCCTGCAAGGCCCTTCATTATAACTGCCACATCTGTTATTTATCTTGGCAAAATCAGTTATAAAAGAGAAAACTAAATCTTAAAAGTTATAAGGTGTGGACAGACGGTGACAATGAACTTGCTATACTATCTACTAGGGACGATGGGACTAAAGACCCCCACACACGTACCAAGTGGGGG
>CM070032.1:213649517-213664561 GCA_036250615.1 Ptychadena robeensis
TATCCGGTTGTTGCCAGAATTGACTAACTACACTATCCCGGATGACCCGGCATTTTTCCTACTCCACCATTCCTCAATCCCGGTAGCTAAATATAAGAAACACATTTTACCGCATCTCCTGAACTCCGCCAAAGCGCTAATACCGGTGCATTGGGGCAAGCCGGAAGTGCCCACAATACAGGAATGGAGGGTTAGGGTCAGTGAAACCATGGCAGCGGAGGAGTGGATAGCGCATAGGGACGATAGGCACAAGAAATTCATGAAGGTCTGGGCCTCCTGGATTGCATATGTGGAGAAAACCTGAAAGGGAAACCTTTGATGGAGGGTGTATTCGGTATCCGAGGTCGGTTGGGTGGGCAAAGGCACGTGGTTATTGACATCACATGTATGTATTGAGTAATGTTGACTTGTAGATGCTGGTGTATGAGTCAATACTGTTTATGATTCATACTGTTAGTTTGGATTGTTTGTTTCTTTTGTTCTTTTCTCTATACCCTCGGTGCGGAAGTGTTATTCACAGTTCTGGTCGAAAGACTAGCGGATCTATGGGACGATGGACATTTCGCATAAGCAGACACTAATGCTCAACACATTGTTTGTATTTGTCGCATTGCTCCTTTATTTGAACTTCTGCACTTCTTAGTGTTTTGTATTGTTTTTTGAAAAATCAATAAAAAGCTATTATACAAAAAAAAAAAAAACTACGGAGGCGGCTGCCCACAGCTCAATACTGCACTGCCAAATTTGACTAGAGACAAGCCCTTTGATGATCAGTATGAGATCAGAATTAGTAAAGAGTCTTCAGCTAAAACGATTGTAAAGACGATTTCAAAAAGAAGTATTGTAGTGTGGCACACTTAAAAAAAAAAAAAAAAAAATGCACATGCACACCGCTCAGGAGGTTAAACTTATTTGAAAGAAGCGTGGTTATTTTAGTGAACTGTCGTTTTTCATAAGCTGATAAATGTCGGCATATGACCGTGTTACAGTGTGAAGCTGCTGCAATTCAGAAAGCAGGCCAACTGTGACATGGCAGATCTCCTCACACAGCATACCAGAAATGATTACAACAGAGGCTCAACGTCTGCTACAGGGAACATTCTATATCCTGCCATGGTTTGTGAAGAGGCAAATTCCAGTTGAAGGGGTTGTGTGGAAATATGTATGAAATCAGTATGTATAAACTGTCCTCATAGAAGTGTTTCATCTTCTGATGATTCGGGTCTCATGATATAATGCACAAGTATGTTGGGTTTTTAGTACTTCATGTTACACTATTTATACGAAGTCTAGCATTTTTAGTATGTATCCTAAGTAAATATAGTAAATGTAAACAATGTGTTACAGATGGGGAACCACAGCAGGGGCCAATCCCAAAGGCCGCCCAGAAGGAGCGCCGAGTCCTGGAGCGCTTAGTCAGCTGTGAATGTAAGAATTTATTAGAGTGTCCATAAAAATGTTAGATTCTTATTTATAATTTACATGTGTATAAAATGTATGTACAATAACTAATACAGAGTGAATTGGTGTCATGGTTCTTAGACAGACGCATAGACAGGTGCCGTATTTTTTGCACCACAAAATCAGTGGTGGGGGATGCCTCTGTCTTATGGTGCAAAGGTGCGGGCAGCTCTTCCATATGCATATGTGCCCAGCTTACATACAACTCTGCCATTGGGGTTGGAGGCATCCCAGCCTCCTTAATTCCCATGCTGCTGGTCGGAGCACGACTCTCTGACCAGCAGAGTGGGAAAACGCCGAAACATTGGACACTGCGATGAATAGGGTGCGTCCTATACATTGGAGCGTCTTATGAGCTGCAAATTACTGTATATTAGATGTACTGAAACCTCTACATGTGCGTAGAAGCCAATTCAACCTTCCTAATTTATCTTACAAAATTTTTTTCGGACTATAAGACGCTCCGATGTGACCCTATACTTCGGACTGCCTGATGGCCGAAAAATATTTCAGCTTTCTTCCACTCTGCTTCAACTGGCAGAGCAGGAGTTAAAGAGGTGGAGAAGCTATCTGACAGTCCCTGACGGTGGCCTGTGCCCAACTCCCAATACAGTGCAGATGTCAGCTTTCCCATCCACTCTGTGTGTAAGCTGGGCTAAAGCAGCTCACAGTTAACACACAGTCAGAGAAAAGATCCGTCCACAGGCAGATCTCTCCTATGCAGCTGATTACACACTGCTCAGCTCTTTCACTGTAGCGTGACTCCAGGTTTCACACACAAGCAGAGCTGGATGGGAGAACTGCAGGCTGGCAGCTCTTTCATCTGTCCCTGCTCTTAATTGTTTATATCTGTGGGGCTCCACTTATGTAAACACTGCGGTACAGTTGGGAGATCCGCCTGTGGGACAAAATTGCATTTTATAGTCCACAAAAAACAGTACTTATGAAGTAGCTCCAGGTCCCAATAAGTGACTTGTCCTTTGATAGTAGCCTGTATATGAGGAGTGCTACCCTGGATGCAGTGGTCCCTCTGTGGTCATTGAGCACATTACTCTGCAAGCTTATTGCCTGTTGATGGCAGAACTATAGGACTGACTTACTGGTGATGGTGCAGAGAGGCTGCTGTTTACACAGCAGAAGTTATTATACACATCCTGTTTTTACAAACACACTGGTTGTTTTATGCTAACTACAGTTGTCATTGTCATATTGACATCATGGCTAAGCAGTGAATGTTGGTTTGCAAACATTTCTGTGCAATTGGATTTTACTGATTCAGTGTATGTGATTTGCCTTCCTTATAGCTAAAAGCCACATTGCCGTAGACGATTTTGTGGAGATTACAAAGAAATATGCGAAGGGAATAGTGCCATCCCACTTGTTCATGCATGATGATGAAGATGATGAGTTTGCTGGGAAAAGCCCAGAGGAGCTACCACTTCAACAAAAGGTAAGTCAGACCGAGGAGTGTTCTTACCACATCTACATCATTTATTTCACCATCTAAAGCCCCCCATACACGCTTAGATTATTTGGCAGATTGACAGCACATGATGACATCATTACACACGGTCAATCAATCACAAAAACCGGATAGAAATCTACCGGGGGAACTCTTTGTGTGCCAGTGTCTGTGTTCTCCGCTCTGTCCGGTCCCAGCAGGAATGCGTCTGGGGAGCCGCAGTGGAGACGCTGGCACACAAAGGAATCATTCCACATACATGTCTGCAGCAGCGGCTGTCTCCTTCTGGTGATTGACATACTGTACTAAGTTGAACTTCTGGCCGGCGATCAGCAGAACGAGAAGTGTCCGCTGCTGCAAACAGCAGATGGGCCTGCCGAGAACCCAGTGGAGACAAACCATTACTTTGAACAAGGACTCTGGTCCCCATCCGAAGTAATTATATCGAGATTACAGACATGTCCGTAATGGCTTAGATCGATTTGGCGGGCAATTTTTTGGTGGATCAGCCAAAAAATCGGTTGAAGATTAAAGCATGTATAGGGAGCTTAACTAATAGTCAATACATTCTTCATAATCTTAATACATACCATAGATAAGATTCAGTATTTTGGGAATAATGGTTTGTAAAAAGCTGATTTGCATATGTCTTTACCTATGTCTTTCCTAAAGAGATAGAACTGTTCATTTGAGGCCGCAATGCCACAATTACGGTCATGTCTGATATCCCTGTTTTGAGTGGGATTTATTGGTCCCGCTCAAAAACAGGGATGGCCGCATATGATATGGGCCAGATAGATGGCCGTGAGCATGCAAGGTGCTCGAATCGGCAATAGATCTGGCCCATATTTATGTGTGTGTACCCTGCTTAACTGTTATTATTTAAAAAAAAATAAAACTCACTGAATATAGGTTTACACTTTAACTTTTTTCCTGTGTTTCCTTTAGGTTATGAAGTATCCACTACACGCCATCATGGAACTTAAAGAATACCTTATAGAAATGGCATCAAAGGCTGGGATGCACTGGCTGTCCACCATTATACCCACCCACCATATCAATGCCCTCATCTTCTTCTTCATCATCAGTAACCTCACCATAGACTTTTTTGCTTTCTTTATTCCTCTGGTGGTCTTCTACTTGTCCTTTATCTCCATGGTCATCTGCACCCTGAAGGTCTTCCAGGACAGTAAAGCTTGGGAGAATTTCCGAGCCTTCACAGACCTGCTTCTCCGCTTTGAGCCGAACTTAGATGTTGAGCAAGCTGAAGTGAATTTTGGCTGGAACCACTTAGAGCCGTATTTCTACTTCTTATTATCGGTCTTTTTTGTCATCTTTTCATTTCCAATCTCAGATCGGCACTGGATTCCATGCTCAGAGTTGGCCATCATCTCGATCTTCTTCACGATCACTAGCTATCTGAGTTTAAACACAAGTGCAGAGCCCTACACCCGCCGCGCCCTACTCACTGAGATAGCTGCAGGAGCTCTCACCTTTGTGAAACTGCTGCCTGAAACTGTGCCCTATGTTCACCTGATAAGCAAAACGTTTTTTACTGTACCCGTCGGGCATTTTATTATTTTTCAAATAAGCGTCCCATGCATACTCTTCATGTACTTGTTTTACCTCTTCTTCAGGATGGCGCAACTCCGAAACTTCAAAGGCGTTTACTACTACCTTATACCGTACCTGGTGTGCTTTATGTGGTGCGAGCTTTCTGTCGTCATTCTTCGGGAATCCACTACCATTGGTCTCATTCGTGCGTCCATTGGCTATTTCCTGTTCCTGTTTGCTCTCCCCATACTCCTGGTGGGCATCGCTGTGATGTGCGTTGTTCATTTCATCAAGTGGTTCGTGGCTCTGGAATTGACCAAGATCATGGTGACTCTAGTCTTGTTGACTATTCCATTGATTCTTCGTTGGTGGAGTAAAGCGAACTATTCTATGGTGGGGATGGTGAAGTCTCTTACTAAAAGCTCTATTGTGAAGCTGATATTGGTATGGATCACGGCCATTATGATGTTTTGCTGGGTTTATGTCTACCGCTCTGAGGGAATGAAGGTTTATAACTCCACCTTGACCTGGCCACAGTACAGCTTTTTGTGCGGCCCAAGGGCTTGGAAGGAGACCAACATGGCAAGGACCCAGATCTTGTGCAGCCATCTGGAAGGCCACCGGGTGACTTGGACTGGAAGGTTCAAGTATGTCCGCGTCACCGACATTGAAAACAGCGCAGAGTCTGCCGTCAACATGCTTCCCCTTTTTGTTGGAAATTGGATGAGGTGCCTTTATGGAGAGGCTTATCCCCCTTGTGACCCACAGAATGTCACAATCGAGGAGGAAGAACTCTGCCGGTTAAAGTTTCTCTCCCCTCACCCCTGCCATATGAAGAAGTTTGACCGATACAAGTTTGAGATATCGGTCGGTATGCCTTTCAATAATAAAAACGGTAACAGGACGCTCGAAGAAGAGGACGTTACCAAGGATATTGTGCTGAAAGCTAGCAATGAGTTTAAAACGGTGCTGTTAAGCTTGCGGCAGGGCAGCGTGATAGAATTCAGCACCATACTTGAGGGCCGACTGGGCAGCAAGTGGCCGGTGTTTGAACTTAAAGCTATCAGCTGTTTGAATTGCATGGCGAAGCTCGCTCCATCCTCCAGGCACGTGAAGGTAGAGCAAGACTGGAGGCGTGACGTCCACACAGCTATCAAGTTTGCCTTTGACTTTTTCTTTTCTCCTTTTCTCTCTGCTGTGTGAGAACGTACAGAACTAATATGGCTGAAACCAAAGTGAGCTCCTACTACAACGCCACCTTTCTGAGTATTCTGATATTCTATGGCAGATCAGTTGCATTTGGTGAATTGTTTATTGGCCTGCTTCCGAACTTTGGTATGCCGGATTTTTCTTACTATAAGATGTGTTCCCCCCCCCCCCCCCAGAAATAGGGGAGAAAGTGCCTACATCTTAAGGTCCAAAGGCGCGACAACCGTGAGCACTCGAGTCACGCCTTGGCTCCCGGTCAGCATCTTCACTCCTGGAAAGAAGGTTAGCCAGGGACATTTAATCACATTTAATCTGTGCTGCACTGTTTATATCAGTGGAGCACAACCAATATAACCAATGAAAAGCAGAGATGGCATCTCTCCCATCTATCTCTGCCTTTGTGTGAAAGCAGCACTCACGCTGCAGCCTTCACACAAACACAGTTGTAGAGAGCAGACATCTGCATTCAGCTTCCCCTCTTACCCTCTGTTAGAGAAAAAGTGCTCACTAGTGACCTCTTGACTCTGAAATTTGGTATTGCTGGGGGATTTTTCCCCCAATTGATTTGAACACTTCAAATATTTTTCCTGCTCTGAAAACGGGTGCATCTTATGGTCCGAATAATACGGTACTATTTGATCTGTTGAACTCTCATACTGGTGTTAGGGTTGTAGCAGAGTTTGAAGTGTTAAGCAGGGTACAGACCTGCAGAAATGGGCCACATCGATGGCCGCTTCGAGCGCCGTGCGTGCTTGCAGCCATCTATCTGGCCCATATAATATGCGCGCATCGCTGTTTTCTAGGGACAAATCAATCCCGCTTGAAAACAGCCATATCAGACATGACCGTTAAATATGACTGATGCTTTGCCTAGAGACAGTAGTGTAATGACGTTATCACGCTGCTGCAGGGTAAATCAGACGGCTCCAATATCGAGCTGTCTGTTCCCTGCTTTTGGGGGTTTAAGTTGAGGCAAAAGAAACTATTGACTGCAGTTGTGGACCACTTTCTTAAATTGATAGTTTCTTAGCTGCTTAGTTCAGTTTTTGGTTCTGTACCTTAAAGGTAAAGTCAGGTAGCATCTAGAATTCTAGATCTGCTTGCTCACGTCAAGCGAGTGAATAAAAAACCATTGAAATAAAATGATATGAATCTTGACAGTCCGACAACAAGACCTTGTCACCACAAGAAACGAACAATGGCATCCACTGTGTTCTCTCTGCATGGGTTTGTTTTATTGGTTGGGTGGATGGAGAGGGTTTTTTAGGAGATGAAACTTAAGTTTTGTGTTTAAGTTGAGGTATAGACATTTTGGTTAAGGTTAAAAGTTACTCAGATGGGGTTTTTCTTTTTTGTTGTTATTTGTGCCCAAAACTTCTTCACTTCTTTCTAAAGGTAAATCCTGTGATAGAGAATATGAGAGGTGACTTGCCTTGGTCAACAGTGACTACAATAGTCATCAAATTGATTCCAATACTTCTAAGCCCCCCACACACAGATCGATTTTCCTTTCGATTAACCAACGATCAAACGCTGTGTGCACTCGCGAGAATCGGTCGCAAGTCAATCGAAAGGGAATCGAAGGAAAAAACCTGGTTTGAAGAAAGGTTGATTGAACAGGGAACGGACATGTTCTTAAATCCCTTTTGAGTCCCTTTTCAAAGTATCGAATGGGAATCCATGGTCAAAGTGGTGCACACCGATCAAAGAACACTTGTGTACAGTGTGGCGACGTCACAATGACATCACCATGCAGCCAGCAATTGCAGGTCGATCGAATGAGTATTGACTCGTGTGTGAAAGACTTTAAGGTCCCCATACATGGGTCGATTTTTGGTTTGATTCCTGAACAATCTATCAGTGTGCGCATTCACTGTGATTGATTATTCGCAAACCGAACGCACATGTTGGTAAATGCCTGTTCGATTGTGCAACCCTAGTCCCCAGCCAAAGTAAAGGCAATCAAATGGAAATCGATGGCTCAAAGTGGCACACATTCATTGGTCATTCAATCGGCAAATGCTCGAGGGCAGCGTGATGACGTCATTGTGATGTCAGCATGCTGCCCTCGACCATTCATCGACCAAGCGTGTATTGACCTGTGTATGGGGACATTTTCCCTCAGCCAGGGTTCTTTTGGTCCTCAATTTGACCTTTAATGCCAGGTTATAGAATAGGTACATAGCTGTGGTTCACCTTTAGTACCTCTATTATATTGGGCCTTTAGAATATTTCTTTTAAGCTGGCCATACACCTTTAGATCTGTCAGATATCCTTTAGATCTACCAACAACTATGTAGTGCCGGGTCCTCTGCGATTGAACACAGGTAGACTTGATGGCTTAGAAAGTCCCTCATATTACATGGTTTTGGTAAAACAAAAGGAGATCTAAAGAAAATCTGACAGAGAAATCTAAAGGTGTATGGGGGCCCTAAGGGCCCCTCATACACCTTTAGATTTCTCTGTCAGATTTCCTTTAGATCAAAACCATGTAATATGAGGGACTTTCTAAACCATCAAGTCTACCTGTGTTATATCGCAGAGGACCCGGCACTACATAGTTGTTGGTAGATCTAAAGTATATCTGACAGATAGATCTAAAGGTGTATGGGGGGGGGGCCTTACAAATGGATGTTTTCCGTTGTTTTTTTACATATCTCCGTCCATTTGTAATGACTTAAAATCCTCATGCTGATCTGCAAACACTGGAGAGAAGCTGCCTGCAGTGACAATAGGCGTCATGCAATAGGGTGTCCTCCTGGGTTCTGTAGGTGACGTATCCATTCATGATCCGACTTGTCCGTCCTTGTTACTTGGACTAGATGTCTGTTTATACAATGAATTATTTCAGCTGCTCTTGTAATATCAGATTTCCAGAAAGGAGCTGTTGCACCTTAAACCCTTACTTGCACTTTGCCACTTGCGTAGACAATTTAAGTTGTACTTTTTGGGAGCATCACAATCCGAGCCGTGCCTGCTAGTTTCTATTTACATGTCAGGAAGTTGTATTACTTGTGTATAGGACGACACACCTCCGTCATACCTCCACCACTTCTAGATGTTTCATTTTTTCCACAACATATCTCTCTCCCTCTCTGAGGGGACGGGTACAATATCCACATATTCACAGCTAATGATAACAGAAGGATTCCACGTAAAACTATTAGGCACCGGCTGTTCTCACTTCCTTCTGCAGAATCGCCGGCCAGAGGTGGACATACTGCACTATGTTAATCGCTGCATCAGCGAACCAGCTCAACGCCATGTGAACAGGGGATCTGTCGGCCAGGTAATGTGTATGTGTATTAGGGTATGTCTCCACTGTGTTGTGTGATGTGTATGTGCTTCGTCAGGACCCCCGCCAAGCACTGCACTTAATGCAGTCATCACATCACACAACGCAGTAGAGACATACCCTAATGCAGAAGATAGTGTAATAATTGTGTCAAGTTTATTAACAAATCATACAAGTCTAGTATTGATACTATAACGGTACATTATGTCAGCTTGTCAATTGTTCTCAAGGCGTTTCGCAACAATATGTTGCTTCTTCAGGAGACGACAAGTAAATACAATCCTGTGTGATCATTGCGTTTGGCAATGGGGTAGTTATCATGTCATTATTGGTGCTTCAATGTGTTTAGGTGTCGTCTTCTTCTAGACTCCTGTATCCAGCTGTGCCTTTATTACACTGCACCTTCCTTGAGCCCTTACCACCACGCTACAGCCCAGAGGTTATGGCTAGGGATGAAAGCGGTACAATGTTTCCTAGGTCAGGTCCCTAGTAGAGATGGCTGAAATTGCAAAGCCTATGAGAACTAACTGGAGATGTAGAGAAGGCTCCATCCTGTGGGTGGCGACCTCCTGGGGGTTGAACAACCATTCACAGGAGTCACCGCATTCATCATCAGTCCTATGGCTGCTTGCCGTGCCCTGTATCCACTCTACTGTGTCTTTTTTTATATTGTTTACACTGTATTATAAATCAAATTTGTTGTAAAAACTCTTTAAAATGTATTGAAAGCGTCAGCGCCGATTCGCACAAGCGAGGTGGCAAGTTAAAATACCGCTCCCTCGCTCCTAACTTAGGATGGATGGGGTGTTACTATCCCTCCTAACTTCCCACCCCACACATCATCACAAACGGGGTTGGAAAATCGGGAGGGGACATGACACATATCTGATCTCGCTAAAAGTGATGTCGCGGAGTGTCACTTTCTGTATTTGTAACATGGAAGTGACACTCCACAATGGCACTTCCACTTCCTAGATACAGAAAGTGGCACTTCATGACATCGCTTCCAAAAGGTTGAGGACCATAGGTCCAGGGTATACAAAAAAAAAAAAGAGAATTGCTCTAACACCAATAGTTTTGCATAAATTATGTTCAAAGTCAACTTTGGTGATGATACCATGTTCAGGAAAAGTCACAAAGTCAGCGACCATCTGTAGTCCCTAGTAGGGAGTTTCTCCATTTGCTGTCATGGCGGCATAACAGGAGATGAGGAGAATTCTCCCAGTTGCCTGTTGTCATCGGGACAGCTGTATCTGTGGGGAGATCTTCTTTCTTTGTCGCTTTTCTTACACTTTCTAACCTAGTGGTATCCCCCCCCCCCCCCCTCCCTATTCGGACACAGGTTAATTATGAGGGCCTGCGCCCCGCTGGAATACCTTTGCGCCCCCCAGTTTGGTAACCACTGTTCTAACCTAAGGAGAGTGTGGCTATGTTTCCACGGCAGTTGGCAGTCTGCCATGCTCCCTCCATTAACAGATCAATGCTGTGCCAGGACATCCGTTAGGGCATGCGTTATTGATAGTGGGGAAGTCTTTTTTTTTTTTTTTTTTTTTTTTTTCTTTGAAAACTGTTACCAACAGCTACCCATGCATTGGTAATGCAATCAATGCGTTCTCTATGGGAGCATCAGCGCACTCATACTTGCTCTGCGTTGGCATTAACTGAGCAGTGCATAACGCATCACATCAATGGATAATTGAATTTGACTGCACCAACATTGTTATTGACGCTGTGGAAGCATAGCCTAATTGTCCAAAATGGAAAACACTGACAGGTTTGGAGAACTTCTCCTCTCCTATGAAACTACAACGTAGTTGCAGTGGAAAAGAAAACGCGTATTTGCTTTGTAGTTCGGCTTATTCCGCAGTCTGCGGTATTCACATCTCCTCTTTCATTATTGAGCCATCTGATAATGGGGAACAGACCAGCAAACCTTTTCATTATAACATCTACGCGTTTCCCATAAAGCAGCCATATATAATGCAGGAACTATCCGAACATCACAGGGATGGCCCGCTCTGCAGGTCCATGCGTCAGTAAATGACAGCGGCGCTGGACTTCCATGGCTGCAGAATATGCTGTATCACAGCTCATTGGTAATGTTCCTGCTGCTGCGGCACCTCATCGGCTTCTGGCGGAATGATTCCTCGCACTGGATCACTGAATATTATTTTGCATTATTAATGAAGCCTGGAGAACTACAAATCCCAGCGAATAAGGTCTGATCAGTGTGAGATATCAGATTGAGCATTTTGTTTTTGGTGGATTTGTATATAGCCGCTACATTAACATAAATACAGTATTGTGCAGAACACGTATGTAAACCACTAGAAGTCATGGTGTGATTTTGTATATGAAATGTTTGAACAGTGTAATATAAATACCTAATATAGTTTGAGGGGTGTCAAACGTAAACCAAGCGCACCACTCTTCCTCCCTCCCTCAGTAGATATAGTAGAAAAATCTGCCTTCTCCACTGCCCCCCTGCCTGTTACACTTGCTGAGCTTCTGCACTCCCACTTTTGAAGTAGAGAACTACAAATCCCAGCATGCTCTGGGAAGCTCACTGTGATGTCGCTAGAGCACGCTGCTGAGCAGCCAGGACTGGTACTTCTCTACTCCCAGAGTGGCAGCACAGAGGCTCAGTAAGTGTTGCAGGCAGAGGGCCTGTGGACAAGGCAGATCTATCAGATGTCCATGGGCCAAAAATATATTAAGGTACCCATACACGTTGCGATTTTTCAGGGACCAATGCGATATTTGATTTCGACGCCCGATTTTTGCTTTAGTGCTATTTTTAAAAGTCAGTCGGATGCCCGATTTTTCGCCCGATTATTCGACCGATCGGCTGTTTGGATTGGGAATCTTTTAAGAGTGGCCGACCGTCCAAAAATTACAGGCATCCTCATTCTGGACCTGACCGACTTTTCAGCCGATTTTTCTAAAAACAGCATCGGTCGGACTACATTTGCATGTTAAGAATCCCGAACGATCGACCTACCCGACCGACCGGATTGGTCTAAGGAAGGGCTAAAATCGCCCGAAAAATCGCAACGTGTATGGGTACCTTAATAAATAGCTTGACACTTATGGTATAAAGAAATAAAATTGCTACACAAGCCCTGTAGTTGCAGGTTCTCTTTAAAGAGCTTATAAAATTGTGCAGAAAGATCAAAGTATGTTCCAGTGGACCAGTAAAGGCAGCACCTTCTGGAAATACATTTCATTATAGAAGAGCGTGTACGATTGGAATGTTCCGTTTAGCTGGAGGTGCAACTAGGTCAGGTTTTACCAGCCTGGTGAACTCGTTATGACCTCCTGCAATTAGTTGTGCCTGTGTGGTGAGCACCTCCCCGTGCCCTCAGGTGTGTGTGGGTTATAGTTTGGCGTGTTGCCGGATATACAGCCTTATTCCGCCTCCTGTAACTGTAAACTGTCGCTCTTACCTGTGTACTGCGTGTTTCTAAATATATACAGCCTTATGTGAATTCCAGGTAAAGGACGCCTTATACTGTTTATTAAATGTATGTCATTTCATGTGTCTGTTGTGTCATTATTTTTACTTTACACAGAGGGTTTGTATTTATGTCATTATGAGTTGGTAGGGGTACAGAATACTGCTCAGATCTGTGTGTCCCGACTCTGTCCTTACCTCCTCCTAAGTGCCGATATACATACTGATGAACGAAACCTATATACAGGTACTGCTGTAGTCGCAGTGAGTTTCTCTCCTGCTCTCTGTCCCTACCTCCTCCTAAGTGCTGATATACACACTGACGTAAGCAACATATATACAGGTACTGCTACAGCCACAGTGAGTATTTCTCCCCTGCTCTGTCCCTACCTTCTCCTAAGTTCTGATATACACACTGACGTAAGCAACATGTATACAGGTACTGCTACAGCCACAGCGAGTATTTCTCCCCTGCTCTGTCCCTACCTCCTCCTAAGTGTCAATATACGTACTGATGAAAATAACATGTGCAATTGGTATCTTCTGTAGCCACAGTGAGTGTTTCTCTGCTCTGTGTGTCCCTGCTCTCTGTCCCTATCTCCTTCTTAGTGCCGATCTACACACTGATGAAAGCAACATGTATACATGTACTGCCACAGCCAGTGTTTCTCCTGTGCTCTCTGTCCCTACCGCCTCCTAAGTTTTAATATACATACTGATAAAAATAACATGTACAATTGGTACTGCTGTAGCCACAGTGAGTGTTTCTCTGCTCTGTTCATCCCAGCTCTCTGTCTCTATCTCCTACATAAGTGCTGATATGCACACTGATATAAGCAATATGTATACAGTTACTGCTACAGCTGCAGCGAGTGTCTCTCCTCTGCGTGTCCCTGCTCTCTGTCCCTATCTCCTAAGGGCTGATAAACATACTGATGAAATGAACATGTATACAGGTATTGCTGAAGCTGCAGCGAGTGTTTCTTGTCTGCATGTTCCGGCTCTCTGTCCCTACCTCCTCCTAAGTGCTGATATACACACTGATGAAAGCAACTGCTACAGCCACAGCGAGTGTTTCCCCTCTCCTGCTCTGTTTATCCCTGCTCTCTGTCCGCTTCCATAGAGAATTGTTGGACACCGTTTTTAGATTGCATCCACACGTGATTCTCTATGGACGCAATTTTTTTTTCCACAATGGGGGTGTTTTTTTTTTATCGCGAGGCGATTAATCACCTATGTGGGAACATAGCCTTAGTGATATCTTGGACTACACTTGGAGCCACCTTTAATCTAGTTAAACATCTGATTTATAGGCAGGGGTGCACATAAGTAGTACGCTGGTATGCAAAATGGTCTAAAACCTAGCTCTGTGTACCTTTATTATCCTTCCTAAGTGCATCTGCATACTACACGGAGCTTTCCCCCTCTCTGCTGTGTGAGAAGCCATGCTTGTGTTGTGCTTTGGTGGCAAGTGCTCTCTAGTGACATCTGGTGGCTGAAACTGATATTGCAGATTGAGTTCAGATTACAGCTCCACACAACTTCACTTTATCATGTATACACTACCGTAAAAGGGTCTTTTTTATTACCAAATTTTTTTGGCAATTTTCTATTGTTAAACCTGTACAATAAATGTCACTTGGCTAACCGCAGGGAAACTTTAATAACTATAAAAGGTTGCAGTGAGGGTGTTAAATTGGGAATGTAAATGACAAATTCTAAAAAAAGATTGGACGGGAAGGGTGTTGGAGATCTGGGGGACGAAAAATCAGTGTAGACAGATGTAGGGAGAAAAGTTGCACTACTTAAATATTTACTGAGATCTGGGGTGTCAAACGGTGCTGGTGACCTGTGAATGGCGACAGCTAATCGCAGGCTCAATCAGAAATGGCAAGGTTCATCTGCAGCAGAATCTGTAAGAGGCTGACACAGGGGACAGTGAGTATGACCACCCTACAAATGTGGTGAGTGCCAAACACCATCTCCTGGTACTCATCTGAGGAGCTCACTGAAAAAGTTATAAGCACCCCTGTTTTTAGGAACTACTTGTGTGTGCTACATTGGAAATCCAGTGTGTAATATCCTTGCCTGCCAGTAGAGGTCAGTGTAAGACATGTATACCTATCACCAGTGTCAGCACAATGGGGGCTCTATCTTGTCCAGTATATGTCCTGTTATGTGGGTGTACAGTGTACAGTAGTCATTATTAGATACCATAAGAGGTGTTTTAATTTTTAAGCTTGCCTTATTTGTTACTTTACAATAAAAAAACCTTAAAATATAAAACCATAATCAGACAACATGAGCAGAGGGATGAGAAGAAATCTTTAATAATGGGGAACATGAGTTTTTTTTGTTTTTTTTGACAACTGGGAACATGAGTTTAATACCATCCCAACTATATTAAATTTGTATAGTCAGCTATGCACTGAGCTTAGGCACAGTGGGGGAAGCGTGATGTGTGTGAGCTGCCTGAAGAAGCCGCTCACATAAACTTGTCCATGGATCGATCATCCATCTGCCCCCCATACACCTTACAATCTTTTCATATCACTATGTATTCTATCAAAGAGGACCCGGCACTACATAGCAGTGATATATACCTTCCA
>CM070032.1:213671800-213692694 GCA_036250615.1 Ptychadena robeensis
GTAATACTTTTTGTATTTTTTCCTGGTGATGGGTGGGTTGGGGGGATGGGGATTTGTCTACATATATAGCAAATGTGAACTTTCCCTCTTTTAATACCGAAACTTAAATATCTTTCTTAATGTATTCAAGCTGACCTCCCTGTTATTAATAATCTAGAAGCCCATGAAAAAACATGGCGAACCTATGTACCAGTGATGGCGCACTTATGGCACGGTTGCCAGAGGTGGCACTCGGAGCCCTATGGGCATGCGACCTGGCAGCCAACACAGAGGCTGATGGGGGAAAGCCTGAAAGTTGACCTGGCAGCCAACACAGAGGCTGATGGCACTGCCAGCCCTGGGAGGGACAAGCAGTAAGAAGAGTAAAAGGTGTATGTGCATGTGTGTGTATGTAATGTGTAAGCGAGAGTGTGTGTAATGTGTGAGTGAGTACAAGACAGAATGATAAGAGAAGGCAGAAGAAATCTCATAGGTTAGAAGTTATAGTTCTTCAACAGCTAGAAAAGGCAGCAGGGCATGCTGGGTATTGTAGTTCTTTAGCAACTGGCAGAATGTAATGCTTGCAGTTGTAGTTTCTTTACATAGCAAGCTGGGTCTTTGCCTTTTGTGCTCATCATTTCTGCGTCATCAGCAGCCTGGTATACAGGAAGCTTGTATTTGCAACGATCCCCTATGAACGACAACTGAACCCCGAGTTATAACCCTGAGGATTTGTGTGTGGGTACTTCAGGTTAAACTGCCAAGTTGGCACAGATAAATAAGTGGGTTTTGGGGTACAGTTTGGGCACTCGCCATCACTGCTATATACACAGTGTCTATTAGGGGATACATTCTTTAGATGAAATAAGGTATAGAGTAAAGAAAAGGATCTAAAAGGGTGAAAGGAAGGTTTCCGAGCAACACAGTAATAGGGTTAAATACCTAGCTTATGTAAGAATATCCTATTATTTGTATTTTTTACTTTCCTTAAATATTAGCCACATCTCTACAAACTGTAAAACTTTATATTGCTCTCTTTTACATTCCATGTATATTCCACAGAGGAGGCCATGTTCAGTATCATTCAGCACCAAGGACAGCGTCTGGGGGAAAAGTAGGAGCTATGGATAGATTTAGCCAATGTTTCCTCTGCTACCCAGAAGACCATAGCATGTAAATGCACCTATCATTTCTCCTATTCCTTTGGAGTCTGTTATGAAATATTCCATCCCATTATGCAAATAACCATAGAGACGGTGTGATGTCCAATTGGATGTCATATATAAGGCAGCATGTCCAATGGGATGTCATATAGAGACCCATAGAGGTGTGATGACACGCCTTACAATCTTACCATACAATTTCTGTACAATCAACTTTTGTTCTACCAAAGCCATGTAATATGAGGACCGTTCTACACCTTCCAATCACTATGTATTCTATCAGGGAGGACCCGGCACTACATAGCAGTGATATATACCTTCCAATCACTATGTATTCTATCAGGGAGGACCCAGCACTACATAGTAGTTATGGATAGATCTAAAGGTGTATGGGGGCTTTTAGGATGTCTTCTTCCGTATCACTCATGGATCACTCACTTGTGGAATCTTGACAGCATTTTCTTGGCTACATGGATATCAGCATGAAAATGTTATTAGATAACGTGGAGCCAGCATCACTTTTGTCTGGGGTAGCTACCCCTGATTTGAACCGCTACCCTTAGAACTACACCCTGTCTCTGGGCTCAGAGATAGAGAGACTGTATATAACCCTTATGCTAAGTATAATATTTCCTGTTTAAAGCTGAGCGGTGTGGGGTGGACTTATATGCAGAGGCCTAAGTACAGACCTTTACAGAATCAGAACAGAATCTTTATTCAGAGAGTTGTTCATATATGAGGTAGAGAAATATACAGTGGAGAATCTCCAGGTACATTGAAGAGATTGCCAGCTGCCTGTCCATGAGAGCCCAGTAGTGCACCGCCAGGGCTCTGGCCAGATCGCAGGATTTGCCACTCGCCCTGGTGCACAAAGTCCTATTTATGGCCTTCTCCCTTGTATTCCATACGCCTACTCTGACTTTCATCCCCAAAAATCTTTTTTTTGGATTAGTAATTTACATTCCTAATGTCACATCCCTAACTGCACCCTTTCATGGTTATTAATATTTCCCTGCGGTTATCCAAGTGACATAAATTTTATACATGTAACATTTAGCTGCTGCCACCCAGACACGGAGCGCCTCCAAGTTGTTAGTACGCAGTTTTGTAACTATAATGCAGGTACGCAGAGCTAGTTTTTGGTCCTTTTTGAGTACCACCTATGCGCACCCCTGTGTATAGGTGTAATATGTTGTTCCATAAATCAGCAAAAGCATTATACACATGTACATAAAATAAATCACACCACAGCCGGGATAAATATAATATTTGTTTCTGAGACTGTAATCAAGTAAAACCAATCATCTTCGCCTTTCTGTCATTCATTTGTCCACATTAGAATAACAATCATTTTTTTTTTTTTTACAGAAGAGAAACCTTACATCAGTTATAGTAAATATGTACATATATTGTCCATTGTAAGTCGATTATACAATATAAACACATTCCTCATTTCCTCAAACAAAAGCTGACACATTGTATATTGTGTGCAGTATGGCTGAGTCGGTGCACATGCGATTGTGCTTCACACAGGTATTTACAGCAGAAGGTTAGAAAACTCAAACATACACTTCCGTATGTACCGCTTCTGACATACAAGAAATAGATATATAAAAAGAGTTTTGCTTGTTGCGCCTGAAAGCAGCAGCTGTTTTATTTTTTTTTTCCCAAAGACAAACTCTATAAAACATGCATATTTGTCAGCTGACAGAAGTTTATACATTAAAGGAAAAACCGGTAAAATAAATTGGTTTTTTTTCAGTTATTTGCCACCCACCACACAGGACAACCGGGATAGATCAATGTAAACATTTTGTTTTCCGACAGTCCTCTGTGTGATTCCAAAAAGCACAAATTGAGGTTGTAAAGAAATAAACCTGCATAGAGATTGTGAACTTTAAGGGCAAGTCCTTCCAAAAACTAACATTGCAGTTATGAGTTAATAAGGGGCTGAAATGTTCACTGGCTTTCTCTATACGTTGCGTGTTTCTGGAATGTCCTGGCTGAAGTTAGGCTGAACCCTCTTTAGTAGTGTTGAGCGGCATATGGTATATTCAAGTTTGCGTAATTTCGCAAATATATTAAGGAACATTGGAAATTCGTAAAATTCGATTTGACTGTATTCTATTGCCTTACATCGCACATGGCTGTACGCAACTATTCGTATAGATTCGCGAACCAGCTTTACAGCTTCTCCTCTTCATTCTGTCATCTTAGCCAGTATGAGCACTGTGTGTATTGGGCATATCGCAATGCACACAAATATGCGCGATGTATGCCGGTAAACAATGTTGAAGCATAATATGATGAATATCCACCATTGTGAATATCTGAGCGAAATATTGCGAATTCTCCAATGATGCATATTCGTCGTATATATTCGGATTTTGAATATTCTCGCTAAACACTACTCTTTAGTTGGGTGGTGCTTCCACCCTCACAATCCCAAAGGACCCTTGACCTCCATCTCCCTTTTCCCATTATTTTCCTGTCCTGACTTGGATGTTGCTGCAGCCTGCAAGCTCTATGCAGCCTTTCCTGGTTGATGACCATACTCTAAATCTTGCTAAATTGGCGGTTCCCTGCAGTTGAAAGTTTATTAATAAACTCAAAAATATTGTAGCGTGGTCTGGCTGGTTTTTTTTTTACAATGTGTAAGCGAATCAAAAATCATTAATAAACAGAGGCACCATACCGAGGAAAGTTTCCACCTTCCCTCCATTGCAGATAACTGGTAATGGGTATTGCATGGCAAAGAAAAATTTGGTCAGTTAAACATTCATGCTTATGCAAAGTCAACAAAAAAAATGGATTTCACAGTGACAGTTATATGTTAATTAATGATACACTAAAGCTAGCCATACACGTGTCGGATTCCATGTCCGCTCGATCACCCATCCGCTCGATTCCGGCGATCTCAGCGGGAATCGGAGCTCCGATCGAGCGGCCAATTAAGTGATCCGATCGCTGCATACCACCTTGTCCAGCTGATTCCGGGACGGATCCGTGTCCGATTGTCCACCTCACAAATGGCAACTCCCCCTGATCTGTGCAGAATCAATCTGATGGAACCAACATTTTGGTTCTCTGTCGGATCCGATTCTGAGCCCCGGAACGGACGGACCTGATCGATCGGACAAGGTGGGCTGCACGCGATTCCGGCACGATCGTTTGGCGTGCACGCGCCCGGAATCGATCGGCCCGAATCAGACAGGAATCTGACCCGTGTATGGGGGCCTTAAGACACCCAAGAAAACAAGCATTTGACTTGTTATAGATAGACGGCTGTTACATGATTTTACATGGCTGAGTATAACGGGCACACACCGTGGGGGGGGGGGGGTATGGTTGATGGACGGGCGCGATGGGAGGGAGGCTTTTGGCCAAAAAATTACGATGGCGGTTGGGGCGGTCTGAGGGTATTCCAGGGGAGAGGCACAGCTATGGGGCTGAGGGAGGGACAAGCAGGAAGCCAACAATGTAGGAACTAGCTGCAGGCAGTTAGTAGAGTGCATGTCATGTGTGTGTCTCTGTGTTTCTCTGTCTGTGTGTCTCTATGTGAATGATTCTGCATGATGTTTCTGCATGAGTGTCATGTGTATGTCTTTATGTGAATGATGAATGTTTCTGTATGATTGGTGTGAAAACCAAATAAAGTTGTATAAGTTGTATTAAATAAAGTTTGAGGGCCATTTCACACTAGTACTAGTATACGACACTGCAACGGAAACACAGCTAGTGTGAAATGGCCCTCAATCTGAAACTGTGTAGCTTAAATGTGGGGCTCAATAGTGTTCCTATCCAGAAAAGGGGGGCGCTGCAGTGAAGGTTTGGGAACTACTGGAGTAGTGTATGTAAAGTTGGCCAAAGGTCCAAAGGAATGATTTCTATGCACTGCCCAGTATTCCAAAACCATCAAACTGCTTATTTGTGGAATTTGTGAAGAAAGTGAAAAAGTTAAAATGGCTTCTAACCTTCTACCTCCAGGGTTTAAGCATTGTAGGGGATCATAGAATATAGAACCAAATGTATTAAAGTTGTTTTTTTCGGATCCTTTTCAATGTTCTAGTCATGTTTAAACGTCATTGCAAAAAAACTTTTGATCTATAATGTAAACTATAATTGTTTTTGCTGTCTTGGCCCCATTAGGGAAATTAATTTTCACCCTCTCAGCGACAGAACAGTGTATCATAGGAAATAGGACCTCCAGGACAGATTTTCTATTAGCAGCTGTAAAATGTTGGATTTGGCATCACTTACCATCCTGATGACAATAACCAGCAATAGAGGGTACATTTAACTATGGAGGTCACAGACAGCAATGAAAAGGTGACAAAAGTTTAAAAAGCTGGCTATAACTTGCCAGATCTCTGATTTAGCTAGACTACCTACAACTCCACCATATTCCTATATGACTCCATTAAACTTATCATGATGGAAGATATAGAGGCCAATGCTTGGCAAAAAGTGTAGTCATGGCAACTTTGCAAAACCAAAGCCTAGAACACAGCCACAAATATCAAGGAAGCCAGAGACCCGACCCAAGAGCATACACCCCAAACTGATGTTAGTTTTTGGTGACATGGCCTTATAAGTAATCCCCCCCCCCATGACTGGTCCCCCCTTAACTGAGCAGCCATATCGTATCGTGCCCTGCACTCAATACCTCGCAGAACAGAATACTGTTGTAGACTATGCAACATAGTCTTCAAAGAAATAAAAAGTTATCAGGTATAAAATGTTATTTTTGAGCAAAATAGATCTGCAGCTTTAAGAAAAAATATTTTCTATTCAATTAATAAAAAGCATGCAAAAGCCTATTGCTGTACATTTCACAATAATGCGGAGACGCAAATTATTTTTGTATTCTTTATGCGGCATTGTTTCTCAACACTCAAACTTTCACATTTCTATTGGCTCTTGGTTTGTCCATCCAACTGCAGAATCCTGTCTACGAGGGCAAGCAGAATGCTGTACCTGTACCTATGTTTGTCATAACCTGTACCCATGTGTGTTTACTAATTGTATAGCACTGTGTAACATGTGGTCGCTATATATAAATGAATGATAATAATAATGCTGAGCACAGCCGCCGTCTTCTCAACCGCCATTGTTCTCCCCAACCTACCTAATCACACCTTTTATGTAAGTGTAATGTAAGTTTATTTTAAAGTTGGTAGAATAGATTGAAAATAAAAGTTATGAGCTAGTTATCAGAATTTGGATGGTACTCAGTAGGGTTTGATGCTCAAGGCACAGCAATTAGAATCCAGTGTTCCATGTTATAGTAACACTGCATCTATTATTGACGAGTGGTTAATGATTACGGGCCAGAAAGCCAGAAATAACTGGATAATGGAGCAAAATAGCCCTGTTACTTCAACAAGGATCCATTCACAGCTATATTTTTAACTTGTATTAATCAAGAGCACCATACATGTAGTCGTGCATAAGGAGAGGGGGATGGAGTTGCTAGTGGTGAAGTTGTTGCCCCACGGGTTTGTGTGCTATTTGGGGATCCCGCACCTAGCACCCATTCACGCCCCCCCCCCCCCCCCCCCCCCCCGGCAGCTTGTGCATCATAGATTGGGATGGGGAGAAAGGCAGCCAGAGCTAATGGAGAAGCTGTTAACCTGGGGGTTGGGGAGGGGGGTGCTATTCGAGAACGACCCATACCTCTTCCGCAGCATCTCGGATCGGGACAGCGAGGGAGAGCGCCCATGTCAGGGAGTATGGCAAATATGCGTTTAGGGGCCTCATGGGGACCAGCTGGGGAGAAATGTACAGCACTGGATAAGTGTTCACCTCCATTAATAAACACCATGGTTGCTCAACGGGTGCCCTGCTCAACTCTCTTTTGTCATAACTTTTAGAAAGATTGAAAGGAAATTCCTGACGTATTGTCTGTTCCTCATTTAAGCCTCAGCCATATCAGAGCAACAGTAAGCCCTATACAGTTATTTAGCCTGCTCATTCAAGCCAGGAAAGGCAACACCAAGGGTGTAAAACATGAGGAACTGCCGCTGACTGATTAATTTTGGCTTGTATGGATTCAAATACATCATACACATCATTACATTGCCCCTTAAAATCAACATATTGAATTCTACAGCTGGTTGGATATACGATTTAAAAATAGTTCACCTGAAGTGACTGAGTATCTACGCGGTTCTGAAATGACAATACATTCCGCCGTTCTTTTTTGGTTGTCCTCACGATGGAAAACTATTTTAGTCACATACCGGTAATTATATTTTCCGAGTGACAGTCACAGCTAAATTCAATTTGCAGATCTGTGTTGAGAAACATTGCAGGTTTTATGTGTGAATATGTTAGTTAATGCAACAATTCGTTTGAATGATACATATGTACGTGGCTACGCATAATACCATCAGCGTAAAGCTCTATACATAGACTGATGGACCGGAGGATGTGTACTTTGTGGTGAGCCATCTTGGAAAGATAAAACATTATACTACCTGTATGTTGATAAGTATGAGAAACATGATGAGTATGATTCATGAATGTTGTGTTATCTAGGTACAGATCCTAAATGACTGGATAAGTCTTTCGTGTACAGAAAACTTCTCTTGATACTGCCTAGAAGTGGTTTGCCAGGAAAGTCCTATTACACAGGGCTGTTTTTTGGTTTCAGATAAGGCCAACAAATTATTAGCTGTAAATCAGAGCGCATATGAGTTTTATTCTCTCCCAGGAAGCCTCTCAAAGCCCAACACCCCCCGCCCCCCGAAAAGTTCTCGTTCCTGGGTACCTGATGGAAAACCAAGTCACAACCTGGTTTCTTACAATGTACCCTACAAGCTTTCCTAAAATTATGTCTAATTTAATTATAAAGTCAAAAGTTGATGTCACAGTCCATAATTGGGGGACAGGGGTATTTACGGGGTGGGTGGAGGGGTGCAGCTATGGGGCTGAGTGAAGGACAATCATGGTGGAAATAGCGGCAGACAGTAAATTAAGCATAAAAAACAGGAAAAGGGGAGAAAATTGGGGAAACACTGTGAAGGGATATATGCTGAATATAGCAATTTCCAGAAGAGGAAGGTGGGTGAGGTTTTTAGGGTACCAAAGTGTCTCGCACTTGGTAAGTAGTTATGGAGTATTCATTATTTAATTAAAAATACATAATTTTATTTAAACATCAATATGATAAAAAATACATACAACATTTATGGAGATTTTGAGCAAGGCATAATTAAAGTGCAGATAGTTCTGATTAGAAATGGACCCCCTACACCCGGTACTTTGGACCATATGTAACCCCCCCCCCCCCCTGGTGATCAGGTGTAGGGGGTCCATTTCTTATCAGAACTATCTGCACTTTAATTATGCCTTGGTCAAAATCTCCATGAATGTTGTATGTATTTTTTATCATATTGATGTTTAAATAAAATTATGTATTTTTAATTAAATAATGAATACTCCATAACTACTTACCAGGTGCGAGACACTTCGGGACCCTAAAAACCTCACCCACCTTCCTCTTCTGGGAATTGCTATATTCAGCATATATCCCTTGACAGTGTTTCCCCAATTTTCTCCCCTTTTCCTGTTTTTTATGCTATATGATGGAGGTGTGGTACCACTTAATGGCCAAGAGCGATATGGTATGATTGTTGCATGGTTCCCCATGCTTTTTTCTCTATTGTAGACAGTAAATTAAGTGCATGTAATGTGTGTGTTTCTGTATTTCTCTGTGTAGTGTGTCTGTCTGTCTCTATGTGAATGATTAATATCTCTGTATGAGTGTAGTGTGTGTGTCTCTATATGAATGATGAATATATCTACATGATTGGTATGAAAACCAAATAACGTTGTAGGAGTTGTGTTTAAAATAAAGTTTGAGGGCCATTTCACACTAAAAATAGTACATGATACTGCAACACAAACACAGATAGTGTGAATTGGCCCTCAATCTGAGACTGTGTAGTTTGAAAGGGGGGGGGGGGCAATAATGTTTCTCTCTAGTAAAGGTAGACTCAAAGTACGGTGAAAAGGTAACATTTGACTTTCTCAACAGTTTGTCAAAAGAAGATGAGGATGGGAAAGAGTGAGATACGGTGGATTCTAATATAATCACTGCAACGCTTCTTTGTATCAGGTAAGATGTGTGATTGCAGTAGCTTATAATGCAGATGTATATGAAGTGCAGACCAGTGATGCAGAGATTGTGACTGACTGGGCCATTGGCTATAGCTATGATCTACACAGCTCAAAAAAATAAAGGGAACACAAAAATAAGACATCCTAGATCTGAATATTCTTATTAAATAGTGTTCTTTACATAGTTGAATGTGCGGACAACAAAATCACACAAAAATTATCAATGGGAATCAAATTTTTCAACCCATGGAGGTCTTGATTGGGAGTCGCATAAAAAGTGGAAAAAAACACTACGGGCTGACCCAACTTTGATGTAATTTCAACATGAGGCTCAGTAGTGTTTGTGGTCTCCAACACCTGGTCATGCTCCTGATGAGGTGGCGGATGTCCTCCTGAAGGAACTCCTCCCACACCTTGACTAAAGCAAAGAAGGTTTGCTGTGTCTGTCAGTGTAGTGTCCAGAGCATGAAGGCGCTACCAGTAGACAAGCCAGTACATCAGGAGACGTGGAGGAGGCCGTAGAAACAACCCAGCATCAGGACCGTGTGCTGGGAGATACAAGAAGAGCACTGCCAGAGCCCTGCAAAATGGGCTGTAAAATTTTGAGTGCAAATCCACACCTCCATAGGTTAAAACATTCTCATTTCCATAGATACGTTTTGTGTGATTTTGTTGTCAGCGCATTCAACTATGTAAAGAACAAAGTATTTAATAAGAATATTTAATTCATTCAGATGTAGGATGTCTTATTTTTGTGTTCCTTTTATTTATTTCAGCAGTGTAGAATGTGCTATGAGAATCACATGTCTATATGTTAGCAAACTTTCATTTGAAAAGCATCCTTTATACTGGTTATTGTGTCATATCTGGAGGTTCCTATAAAGGCTTACTCCCTTATGGCCCACTGTAGGGAAACGTCTGGAGGCCGGCATACATTAAATATAATTTAATAAGGCCTTATATATTTTGGAGTCTCAAACAAAACAAATGTCATGAGTATCACAGATCTACCAGTCAAATTCAAATGTGGTCTAAGAACTAGATGGAAAATATATTTCAGCTTGACCATTTGGCGTATTAGTCTATGAGCTACTATCAGAGAAAACAATTTCCTTCTGCCAGACTGACAAATAAGGCCAGCTATATCTTGGGAAGCCTTGCCACAAATATAGGACAAGATAAGCCTACATGAACATGAATAATGTATGGATTTTCCTAAGACATGCAATGTTGTCACTGTAGCACATATACCTCCCCCTATACCTGTGCCCTGTCAGTTAGTAAGGGTTAGATGATAGGGTTGTGCCTTGAGCTTATAAATGTAGTATGTCACCGAGGCATATGACCAGGATACAATATGACAAGATAACACCAGCAGATCCCTTTCCCTCTGGGTTATCCCATGAGATGAGCCATGTCTTCAAGCGTACACATTATATCAGAGTTCTCTCCACATATCGCTTGATGTAAACTAAAACTCTGTTTTATTTTTTTTTAAGTTTCATCCCCAAGATCAAAAAAAAAGTAAAATACACTATAGTAGGTGACTCATGGTTTGTGGTGAGTCTAAGGGAGCCAGGAGCCCCTCCTCAACTTGTTGTAGATAATCTGCTGGCCGGCAGCACGCCACAGCGGCACATTACAGACACACCACGTGAGTATTCATTTCATATCGGTAATACTCAAAAACAAAAAAATAACCCTTAGTCCCTCCACTGCCTGAATCTCTTTGGCTATTGTATGTAAAGACAAATTCCTCAGAGCAGTCCTGTCAGATGAGCTTCCCCTGCACAAGTTTAGGCCTTAAAGGATAAAAGAAAAACACTTCCTTTAGTAATAAACCAGAAGACAATTCCATCTCTGTTACCTGTACAATAAAATGAAAAACAGAATCATTCCACCAACAAGTAGGCTTTCCAACAGAGGTCATCAATGTGAGCCGCCCGGGATGGGCCGGCCAAGGAATTATGGTAAATTGGAAATCCTAGTGCATATCTGAGTTCACTTTATCCTGAAATATGTACAGATTGTTTGTCGCTGCAATGGCAATGATGTTCTCGGTCGGGTGCCACGCCGTGTGTAAGATTTTCTTAGTGAAGTCCAAACTGTCCACGCTGATGTCGTCTTTCCTTCTCTTACCGCCGACGCATACTCTGCGCGGTTTGAGGACGGCTCGAGGCTTGCTGCTTTCCCGGGAGGCTTCCAGGGTTACATCCCGCTTTGTGTTACGGTCAAACATCCTGAAGAAGTTGTTGTATGCTCCGGTCATGATCACACTAAAAGCAAATACACGAAAGATGGAGATGGTGAAGAACACCACAAAGATCCTTAACCTTCCTAGCACTCTGCTGAGGTCCAGATTTCTGTACCAAAAGCGCACCATAGACTTAAATGGAATTTTTTTTTGTTGTAAGCCTGTAACTTCCCAAAATATGTCCATACAAGGGTCTAAAAGACATCCTGAATATAATAATGTTTGAAACACACAATTATGTAAAAACATTACATTTAAAAAATTATATATATAATAAAATGTATTATTTGAGTGATAAAATCTCTAAAATACTTATTTTGGATGATAGATTTTAAAACATGTGTGTATTCATATTTATATATTTTTTTATATTCATAATAAAATTTTTATTCAATTGGAAATGTGTTATGTGTGTGTTTTTTTTTTACTTTGAATTGTATTGGATAACAACAATACAGTTCAACCCCTTCGAAAAGAAAAACTCCAGGCATTGAAAAATAGCGGTCATAGGAAAAAGATAGTACTTCCCCTTCTTACTCCTAAGGAAGCTCAGGTGGTTAGCACTCTGACCATGCAGCACTAGTCACATTTTTGGTTATTTCAGGACCCTTTCACACTAGACGCATTGCCAACCAGCCCTCTAACGTTACCGAAGGGTACACAACTTTCACACTTGTGTGCTACTCATTTATACATTTTTTAAATGGTTTTTGTTATTTTAAAGTTTTGAACAAATTGTTTATTGTATTATTTCATTGTATACCTGCAATACTGGTTATTCATTCATTCATTGTTATATATATTTGTTTTTAACTTTGAACATAAAAATTAAATCTAAATTGTTGTTGAGTGGTCATATAGTATTGTTGTATTGTATTGTTTTGGATGAAAGGTTTTCTGTTCTTACCTGTCTGATCCATTCCAGGCACACTCAAACTTATCAAAGATGCAGTCATTTTCATACAGGGAACATAATTTACTTCTAAGATAGTCATGAACCTGCGTGAGAGAGAGAGAAAAAAAGTTGGTATTGACTATGCAAGATTTCAGAATCCTTTCTATAATTTATCTTCTAAAGCCCCCCATACACCACATACAATTACCATGCAACTTCTGTACAACCAACTTTTCTTCTACCAAAACCATATAATAGGAGGACCTTTCTACACCTTCCAATCACTATGTATTCTATCAGGGAGGTCACTATACTACATAGTTGTTGGTAGGTCTCATGAAAGTTGTATGGAGGAATCTGAAGGTGTATGGGGGGCTTAAGGATGTAATCCAGGAGTTTTGGGTGGGGGAGTAGGAGACAATAAATCCCCCTCTGAGCATTTTTGTCTGTGGTGGCTCTGATGCTTAGTAATTTTAATTACAAAATAGAGGTGGGTTTACACGTGTAGATTTTTTCTTCAACTAACTGCAGATTTTTTGTTTAATGTCGTTATCGAACATTGTTCGTTCATTTATCTAATGTAACATTGGATTTTTTGTTCGTCCATCCTGATATCGAATGAAAATACATTCGAAATTACGACAGATAAAAATTTACCAATATGTTCGATTACCTTTCCTATGATTTTTCATAAAAAATGTATCCATTAAACAAATTGGCCATTCTAGATTCTGTTCAATCAACAAAATAATTGTTCGTTCTTTGTTGATGAAAAAATTTACATGTGTAAACCCACCTTAAGATTCACAGTGCCAACAAGTTTCAGGGGCTTCATAATTCTTCCATCTCAGGGTCTTTATTGATGGACAAAGGCTAACCAGGATGAAGTGTTTTGCTGGATTCTAGTCTGGAAGGCTTGTCTGGAATGGCTTTTATTTCCACCAATACAATTCCTAATAAAGCGGTACTGGCCAACCCTTTGGAAGATGTTAGCAAATTCTGGGACCTTCTTATTGTGGGAGATAAAATGAAACTGGACTAAGGGCCCCCATACACCTTTAGATTTCTCTGTCAGATTTCCTTTAGATCTCCTTTTGTTTTACCAAAACCATGTAATTTGAGGCACTTTCTAAACAATCAAGTCTACCTGTGTTCAATGGCAGAGGACTTAAGCTAGCCACACACGGTTCGATTTTGGTTCAATCAATTCTCGATTAGATGAATTTTTTCATCGATTGAACGAAAATCAAGGAATGCCCACATGGTACGATCGACGATAATTGTTCGATGAAGGCAGAAAAATTGATCGAATTTTGATCGGACATGTTGGAAAATCATCGTCGATTGTGCCAAAATCGTTTTATAATCGTCGATGTTTGTGGTGTTTCTCCTGGATCAATTAGATTCGATATAATAACATAGACCACTTCAATCTGAACTTCAATCGTTTCCAGACCAAAATCGACGATTTTAGTAATCTTTTTTTATCGAAATCTCACCACAATCGCAAACTCAATGTGGGGTGTATGTTGATGCGATTAAGATTGATTTTCGATTAGACGATTGAATACCTCGATCTAATCGAGCATCGATTGAACCAAAATTGAACCGTGTGTGGCTAGCTATAGTTGTTGGTAGATCTAAAGGATATCTGACAGAGAGGTCAAAAGGTGTATGGTGGGCTTTAGTTACTAAGCATCTGTGCACTTTCAACTTCAGACAACATTTCTGCATTTGAACTTCTTCAAAGATCAGTGAAATATCTTCAACTTTACTAAACAAATGTTGCTTTGTAACATCTGCAACTGCCATGAAAAAAATATATATAAGCTGCCATTGCTGAGGAATTAGACATTGCCAGGGTTCCATGCAGAATATAGTAATACAATCTGCTCAGATCCCTCTAGCACGCTAGATTCTTAAAGTTTTGCTCCTTTGCTGCCTCCTCACTTCATCTGTGACTGCATTCTTATAAAGTGGGGCTTCTTGGTATGAGGCTACATGCGACCACTCCAATGTAAAAGTACTTAGGCCTCAGTAGCCTTAACAACTGGTATTATTTACATCATCTGCTGGGTAATATCACAATCTACAGAGTACCCCTGGTGGACCCCTTTAAGCTGGGCATATAGGGTTTAGTTTTTTATTTGATTGTATTACAGTCGATCATATTACATTTGGATGGTTTTTACCACCCCATATTGCCATGGATATAAAACAGATAGATTCCTCGTACAATAATTGTACAATTGACTGAAAGTTCCCAACATGTCAGAACACTTTTTGATTGACTTTATGTTCAATTTGAATCCCCCCCAAAAAAGGGAATCAATCTTCAAATCGACTTAATACACTCACTTTTGAAATCAATGGAATGGAAAAATCAAAGCATGTATGCCCAGCTTAAATCTTTTATACTTGAATCTTTAATCAAATCTTGCTGAGGGGGAGATGTAAGTTATAGACCCCAATAACTTTACTCTGCATGTTACTTATCTGGCTGCCAGACTGAAGTTTTGAATTTAAAGCGTTCAAAATACCTGGAAAAGCCTTGAGTCATTGACTCAAATGTATAAAACCAAATGGCCAGACTACTTGCATTCTCAGGATGCCAATGATAACAGTTCCCATACTATGTCCTTTACATGTTACTTTAAAAAAGACCCTTCTGTTAAAATATATGTTTATTTATAGGTGTATATTTACTTAAATAACATGATGTAAGTAACAGTGAATATAAGGGTTCAGGGGGTAAGGTAGAATATGTACCGTACTTGGTGCAGGTCATTGGGTCTCCTATGAAGTTGCTGCCTTTCCCACTGTCACTTAATTTTTCAGTAGGTTTCCTATGATTTAAGTATTAGTTTCACTGTAAATGGCTATTCCTGACACCCTGTGTTGTGAATTACTGAATCACACAAAAATAAGTGGCAGAACAAGTCCTTCACATTGAAACGAATACTTACAAATCAGCAGGAATATAGGAAGCTGCACAGAATACCCAACAGCTGGACTTAGCAGTGTTGAGTACCTAATGACTGACAACATCTGAAAATCTTTTTTTCAGTTATTTCCTACACAGATTTTCACAGTTTTTGTTCCTTTACCTGGTAAGTCTCGATAGGCTTGGTCTCCATGTTCAGGTCCCAAACTTTTACAGTGAGGTAATCGCGTGTGAGCATGTAACGGCCACTGTGACTGAATTTGACATCCGAAACTGATGAGATGATCTCAGAAAAAAATGACCTGTTGCTGGGATCTTCTGGCTCCTCATAAACTGGAAAAGGAAATACACACTGCTCTAAAAATTTGCAGGATTATTTAGGACGGCAGATCAAATTGCAATTGCAGCCAAGGATGTATGCTTGGGATAAAGCCTCCATTCCACTGTCTACATCTTACCTGGCAGACCGACCTCATGATCTCAGCTCATAGCCGTAGTAGCTTGCTGCTGGAGTGTAAAGGCTTTTTATAGGGGAATGTATTGGGGCACAACCTGGATGTCTCTAGCGGTAGGTATAGTATCTTCGCTATTTTAAAATAGTAAATTTATTCTGAAATCAAACGACGGCAAGAATTTCCAACATCCTGGGATATGTGTGACATTGGAACCACCTGCCCATTCACATTGTATTCAAGAATGAATGGGATAAGGTCTATTATTTTTTTATCTATGACTATTTTGGAAGATAATGAGACAAATGAAATTAAGGCTGCTTTCAAATTTTTAGGTAGTTTTCTACGATTTTATGCACCTAAAAAACACTCCGCAGACGCCTGTCAGGACTTTGCAGTGGTTTTTTGAGCATTAAATGCCCGGGTGTGAACATATCTCCAAGGTACCCCTGCCAGGCCACTTCCCTCTCCTTCCACTGGTGCTACTCAGGCTGTGTTCAAAGACCCCATAGATGGACCGATTCCCGGGCCATAGTTGCGGCCGACCAACCGCCGTGCTCGCTCCCGCCGAGCACATAAAGGTTGGTCAGCCGCAACTATGGCCGGGAATCGGCCCGTCTATTGGGGGCCTTAGACATAGCCTGAGAAGCACTAGTGAAAGGAGAGAGAAGTGGTCTGGCAGGGGTACCTAGGTAATCCGACCAAAACAGCCAACACGTCCTGCTGGTTCTTTTTCTGCCTGATCCTGCTGCAGGCAGTTACTGTGGATGGGAAGTCTCCTCCCCCTTCAAGTTAATTGGCTACAATCTGCACAGGAATCGCGTGTGTTAGTGGAGCACACAGGATTCCTGTCAGTTCTGTAGCTGACTCCTCGAAGCGAGGTGACGTCACCACAAGTCTGCTAAAAGCCGGCCATAGATCGATACGTCTATGGCCGGCTTAAGCTTTCAACTGCCTTGAATTTATTTTGAACTTGGCTTAGGAAGTCTAATAAACACTGAATTAACACTTCCAGTGACTAGAGGGTTCGTAAAAAAACATGTTTAGCAGATGATCATGTGAATTTAGCTATAGGGGTATATTTATTTTTTGATCCAGATTCCAACATTTACCTAACCCTGTGGTAGGCAAATGTATTCGACCAAAGAACCAAATCGCAACAGTCCAACACTTGAAATATATGCCGGAGACCTGTCGCTGGGAGGGTGGTGGTTGGGCGGTGTTTGGGGGGTCAGTTGTCAAAATTGACAATGATTGAAATTACATTTTTTTTTCTTAAAACAACTTAATAAACTTAATGAGTCTTAGTTAAGCATAAAACTTATAAAAACTAATATCATACTTAATAACAATATTATTTATTGGAAATTCCTTACAATTTACTGTGACAATATCTGACAACCACTAATACCTTTTCGGTAGCCATAGAGCTCCTCCCTTAACGGTAGACAGAGGGTAACCATTTATTTGTAGCCACAACCTCCCCCCCCCCCTTACAGGTAGTCACAATGCCCCCCTTATAGGCAATAACAGACCTCATCTCACTGTATGCTCCATCCCTCATAGATCTACTGCTTTTCAGGACACGTCCCTCTTCACTTGCAACCGGAGGAGAGGAGCGGATAGAACTGTGCAGTACATGACTGGCCGGCACCAACAGTTAATTGTCGGAACCAGAGATTAATGTGCTGGTGAGTCAGCGGGACAAAATAGTTCAATTTCACCAGGTCTGCTGCGACTCCTACACCGCCGACAGGGGTTGGGGGGATGTATTTGGTGGTATTTGGCGGTACTGTGGGGGTTTTCTAAAATAAAGAACAGGTAGTAGGAAGAACAAGTCCCTATGCCACTGAGCCAGACCAGGCTTAAGAGTCACATATGGCTCCCAAATTGCACTTTTCCTACCCCTGGCCTAACCTAAAGAATGTTAACCAAACTTCAAAGAACATTTGACCAATCACAAAGAACATTACGTGAGACTTTATGAACCAAAACTGGGATGTTCTCTCATCTTGTAAAGTTCTGATGTTCACCCACCAGCAATGTCTATAGAAAACTCAACTTATATAAACAATTTATAAGTAACCCTTAATCCAGCGCAAATCTATTTCAGGGGGGCACGGGCCCTCATTCTCAACCTGTGTTTGAATGGGGGGGCACGGGCTCGATAATGTTCCTAAATAGAAAAGGGGGACCCTGCAAGTAACGCTTGGGAACCACTGCCTCAATCTCACATGACAAATGCACATAATTTATTCCTCATAATAAAGAAAAGAGGACTTCTGGCCCAGGCAGCCATATCCAGTTTCCTTGCTAGCCTTGCGGGTAATGATGTGGGTAAAATATTAATTTTGTGGGTCACCGACTCCCTCATCCTATGTCTGTTCAGTTTAGCTATATACCCATGAATTGTCAGTTACCTTGTTATATGTAGCAGCATGAACCAAATTTGTGAGCCAATTTTTTTTCCAGGTAATCATATTAAAATATGTCTGTTCCCAGAGCTATTTCCATAAGATGACATTAGAGTGCTATCCTTCCCTGCAGCCATCAGATGTGTGTAATGAACAATCCCCTCTCTTACCTCCGCTGTCACCCGCTCCTGCACGCTGTGCTGTTTATAGACTGCTGTGGGCGAACCCTTACAGGATAGAATAGGATGTCTTCTATCGCTGTGCCATTTGCATATATTATCTGTATTTTAGGTCTCTGCTACCTGCAGAAATATGGAGCACTTACACTTTTACCTGGGTTTACTAAAACTATAAGCTAACAGCTGGATTTTGCAGTTATTTTGCTTTTCACTATTCTCTTTTATAACTGTACTCCATTGTGTGCTGGTAGCTAATGTATACAGTTGGACATGGTTCCCATTGGCGACCCCTACCTTCCCTATCCTAGGAGAACTCATGAACAAGCATGTGATTCATTTTATCAAATAATTAATGAATACTGCTTTGATTGTTTAATAAAGTTTTAACACAAGGAGCAGAATTAAACATGATCAACCTCAGTAAATTAGGGAAGATATAAGCTAAGCACACACGGGTAGATCTGTAAATAGATTCAAGTACAATCATGCAAGGTGCACGCTCATGGTGCTTGATTGTGCTCTAATCTATTTACAAATCTACCCATGTGTGTCTAGTTCAAGTGGGATCAACAAACTCGATTGAGTTCCAACATGTTGGAAAACCCTGTTCAATCCCCGTTACTTTGAATGGAGACAAGAATCTCCATTCAAAGTATTGGACGTGCTGCTACAGCCTGGACACTGGTGTTCAGTGTGAAGGGAGCACGCCTTTGTGAGGTTGGTTGCCTTTCTCCAGCTCGCAGCTGTGTTGTGAGTGAGTGACTCTCTCACAACACGGGCTGTGAGCTGGGGAGAACAGGTCCCCATTGAACGGAAATTGATGTGCCCATGTGGTGCACATTGATTTCCGTTCAGTTGACCCTGATCAATCACAGCGTGGTGACGTCACCACGCTGTGATTGTTCGGGGATCGATTGCACGGGAATCTACCCATGAATGCACACAATGAGCTGATAAAATCGATGGTGTGCTTCTCTAATACTACTCTTGCAAAACTTTTGAAGAACATGTCTATCAAGAAACAAGCCAGGGCCACCATAAGAAATTTCAGGGCCCCATATTAGGTAATTTTTTTCAGGCCCCCTTACCAAGAGCACACCGCCCACTGGTCTGAGGGTTCCAAACGATGTTTACCACTACCCCTTTAACTCCCTATCACCCCCCCCCCCCTCGGTCTGAGGGCTCCAATGGATGCTTACCCAGGGGTGCACATAACTTTTTTAGTGAGCTCCTCACATAAGTACCAGGAGATGGTGTTTGGTACTCACCCCATATGTAGTGTGGTATTAATAAGTGGCATCTCCCTCACTGTCCTCTGGATCAGCCTCCTGCATGGTAGATTCTGCTGCAGATGGACCTCCCTGTTCCTGATTGAGCCTCTGATTAGCTGGTCAGGTCACCAGCTGGCTTTGGGTCAAATGTAACTCTCACAGTGCAACACCGTTTGAACCCCCAGATCTCATACTTCAGTAGTCAAACAGTGCTTTTCTCTTGTGAAGTTGTTTGTACAGCTGAAGTGAAGTTGTTTGTACAGCTATTTATTGTGTTTGAGCTTTAATCTCAACTCAATCTGCAATATCAGCAGCCACCAGATGTCACTTGCCGTCAAAGTACAGAGCACATCACCAGCTACTTTCACACACAGGTCTCTACCCTCTATGGGTATTACGCAGATGCACAGAGGCTGCTGTGAGCCAGTGAGCAGGACGGGGAACACAGGACTGGGCAGTGGACCGCTGGGCCCCCCTAGATGGTCAGGCCTGGGACAGCAGGAGGAGGCCCTGCAGCAAGCCATTTGGGAATTGATAAGATTTAAGTTCATACGATTTAAGCTAGCCACACATGGTACAATTTTAGCGTTCAATCGATGATTTTCAATGGAAAAAAAAGATCGATTGAACATTAATCGATGTACTGCCACATAGATTTTTGGTACAATCGTCGATTGAAAAGTGATCGGACAAGTTGAAAAATTTTGGTCGATTGGTCGATTTTTTTTTGGCTCGATTTTGTGGCTCGGTTTTTTAGGCTACTTCCCTTTAACTTCCAATTGAAACTAAAATCGTAAGAGGAATTCAATCGACGAGTTTGGATTACTTCGATTTAATTTCAGTCGAAATTGTTCAATTATCGTGCTTCCCATGTGGAGAACTTCGATTAAATGACAATCGATGTTTGATTTTTTAAATCGAAGTACAAAATCTAATCGAACCTCGATTGAATGATAAATTGTACCATGTGTGGCTAGCTTTACTGATCAGGTATACACCGAATAGGTTAAAAATAGTTAGCAAATTGACAAGTTTATTCATCAACAGTAAAGTGATTTTCATCTTGGATTGGGGAAATTTTTTTGTGACTGGAATCCACCAGTTGATAAAAGATTACGACTTCAGTCCCATCTGTCTGCATTTTGAGATAAAATAGCCACACACAGGGTTCAATTTTGGTTCAATCGATGCTCGATTAGATCGAGGAATTCAATCGTCT
>CM070032.1:213695517-213722245 GCA_036250615.1 Ptychadena robeensis
GGGGGGGGGGGGGGGCTAGCAGCTCCTCACTCTCCCTTCATGCTAGGCTGTCAGCTCACTGACAGTATCAGTAACCTCACAGCCTAGATGCTGTCTGCCGGGTCCCCCTAGCTGCTTGGGCCCCGATGGACAGTGCTGGCACACAAAGGGTGCCCGGCCGACTGAGACCCGACTTTTTGGCCGATTGACCGCATGTGATGTCATCACGCACGGTCGATCGGCTAAAACATTAAACCGCTAGGTATTGATAAGCGATTAATGAATGGAAAATGAAAAGGGCATTCGTCCGGTAGCCATGGCTAACCAATGTTCAGCTTGCTAACACCATAAGATAGCACTAAAAAGTACATCTCCTGTGCTCCAGCAGGATCAACATCTTTTTTTTTGAAGACTAAAGGTAGCCATACACAGCTCGATATTTCAGTTCGATCAACAAATAACTCAATCTGTTTATGTTGATCAAACCTGTTGTTTTTTTGTTGTTGTTTTTTTTTTTTTGGTTTCCAGACGCCCTCTTGTGGCAGAAAGCAGTAATGACACTTTTTTAAAAATTAACCAAGTGGCTGTGAATCTATAAAGCCTTTCATAGACACCTCGATCTATGGCAGACTGATTAGAGCGTGGTGACGTCACCACACTGTAATCAGTCTGCTACATGTCGGACAGCAATCCTGTGTCTTCCACTGACACACAGGACTGCCGTCCGACTAGCCAATTAACAGGGAGGGGGAGGAGACTCCGCCTCCCTGTTTACAAGCTGCAGCTGCTGCCTCGCAGTTGTAGAGAAAAAGAACCAGCAGGTCGGATCTGTGTGCGACCTGATTTGCTGGCTTTTTTTCTACATAATTCAAGGTGGGCACATAGTTGCGGCAGACCAACCTTGATGTGATCGGCGGGAGCGCGCACGCAGGTTGGTCTGCTACAAGTGTGGCCGGGAGTCTGCCCGTCTATGGGGGGCTTTACACTGGTGGTAATCCATTGATGTTCGACTAGCGATCAATTTTTTATTGCGCAATATGATCAAATTGCAGATTGAATTGCAAAATAATCGACATGTGTATGGCTACCTTATTGCAGCCTTCAAATCTGTGGACTGTTGAGGTGTTTGTTGAGATGCTGATCATTAGGCTCAGATACAAGCACAAACTGAGACATGCCAATGTATGATAAACACCTACAAGTCTGCCTATCCTCTGGCAGAAATAGGGTGGCCATAGTAGATGTCTGTCCGTACTCCCAATCTGTCATTCATTCTACTGTCCATTCACTTGAATGACACAAATCTATGATCCTCACAACACTTCCATCCTATTGAACATCAGAGGCCTGATAGATGAAAGCTTTCCTAGATGAGGCCAAAATCAAGCACAACGCTGCTGATTAAAACGAGAAGCTTTTGCTGCTTTTCTAATTAATCTAAGCCCACAGGAGCTCTAAACAGAAGCAGTCATTATTAAAATAGAACGGTACGTTCCTGAAAGTGCGGAACCTGAAAATAAATGACTGCTGCTGCGGAATAAAATTCTTCCTGATGGCACTCATGCAGCATAATTGGGAAGAGATGCAATCGCAGAGGCATTAGACTATTCCCGAGTGTGCGGGAGAAATAATCGCTTTCTAAGAACGCAGGCTCCGCTCTAAACGACACGAGTGTAATTGAATGTAGACATCTGAAGACTTACCAAGAGCCTTTGCCGCTAACTATATCCAGTTATAACTGTGTAATGAGTAAACATATGAGATCTACAGACAGGCCGCACGTACAGACTACAACAAAGAATATCGCCGTCTTGTGCGCCATCTAACGCTCCGTGTATCAATAATACAACACAGGAGCGGCTCAGATAAAACCAGAGCCTGCAGAGCCGCTATAAGATCTGCTGCAGGCAAGCATACATAATAAACTGCTAAGCAATACACGTTCTGCCCATAAACAGTGAAAACAATATTCTATAACAGAAAAGAAACACAAAAAATTAACTGGAAAAATCCTTTTTTATGTTTTTAATGATAATTGTGTTTTATTTGTTAATTAATTCATCTAAAACAAAACCTGCTGTGCATTTAGTTACTAAAGCATCAGCGTTGCCAATTGTCTCCTTAACATACCAATTCCAATGTTTTTTGCCAGTTTCAATGCTGCGAATCTCTTTCAGCATTTTAGCCACTTCCTATTGGCTCCGACCACAGAGGATTTGCTTCCTGGCTGTGATAATGGGGTAAAGGTGGCCATACACGGGGATTTCCCACACGATTCCTGGCTGATCGATCACCGTGCGCGTGCACGCGGATCGATTGCCAAGGAATCGCGTGCAGCCCACCTTTCCCGATCGACCCCGCCCGATCGACATGGCCCCCAAATCGGATCGGCCCTGTGGCATCGCTGGATGGGTGATCGAACGTTCATGGAATCGACACATGTATGGCTAGCTTAACACAGGGGTGTCAAATACGGGCCAGTGGGGCAAAGCTGGTCTGCAGTGTAGTTGTATTTATTGTTGAGCGGCATATGCTAAATTTGCGAATGTTTGCTGGGTTATTCACTATTTGAAATAATTCTATTCGTTGACATTCTACAATCTCAGGGTATGTTTCCACATCCATCAGGACCCTAGGAACCAACTAGCACATACAGATGCTGTTTTTTTACGGCGCTGAAACGTTACGCCGATGCATGGGTTAACAAAGTGAAGAACGTTAACTCCTGCATCGGCGGATGTCTGAACAGAGAATTCGCCAGCCAGCTAAAGTATATGTGATCCGACGGATCACAAAACGCTATTAAGACATGGCCTTACATTGCGCATATGTATCATCATGTGTGCACAGTGGTAACACATAGACTTGTATGTATTGTGCATCGCAATGCGCCGATAACCAATCACAGTGATATTATATTGACTATCCGACATTGCGAATATCAGGCCGCACATTCACGAAATATTGTGAATTGTCGAATACGTAATATTCGTTGAATATATGTGAATTGCGAATGTTAGCGCTCAACACTAGTTGGATTATTTGCAGTTTTCATTTTCCACTAATGCTGGAATTTCGCAGAGTTACAGCAAATAAGAACTGATTACTATGTAACTCACTGCCCGCTCTGCATCCCCCCCCCCCCACCCCATACAGTCCTGGTGTTATTGATGAAATCTGAAGGCCTGAGATGCAGGCATATGGCCAAGGCATCTCTCCACCTTCCTGGCATTATCGGTGACAAGGCAGACAGCCCCCCCAAGTCAATGTATGTCAATATATTGATGGTGTAGCTCATAAATATCTATATAATTTACATATCCCAATGTGGTCAATAGACATGTATTCAGTAACCCTTGTTCTTCTTTACCTCACCTAGTTACATAAACCATGGACTATAAGCTTTTAGGGTCAGAACGTCCTAAATGCCCTAAAACAGTGATGGCGAACCTTTTAGAGCCCGAGTGCCCAAACTGAAACCCAAACCTCAATTATTTATCTCAAAGTTCCGACATGGCAATATAACCTGAATTACACACAACTCATTTACACACACAAAACATGTAAACACACAACTCTATTTTCTTAGATAAAAGATAGACTAGGAAAGGGTATGGGGGCTGTGTGACATCAGAAGACAGGGGAAGAGAACGGACAGCATTAAGAGCCAATAGGCTTCAGTTCTTTTCTCTGTGCTGACTTACAGCTCGTGTGCCCACAGAGAGGGCTCAGAGTGGCACCTCAGGCACGCGTGCCATAGTTTTACCATCACTGCCCTAAAAGACACAGCCACGCTCCTATTCAAACAAGAACATAAAAAAAAATTTGAATACATGAGAATAGCAAACAAACATGTCTAATGAGTAACATAACATGAGGTAAACGCAGGACGATAATGATTGGATAAACAATAATGATGAATAATCGCTTTTTTGGTTGATTGGGTTCTGTATCAAATAATGTCATATCATATCGCCTTCATTGTTTAGAAATTTATAAAATACATGCCTGGAACCTGAATAAATTAGAACCATTCAGTTCTATGTGATATCACATCTGTGGGTGTATGACAAGCAGAAATCCGATGACAATCCTGTCTTCATCGAAAGTTCCGTTGTGACATCACTGAGGTAAGGGAGGTGGAACAAGTAAGAAGTCCGCAGGACACAGATCCTACAGGACAGAGCTGGCAGCCAACCCATCTCGAGTAGGACTCAGGTTTACTGATATTGGTAATTAAAATCGATTTGGGATTACCGCTAAGCGGGTTGAAGAAATCAATCATTAAAGCGGACCAACAACCAGAAGTTCTGGTTTGCATGAATGGCACTAGAAGTAGAAGGGTGAAATGCATTTAAAAAAAATCTTACCTGTAATGAGTAATTAAGAAAGGTCTCTCGCAGTCCCTCCTCTCTCCCTGGCTCTTATGACGCATGTTACGGCGTCCCTGGTAGAGCATGAAATCTCTGAGCGCGATGACAGCTATTCCTAATCAAGGCTATGCATTGAAATGTACACAGACACATTTTCCCATAGAAAACTATAATAAACGCCCCCAGTGGCCACTCACGATATTGTACTCTGAGTTAACCCCTAGCAAATATAGAAAGAATCTCTCATATGATTCCAGGAAACAACAGGTAAGTATATTTTTTTAGGATTGTGGAGCCCTATGCCACCATCATACCAATGTAGAAGTCAAACTTTAGTTTTACATATATATATATTAAGATTTTGAGCACATATACATTTTTGGTGAATCTAATTCACGTTGAACACATTCATTACTTGCCATTGGCAGGAAACATTTTTTATGTACTGCCTGTAAGATTTCACCATCTGAAATGCACATTGTGTTTATTGATTGATGGTTCCGTTTATGTTTATTCTCTCTATGTCATTTTTAGTATTTGATTATTTTTGATTATTTATTTGATTTGATTATTTATTTTTTAGTATTTGAGTATTTCTGTTACATTATATTATATGAAAATAACATTTCATTTAAAAAAAAGCCAGTTCTTCACCTTGCCAGCCACCAACTGAACAGAACTCTTACCCCGCACATGAGTCTTGTACGTTGTATATATTATATAAAAGGATACTGAAACTCCGGTCCGTGATGGCCAAGTGCCAGAGGTTAACTCTGAGATCATCGGCTGACATGTATGTCTCACAGTCGCTGTTGACGGAGATGGAATTGACATGATACGTGTGACCATTGGAAAATATCCTTCTGGGAGTAACTTCTACCATCAAATCCATTGGCTTGAGGACAGGCACCTACAAAGAGAAGAACTCATATCAGAGAATTTCATTCTGCAGGAAAAGCTAGATTATTAGGCTTCAGTATGAGGTCTGAAGGTCAAGTAGGTCCTGTGATGCTGCAGTGTTGGGTTGTCACAAAATTTAGTCTTTACATTTCAAACTGCTCCTTGACAATATATATATATTTTTCAGACTATAAGACGCACCCAGTCTTAGAGCAGGGAAACCATTGTACATACAGGGATGGGGGCATATATAAACTACACACACACTATACACACAGGGATAATGGGGTATACATGGACTACACACACTGTATGCACTGTACAGTTTATATGTAGTCCATGTCTACCCCATGCCTGTGTGTACAGTGTGAGTGTGTAGGTCAGGGGCATCAAACTCTGGCCCATGGGCCAAAAATGGCCTGCAGTGCAATTATATTTTAAAATAATTAGCAAGGTTGGCCAAGGACTCTGCAACACTATATTAAGGATATTATTCTTTAGGAGAGTCGAAAGTGGGTAACCCCCCCCCCAACATCCCCCCAAAATACTAACCTTACCATTCTATAACTGACATATAACACACATGAACATGACTTTATCCCTACCTGTAATGAGGTCACTGTTGACAGATCCTTCATTTTTCCTTCTTCATCTTTGAGGTTGTAGCCTTCCGGCCTTTTATCACGTTCACTGATTTTCCATAATTTAATTGTTTTATCTGAAATGAATGAAGACATCAATTCTACTTTCCAATCAGCGTGATCAATATCTGTCACTTAAAACTAATCAACTAACCAAACTAGTTCATCCTACTGGAAAAGAACATTGCAATAACCAGATGCTTCCATTGCATGAGCAATTCTTTACTTTTTTGGGGACGTAACCACTTTTTAATATCATATTCAGTCACAGGAGTCATAGGAAACAGTCTTTCAATTTTAAGTTTCAATGGTACAGTCTTTCAGTTCTAAGTTGTAAGACATCATTTAAAAAATGTGATACTTAGTAGATATTAACATTAGGTTAATACAACGTCACATAAACAAGTCATATTAGATTGTGTTATTAATTATTTAATAAAGATTAAGTCAAATTGCAGAAAATCAGACTGCCCACTCCCAACTCCCTCCTTCATAGCCCTGGCATAGATGACGCTGGGGCTGTAAGGTGTAAAACCAACATTGCCCCTTAACATGGAGGTTTTTGGTGCCGTCTTTCTGCCTCCTGGGTGTTATTGATGACCTGGAAACGATCAGGGCTTGCCAGGGATAGGTGAGTATCCCCAAGTGCAGCTCGAGGTCTTTTTCCGGGTAAGCAAACTTACCCTGAACTACACTCAATGCCCAGGAGGTTAATTGATCATCAGCTGAGAGATTGGTTGTCTGGAGCATTTAAGCCCCCACACAGGGATTGATTTTTCGTTCAATAGTGAACGATCAATGGCCGTGCACATTCATGGAATATAACGTGGAAAAACTTGTTCGATCCCGCTCAAAGAAATGTTGATTGAACATGTTGGTAAATTCCTTTTTCTTTCAAAGTATCAACTGTGCATAGTGGGCGGTTCTTTGCTTCACCACGCTATAGACCCATGTGTGTGGGGCATAAGGTGTGTGCTAACACAATGCAAAGCAAGGCAGCAAAGAAACCAGCACAAAACTTTCAAGGAGGAAAGACTCCAGTAATTTATGGAGGAAAGATGCCAACAAAGATCAATTTCTGTCAATTAATTTGGAGGGTGTTACAAGACCATTTTCAGAGATAATGATATGGTCCTTTTCTACAGCCACCCGACCTGAATACCTTGCAGCTTTATAAGTCCACCATGAAATATATATACAAGTATTCTTGAGTCAAATGTAAGGCCATCTGTGCTTGAGCTAAAGTTAAGCCCAAACTGGGTCAAGAAACAAGACAATGGTCAGAAGAATAACAGATAATCTATGACCCATTCTGAAGTACATACCTCAACCTAACTGAAATGCTGTATTTACAAAAATTAGTGAACTGAAGTAGTATTGTAAGTGGTGGAATAACGTTCCTCCACAAAGATGTAAGAGGCTAACAAAGCCATAGAAATAAACAATACGTAACAATTAAAGTGATTATTGCTAAAGGTGGGTTCATAAGCTTTGATAATTGAATCATAGGGTGCACTTAGTTTCTCACATGGCTTCTCCATGTTGGCTTTTTTTGTTAAATAAATAATAACACAGTAGCATCTGTTAGGTTATGTATTGCACCTGAGGTTAGATTTAAATAATTTCAGAACCCACAAAGGACCAGATTTCTTGACGTCCCGATATGTAAAACCTTAGAATTGAAAGATGGTGTACTTTCTTTTTCCCATGACTGTATCTGTCTTGTAAAACGCACCGCATTCATACAGCTTATCTATATATGGAGAAGAATGGATGAAACCATCTCTAATCACAAATTCATTTGTCATTAGGAAATTCTAATGAGCAATCCTTAGTGCCTGACTGCGTTATTCAGTTCCGCCTGTATGGCTGCAGAATAAGCCGCGATTATTTTATCATCAAAGTTGAAAAACAAGTGGATATAAAAGACAACGTTTAATTAAGATAAATACCGTATATACTTGAGTATAGGCCAATCAGAATACGAGGGGTTAACCTGAACAACCTGTAAAAACGGATTGACTCGAGTATAAGCCCACAGTGATATCCATTGCAGTGTGGAATTACACACATTCCAAACTTAGCTTTAGTTTCAGGGTGTCATATGTCCGTGCAGGGCCTCCCTTCTCTTAACCTCCTTGACGTTATGCCCGAAGCCAGTACGGGCTGGGATCGGGCACAACTGCCAGCTCGTGTGCCTGCAGCATTTCTACAGAGCTGCAGGCACACAGAGCCTTTCCGGCCCTGTGTCTTCGGTGTCATCGGAGACGCCGAAGGGGGCGAGGGCGCCATAGACCTCCATGTTAATGGAGGGGGTGTCACTTTTCTCCCCACAAACCACCAGCATCTAATTGACGCCGGCCATGTGAGGAGGGCTGAAGGGGAGAGCCGCCAATCTGGGCAGCGGCATTTCGTGCCATGAAAAGTGGTGCAAAAAACCTGTAATACCCTAGGCGTTAATAGGAACACTGTAAAGCCCCCTCTCCTCATTCTACACCGTTTCAGACTGAGGGCCATTTTACACTGTTTATGTTGCAGAAACATTCTTTAGAAATACAGACACATATTACTTGCCATCTACTTACTGGCAGCCAGTTCCTTCATGGTCTTCTTCCTGTTTTTCCCACCCTCAAGCTTCTGATTGGCTGGCACTGGTAGGTGAGGGTGAATGGACTGTATGCAATCCACAGAGGGACAAGAGAATTGACAGTGGGGAATGCCAATAGCCAGCTGTCTCTCTCTCCCCTCTCTCTGGCGGACGCAATTCTCACACAGAGGGCTCTGAGTGCCACCCTGGTTGCCCCATTTCCTGCACCCCCCCCCCCTGGAATACCTCAGTGCCCCCCAATTTGGGAACCACTGTGTTACTGGCACCCCAAACTCACAGCAATGCATTGTGCCCACTACTAAGCACTTTACTGTACAATGTACAATCTCCTTCTCATTTGAATGGGTGAACACAATGGACAACAATACACACAATGCTGAAACCTCAGTGCACCTCTTCAGGGTGAGCAGCTCTAACACCTAGCCTACCAGAGCAGAAGGCAACCTTATAGGTAGGTGTCCCCCTTGTCCTGGACGTAAATGACGAATTTTATTTTTTCAGCACATTTCTAGGTGGTGAAAAGTTTGGCTTATACTGGAGTACATACAGAAGTCAAAATAGTTGAACATTCTGGTGATAACTAGAGATGGTCTGAATTTGTGAGTGAATAGTAAACCCTCTGAACATGGTGTCGTCACCAAAATTGCTGTAGATGTAGAGAAAGGTTGTGGGAACATTACAAAAAGACAATATTGTTCTACCATAGGTAGTTTTTGCATTAATTAAGGTAAAATTCAAGTCGAAATGTTGAATCCAAAAACATATTCATTTATTAAAAGCTACATGTGCTAGAACCATAAATTTTTAGTAATGTTTCCACAGCCCCTCTCTGCATCTCCTGCAATTTTGGTGATGATACCAAGTGCAGGGGATTTGCAATTAACTTAAATGTCAAAATTTAAAAAAGAACTTAGACCATCTTTAACAATAAAATTGATGTAAAGTAACAGAACCGCTATTGGATAGAAGAGCTCCCACTTGGAGAAGCACCAGAATGAAAGGCAATCAGGAATTACGGCTTCCTGTTATGAGTGTATTCAATGAAAAAAGGACCAAGGGGGTGACCTGGTTAGCAGACAGGAGGTAGATTGAGATTTCTACCATCAGTACAGGTAGGTGGATGTAAGTGATCTGACCATGCTGTCTTGCTGGACCACAAGACTGATTACACTTTCCAAAGCTACCGACATCTCAACAACTATGCAGTACTAGGGCCTCTCTAACTATACAGAGGACTCGGAGAGTTTAGAAAGTCTCTCCTATTACACAGTTTTGGTGAAACTAAAGTTGATTGTACAGAGACGTGTATGGTGACCTAAAGGCGCCATCAAACAAGAGGTGATGATAAATCATCCCATGGGGACCATGTTAGATGGAAGCTCTTCTCTGTTTGGAAAAATCACCTCTCACTTCTTGTGGTGTTTGCAGAACAGGAAGTAAAGTGAATCACAGCAAAACAAACATCCTGTTAGAGAGTTTAACCCTTTCTTAAACACATTTTCTGAGTCTTGGTCTCACAGCATGCAGACAGTTAACTCCGCTGTCTCTGTGGAGGAGGACCCAGCAACACACGTTATTTTCCATTTCTAGCAGATGATGGGCGATCGTACCGTTCGTTGACAGAAGGGAGTGGGCTGCGTTCTGCTGGGGGAGCCATTTAATCTTGTTAATTTTTTCCTCTATTTCCAAGCTCTTCAAATAATCAAATTCCGGCTCGTGGCTCTGGAAGGTGCTGTATACATTGTATTCCCCCTGACTGCACGGCCCATTCTTACACTGCGCAGGAGAGAAGAGACACAGACAAGGTCATTCGTCATCGGCTATCAATAAAGGAGCATTACCTGTGCTAGAAGCTGCTGACGGAAGCTGCCATTAAGGGGCTTCCGCCAATTTAACAGAAGCTTTGCCACAGCCTGGCAATCCGACAGTGACAGCTTCCACCAGACGGAACGAGTGCACTGGTTACAAAATGTTTTGTAGGATAACACGAGTGCCGCTGTGATAGCTTCAGTACACTAAATATCAGCTATAGGCTCCCAGATCCAGTGACTGTGATACACAAAATAAAAACTTCTTTTACTTCCTCTGACTAACCCCAATCTTCCTGCAGTGCTTCCCATCCCAGGCACTGCAGCTCACAGTGGGAGGGTTTCCACAACAGAGGCGGGGCCTGTATCCAAGAAGAAGTGGGTGGAGCTATGTGTCACTAGGTGCTGAATGACAAGCTTAAATGCTGATAGGCATTCCTGAAACATTTTCCATCATCCCAAGAGGAGGAGAGGCGAGGGACTCGCTCAGGCTCCAGCTGAGCATGCTGATTGGCGTACGTGAAAGCTACTCACCGGCCCAGACGTCGTCTGAACAAGTCCCTTACCTCTCCTCCACTTAGCACTCTAAGAAGATTCCGGGCAAGGACACATCGGCGGGGGATTGGCATACATGTGAGTTGCTATGCACCCACTATCCCCCTAACGCACAGGAGAAGATTGTATATCTATTGTGCCACATAACTTCAGAATAGGAGCCATACTACGTGTTCTCTAATGCTTGAAGTATCATTTAAAACTAGTTTTTTTACTTACAAAAACAACGTCTTCTAGCTCTGCCTGCTGTCATTCATTCATTAAAAAATGCTTCTACAAGTCAGTTTCGATTGAAAATGTTATGCGCGGCCCTTTAGTGAAGCTGAGGGCCGCACTTGTGGCCCTCCATATCAGCTCAATTGCCCAGTTGCTGCCTTAGGAGGTACTGCAGTTATTTCAACCATTAATTCTTTTTGGCTGATTAATCAAATAATGAATCCCCCCCCCCCTCACCAACTAGGTGGTCACATGATAAAAAAACGTATGTTTTGGGAGCTTCCTGTGAGTTAAACTGATACTAACCTCCCTGTGTCCACATCCACAGCATCGAACAGAAATCAATTGCACAAGGTAGTGCACAACAATTCGCCATGCAATCGCGAACACTCAAGCACAACGTGGCGACACTATCGTGATTGGAGAATTCATCAATTGAGCATGGCCATACATGGGGGGCTTTAGCATTTGATTCCCAAGCGATCATTCGACAAACTATCACCGGGAAATCGAATGCAGCCCATCTGGTTGGATCTGATATGTCGGTAAAACCCTTTTCAATCGCCATTACTTTGAATGGGGATCCTCCATCCAAAGAATTGACCAGGGATTGATTGCCAAAGGTGGGGCGCATCAATCTTCAGAGCAATCGGTGAACAAACGTTCTGAGAATAGTTGCCTCACTTGGTTGCGATCAATCGCTGATCAGCCTGTGTATGGTCAGACATACTGCTTTGGTTGAGGCTACAAGGGAAGCGTTAATGCTGCCTATAGAAACATCCTGCACTGCATGATATATTTGCTCTGAAGCACCAGCTAGATTTTTATCTGCTCAGGGAACCCAGACACATTCCGCTGAGGGTGGGATGTCTGCGAAGAAAAGAGGAAAACAGCAGCTTGTGGTGCACGTAGAGCGCTGCCTCGCTTTTCCCATGATAGCGCCCATACAGGAACGCCGGTCTATCCTCTTACCTCCGGCTCCCTCTGGAAGATGACAACTCGGCCGCCCTTGTCCCCAGTCGCCAGCAGCTCTCCAGTGTGATTAAATTCAACTGTAGAGATGATATCAGCTGCAGGAGAAAGATGGAAATACAAGAGCCTCATTAATATACAACACCCATCATAATATTAGTTATACCCTCCAGTGATATATGATCATTCTACTGCGTTAGATATATCACACAGACATCGCTGGATTTACTTTCCGGCTACAGCATTCGTTCTGGGTGTCTCAATAAAGTTTATGCACCCAATAGAGTTAGGATTCAGCACTCAGTAAATTACCTTGCTAGACCCCTCCTCTTTGTTAATAAGGGGCGTGTCTATTACTCACCTATGCCAGCACAGAGCACTGCGTCAGATCAAGTGTCAATATATAACATGGTTATTGGGAGAAAATGTGTAACATAAAGTGTACCTGAACTCAAAAATATCAGAAACATTTGGTAAGGTAAAAAAAACAGCTTGAAAAAAGTTGAAATTTATTGGGTGTTCCTCCAATGGATATGTACAGTGGCGGTTTTACATATGGGCAGTATGAGCCGTTGCCCAGGGTGGCCTTTGGGAGCCCCCAACATCCGACGCCAGCTAAGTCAGTGGGGGGGGTTCCAAGTTGGTCAGAGGTTGGGTATGGATGCTGCCCACATTCATCCACCCTCCACCAGCAGAACGCTCCCCCCCACCAAGCCCGAAGTACATCCAGGCATGGTGCGGCATCTAGGCATCGTCTACTTGAGGAGTAAAGGAGACACGCCAGCACCAGATGATGATTACAGTTTGTAAATTTAAAACTTCAGCCTGCATGCTGTGTGAATGTGTGTGTGTGTATATATGTATATATATATATATATATATATATATATATTGTAGAGGACCCCAGGGATGGGTCCTGGATGGCAGAAAAGTCTCTTTTATAGACTGTAGTCCCCAGTGTGTTCCGGGTAAGGAGTCTGGGGAATGAGAGGGAAAACAATGGGTTGCCATTTGTTTTGGTTGTTTAGGGTCCCAGACTCTGGAGAGGGAGGGAATGAATTGGGTGGGCCTTCCCACTCTACCGGGGATACACTCCAAGGTATCAACCTCCCTCTTTCTATACAGATAGGAGGACACACCATAATCCATCCTTACATAACTTTTATTGTGTGTAGGATAAAAACCTTTTTAGGCATTTTTAATCTGGTCATGTGACTCATATAATTCTGGTCGGAGGACCTAAGAATTGGCAAGTGACCTTGCTGCATTCAGAGTTGAAGCATTTGCAGTAACATGACCTCATTAAGATCAACATGGTGTATCTGAGCATGCTCAGATTGGTTGGGTCCACCCTTGCACAGGGAAAATCAGGCCACTTGATGTGGACATAAGAATTGATGTGACTGGCAGGATCATCATGTAGTTAGTGTAGTGTTACATTTAAGCGCTGCGCATAATAGATAATGTTATTTAAAAGCCTGACAAAATACATTTTAGGTTTACTGACACTTCAAGCAGGCCTGAATCTGATTTTTCCCAACAAATGTGCAATATCATTCTAACAAAAAAAATAGCTTATTTTAAACCACTCTTAGTAAAATGATGGTGTAAATTTAACTTCTGATCCTTTCATATTCTTTCGCCCCGGCTGACAAGATATATGGCAGCTGGGAACATAATGGAGGACATTTAACAGCGCCGATACCAAAATGCAGCAGCTTATGCTAATTAGAGACAACACAAAGTCGGATGGCACTTTATAGATCTTAATTATCATGCTCAGCAGGAAGGAAGCTGCAAACATCTGCACGACAATTCTCTGCTGGGATGTCATTTGCCTTTTACCGTGTTAAACAAAGACCGAAATCAAGTGAAAAATCTGCAGTCTCATAAATATATTTCAGCTTTTCACAGGATCTTACAGAACCTAAACTTGCTGTATCTCCACATGACCTGCCTGCCTGTCATAATAATCTGAATATACATGTAGCATTATCAATCAATTCAACTAATTATGTGAGTTTAACTACATAAATGTGGTAACACAGGAAAAGGAAAAGATAAAATAATGTACTTGAAGTAATAAAGCCTTAGCATGGAATAGTGATCTCTTACATGGACAGGGGTTGCCATGTATCTCACTCCAGCAGTCTGTTGACCATCAGGTGGTTGGCAAAGGGCTGCCACCAGAAATACACCCCACTGATCCTACTGAACACTCAGTATGACTCACTAAGGAGAGACCTTTCTGCCAGAGTCCCTACAACACCCCTAACTAGGAAGTTATGTCACCCGTAACCAGAAAGGGCCATCACTGAAGTGACATGCATACATGGCAACTCCTGTCCCTGTAGGTTAGGAATAGTCTATGCCCACCTTCACTTAAACAACGCCCTTAGAGGAGATGGGACTCGTGGCACAGTTGGTTCACACCCGCTGGTACGTGGCAGTAGCATTGTCCAAAATGGAATCAAGTCTAGCTATAAAGCAGAAGGTGGCTGCTCTGGGATGAAGTATTGTTATTATAGTGTCATCTTACGATCTATTTAGATTTTCAATGGTGCTGCACATGTGATCCACTCCAGGCATTGGGGGGCTGTTGGTCAGGAAATACATATAAGCTACAGGGGGATACCTGAGCTGATATACCCACTCCCTTTCCCCCAAATAATTTTTTCATTTGTTATGCTGTCAACTATTTTTTGATTTGGTTGGTTTTATTCACATTTACTTATGCTCCAGATTTTCTATAAACGGTCTTGTATTTCATACTGAAGATCTCATTATGGCTTTGCTACCAGCCCATGATCCATGAGAACTCCGAACAATTGCTGAGAGCGCTCCGGCAGAATGTTGTACATGGCTGACTTGTTGACAGAGAATTCCAAATTCTCCTACAGATGTTCCCTGCTCATTACTCATGGATAATAGGTGGGTAGTTCCGTGCCCAATGACTCACAGTAGAATTTTTAATAACCCTCCCCAGCCACTGTACCATGGAAAGATGAGATCTATCAATAATGTTTATCACTTCAGAGGTGTGGTGTTATTCCCAGGATTTGCCATGTAACAAGGACAATAAAACAGAACAGTGATAAAAGTCAAGGCATCTCATTTAACAGCTGCGGATATTATAGGATTTGGTAATGTTCAAGACATCTGGGTGAGAGCCATGCCGGCAACCTAATCTTACTATAGCAATGTGATGCTTCAGTTGAGAAGTTTTGAGGAAGACATAAGGCCCCCATACACGTGTCGGATTCCCACCGGATTCCGGCACGATCGATTCCGGGCGCGTGCACGCCAAACGATCGTGCCGGAATCGCATGCAGCCCACCTTGTCCAATCGATCAGGTCCGATCGTTCAGGGGCCCAGAATCGGATCCGACAGAGAACCAACATGTTGGTTCCATCAGATTGATTCTGCCCAGATCAGGGGGAATTGCCATTTGTGAGGTGGACAATCGGACACGGAATCGTCCCGGAATCCGTTGGACAAGGTGGTATGCAGCGATGGATACTCTTAATTGGCCGATTGATAACACCTGCGATTCCCGGCAGAATCGCCGGAATCGATCGGGTGAGTGATCAATTGGCCATGGAATCCGACACGTGTATGGCTTGCTATAGAAGGTCATCGTCACCGGAGAGCACCAACATTGCTTCTAAGCCAGGGTGAGCAAACTAATGTGCCCAGGACCCAGCCCGATTAGCTTTCTTTTCTGGTCCTTTGTCATCTTGTTGAAAATATGCTCCCCTCCGCTTGTTCACTTAATGCCTAGAGTTATCCAAACATAGCCTTGCGGACAATGCAGTGGCGTTATGATGACACTGTGGGCACATGCTAATGGTGAAAACAGGCAGTCCTTAGGAATTATCTCTGCTCATTACAATGGATGAGCATTTTAAAAAAGATAACAACGTACCTGTCACACTTTCCCTATTACACATCACCTCCATCATGCCGGCAATGCATGGAATTGGCACACCTACTGTGGGTCAGCCATTACAGTCTCTTGGTCCAGCCAATGTGGCCCACATGTCAAAATGTTTGCCCACTGTTCTAGACCCTACTTCGGGTAGATTCCCATCTGCATTTTGTTGTGTCCTTATAAGCACAAACCCACTTAACCTTGCGGGAAGGGACTGCTCATTAAGGTAAGAAGGCCTCTTCCCCCCAAACTTGCCCCAAGGTATTGGGGGCTTGTGCTCATCATCCTCCTTTCCTGGAAGACCAGGTCTGTCAAAAGGGCCTGATATCTGACACACCTCGTTGCTCCCCTTACCTTGTAGACCAAAGGTGCCTGATATTGCTTGGAGGAGGAAACCTCTTTGCTGGCATACCAGATCCTATGGGGTTATGGTAAGTCTGTTGGGGGGTACTTTCTTTATTACTTTTCCATTATCATTCCATTAACCTTCTGGCTTTTGATTATTGCACCACATTAGGACGACACCTCATCAGATCTTCAGCCATCTCCACAGATGGGTGCAGGACAATGGATGGTACTTGGTCCATAACCTTTACTTTAGGTTCTCCTTGCCTTTTTAGTCCCAGCTTCCACATTACACATCCTCTTTTAGTAAACCCCCTATTGAGATATTTATATTGAAGTCAAACCTAGTCAGTCTTCATTACTTTTCGGAGCCACAGTTAAATTATTAGACATAGAATGAGTTGAAAGTAATGGCCCTGCCTTTCCAAACCCAGTAATGCTAATAACACAATCACATCCCAGGCATTCTACCAGGAACAACTCGCACTGTAACAGCCATCCAATGAATTATGCATAAAGACAAATAGAGAACATTGGAAGAAATAATAGAAATGTCAGTTTATGAGGAGTTTAAATGTTTTTATGTGTTGTGTTGGAGAGGGAGACAAACAGGACTGAGTGACACTGATTATAAATACTACTACTGTCTACTGAGTTGGACGGGTGACTTGTGAGATAAATCAAGAAAACAGAAGATCTAACAGGAAATCAACATCTAAAACATCCTTAAGTAGAACTAAACTGCTAACAAAATTAGAAACCTCCAGGAGCCTCAAGGCCATGATGTACTGCTATGCTCCGCATATTTGTATATATCATGACTTGCTCACAATAAGCCAGGTGTGTCAAACTAAATGTGGCCTGTGGTACAATTATATTTTGCCCGGGAGATTGTTTTTTTTATTTTTTTATTTTATTAGAAATGAAGGGCACAGATGAGTCTTTTATTTGACATGTGATGTCACGTATGAACGTTGAGCGCAGGGGTTCTAGCGCAATGCACAAGCCAGCCATCGACCGCAATAGGTGTTTTGACAGGGCTGTCTACCCAACCCGTCATAGCCCCTGATCTGTCCAAGCCTCATCATGTAAAAACCCCACACACATGCATGAGCGGCGGCGACATGGGGCCCCAAAGCTTGATCGGCCAGAGAACGGACATGTCCGTAAATCTCTGGCCCATGCCGTTAGTTTCATTGAGGCCCGGTGTCCCTATTGAAACTAACATCTGGCACACAAAGGGTGCCTGCCGATGCTGTGAGCGATGGAGAGTAGCGTGATGACTTCATCACGCTGCACTCCACTGCTCATCTGTCGGCCCCCACTTGGTCAGCCTCCTTTAATGAACACCCTGGAGGCTTAACATATGACCGGTAAATTGCCACTCAACGGACGTGTCATACTGATGTATCAGTGCATCCAAGAGCAGAGTGTAGCCCTAGCCTTAAGCTGGCCATACATCTTTAGATCTCTCTGTCAGATATCCTTTAGATCTACCAACAACTATGTAGTGCTGGGTCCTCTGCGATTGAACACAGGAAGACTTGGTGGTTTAGAAATAGAAATAGTCCCTCATATTACATGGTTTTGGTAAAACAAAAGGAGATTTAAAGGTAATCTGACAGAGAAATCTTAAGCTAGCCATACACTGTTCAATTTTAGCATTCAATTGACCTAAAACGATCAAATTTTACATTGATCGGATGCCGATCAAAACATCGATCAGAAAGTGATCGGACATGTTGGAAAATTTTCATCAATTGTACAACGATCCAACTTAAATCATAGCATTTTGTTGGTCGGGTCGATTGTATTCAATGAACACATTTTTATATGGCTCTTTACTGTATTTTTTGATCAAAACTAAAATCTCAGATTTTGGTCGTAGCCCGATCGCACCTTCCATGTGGTACTACTTTGGATTCTAAAATCTAATTGAAGATTAATCGTACTAAAATCAAACCGTGTATGTCTAGCTTTAGAGTATTATGCTTTTCTTGTTCCAGATTTAATGTTTAAGCAAATCTTAAGGTTTTTTTTCATATAAAAATGTTCATCATTATATCTGATAATACCACTTCCTCAATTACAGACATGTTTTCAATAAATATAATGTTTGGCCCATAATTTTATCTAATATATTAATTTTGGCCAACTCCGTAATTAAGTTTCACACCTCTGTTGTATGTGGTTCTTCTCTTGGGATGAGACAGCCTCAGTCTCCCTCATCACTTCCATCTTCTACTGGCCTTCTTCTGGCTTTCTGGTCTTTGGCCCCCTTGTTTGGTTTGGCTGATGTGTAATCCCCTGGATGCACACAAGTGGTGATTTGTTGCGGCACAGAATAGGAGCGAATTACACACTGAGTTGTGGGTGCGTATTATTGTACACTTACAACCAAAATTGCTGACAAGCAGGTAGGAGTATTAATGGCAGAATAGACTCCCGCAGTAAGGAAAATCTATCCCCAATTGCTAATTGAGTGGCAAGTCTACTTAAATGAATAGCAGTTTATTGTGTTAATAGTAAATAGAATGTGTAGTATTGATGTGTATTTACTACAGGTTACTTAGTAGGTGGATAGATGGGTAAGAAAGTATTGGTCACTCATTTTTCCACCCAGGCTGGGGCGGCCCTTACAGGTTTATTGTCCAGCCCTTTGTCAAATTTAAATACCCATTGGGGCCCCCGTCAAAAAGTTTGCCCACATATGGAATAGACAGATAGATATATAGATATGGGATAGATAGATAGATAGATAGATAGATAGATAGATAGATAGATAGATAGATAGATAGATAGATAGATAGATAGAAATGTACTTTGAATACCACAATATGCGATGCTGCAGAGCTTTCCATACTGGATACACAATTGTGATTTACATCATTTACATTCACAGTTCTCTACTCCTACACTGCATTCTAGTACATGTTATCCTTAGTTACTATGGCAAAATGTAGGCAGGAAAGGTGTCATAACATACACATATTTAGAAACCACAATACAATGAAATGACTTACAGAAGTGAGATAATTTGTAAAACATCCTCTAATGAACCAAAGCCTAGCCAATTACCACCCATAGCAGTCTGCTGTAATATATATGTTTCCTTAGTTCAATGGGATGCCATTAGAAGTATATGGCACCACGGTGCACTGACATGCTTAAAATGTGGTAATGCCTAATTGTTTTGTGATTTATCACAACACAATAGATAAGAGTTAATGAGCCCTAAAACTATTTAATCCCTCACCATGTCAAGGAACCCTTAAACCTCCTTCCTCCGCCAAGAATTTCCCCAAACTACATAAAGCAGGCCCCCCAGGAAGGGGGGGGGGCAAGATAGAGGAGCAGTTGGAGCTCTCTTTTTGTCAATTGCACTGGCGGGAGAGAGAGATCTTGGAAGGGGCAGAGGGGCATCAATTGAGAAGAAAGTATTACTGTGCCAGAGGGAATGGGGGGCCTCCATAGAAAATTTAATTTTGCTTGTTTAGTCAAATTATCTATTTAATAAAGGCCGAAACTCCTGAGGGGAGGGGTAGGAATTCAAGCAAGTAAAATCCCAAATAAACTTTGAAATCATTGAGCCCACCAATGGCATTCATAAAAATATACATCAATTTCCAGGTGGGCTGACCTTTGTGACTCTACACCAAACGTGAACCCCCGGGGGCCAAAACTGGCCCTTCAGTCTTTTAATTTGCCACTTTGTCACCTTGGTGTCAAGACGCTCTGGCTCCCCTCATTCCCTGCAATAAATGAAGATAACACCTAGAGGATAATTGTTTGGACTGTTTGCTAGAAGCCATAGTTTGCTGCAATGTAATGTTTATTTTCTCTATCAAAAGCTTCTATTTATTAATTTTTTTTACATATTTTCTTGTTTTAAATATCCTGTCCTAGCTACGAGGACTTAGGACCCCTATGCCGGGCGGCCCTTGCAGCTCTTGGTCTGGCCCTATGTCACATTTAAAAACCCATTGTGGCCCACAAGTCAAAAATGTTTGCCCACTCTAAACCTACCCACCCATGCCTTGATTGTGTGCTGAAGTGCATTGTGTTAAGATGTCATATTCATTTTGGTCTCATTAACAAACCCTATTGCATGCAAACCTATAACCTGAACTCGGGAGATGAGCACACCACAATGCATATAAAACCTCATACATTTGCATGCTGTGCATGATTGATTGGTTTTCTTTCAATGCAGGCTGTTGTGATTTATGTATCTGTTATAATAATCCGTTTTCTCCTATCGTTAAGGCCACTTGTGATGTCACTGTAGCCTGTTTGTCTATGGAGCAACGTATAAACAAAGCCAGGCATCCAGATTCAAAACACGCTTCTTCCACCCACACTCGGCACTGACGCAAGCAAGACAAATGAGGCTCCAATATTACTGTGTGTTATTATAGCGATGTGACTATTACTAATAAAATATTGAAATACATAACTCAATCGCCTAGTTCACCATCCACAGTGCAAAGTCCAATTAGAAAAGCATAGAGATGAAAACCACAAGGATACATACATTCTCATTCTCAGCAATGACTTGTCAAGAATCTGAATATTCATTCTTTACTACTAGAGTCCATCTCTGTTAAAGTTTAATTTCCACCATCCAAGCCCATCCAGTTCCAAAGGGTCAATATCATCCAGACAGTATACATCCAAAGGGTCAATATCACCCAGACAGTATACATCCAAAGTGTCAATGTCACCCAGACAGTATACATCCAAAGGGTCAATGTCACCCACACAGTATACATCGAAAGGGCCAATGTTACCCATAGTCAGGGTGGATTAAAATCAATGATTTTTTTAAAAAAATCAAAAAAATTTGATTTTTTTTATTTTAATCGATTTTTTTTTATTTAAATCTGATTTTTTTGATTTTAATTGATTTTTTTTAAATACAGTGTTTTTTGAGGAAAATATGTTACCATCCCAAGGTTATTCCATGCTGAAATAAAGAATAGTTTTTAATCATATAGAATAAGGCTGTATATGTTAAATTTTTTGGGTAAATAAATTCCATTAATCCATTCACAATGTCAGGCTCTTCCAGAGGTGTTTGTTAGATTTTATAATCAATAAAACTACACTCTCAGATGTATAGTGGCCAACATCCCAAAAACAATAGACAGAAGTTGATAATGGCATAAACACATCACCCCAAATTTCCCCTGGAATAGACCAGGGTGAGGGGACTTTAAGGGCGACTCAATATGTAAAAGAAATATATTTATTACACACAGTGCAAATATGAAGTAATGACCATCATATCAATCACAAACACTGCACAATGTTGCGGATGTACACATCTGTACACATGCTGTTAGACAATTAAAATAGTCCAAATGGCGCAAATTTCACCCAACGTGCGTTTCGTTGAAGACTTCTTCAGGGGGTATGATATATAATTTCATCGGCCAAATCTACATAAAACAAACAGCCAACACAAGGGGGTCAGTCATATTGAAAAACCAAATCAACATAAAAGTGGACACAGACCCTCAGGGGTTACTCACACCATAGATCAATATAGGGGGAAGACATGATTTCTCAAGGTGGTATCCCCACTGCACCGACACCAGTGGGGAATGGAGAGACAGACAGACACATAAATGCCGTGGTGATCTGTGTACAACAAGACAAGATTTTTAATACATTTACAATGGTAAACATGAACAGTTGATGGTTTGGGTCGGTCTTGTTACGCAGATCACCAGTGGGGACGCCATCTTCAGAAATCATGTCTTTCCATCCTATATTGATCTATGAGGGTCTGTGTCAACTTTTATGTGGATTTGGTTATTCAGTATGATTGATACCCTTGTGCAGGTTGTTTGTGTTATGTAGATTTTGCCGATGAAATTATATATCGTACCCCTGGAGAAGTCTTCAACAAAACGCATTGTTTTTGATTGATATGATGGTCATTAATTTTTTGCACTGTGTCTAATAAATGTATTGCTTTTGTGTCCCCTCACCCATGTCTAATTAAGGGGACATATGGGTGATGTGCCTATGCCATCATCAACTTCTATCTGTTTCTGTAAGATTATTGGGTTTCTTTTCCTACAAGATTATACAGATTCTGGGTTTACTTTTGCAGTTCTCAAAACTAAGTACAACAGAAAAGTTGTCCAAATATGAATGATTAACCTAAACTGGGGAGAAAAAGCACTAATATGAAAAGTTGTTATTATAAAAATCATCACCTACTCGCATTTTAAAGTTATACCAGCAAGAATGATTGATTTAAATCAGTTTGATTTAAATCGAGCCTTTCTGACTAGTGATTTAAATCATGATTTAAATCATAATTTAAATCAAATCCACCCTGCCCATAGTGTAGACATCCAAAGGGTCAATGTCACCCAGACAGTATACATCCAAAGGGTCAATGTCACCCAGAGAGTATACATCCAAAGGGTCATTGTTACCCATAGTGTACACATGCAAAGGGTCATTGTCACCCAGACAGTAGATATCCAAAGGCTCAATGTAACCCAGTCAGTATACATCCAAAGGGTCAATGTCATCCAGAGAGTACACATCCAAAGGGTCAATGTCACCCTGACAGTATATATCCAAAGGCTCAATGTCACCCAGACAGTATACATCCAAAGGGTCATTGTCACCCATAGAGTAGACATCCAAAGGGTCAATGTCACCCAGACAGCAGATACCCAAATGGTGAATGTTACCCATAGAGTAGACATCCAAAGTGTCAATGTGACCCAGACAGTAGATACTCAAAGGGTCAATGTCACCCAGATAGTATACATCAAAAGGGTTATTGTAACCCATAGAGTATACATCCAAAGGGCCAATGTCACCCAGACAGTATATATCCAAAGGGTCAATGTCACCCTGACAGTATACATCCAAAGTGTCAATGTCACAGTCACTCAGACAGTATACATCTAAAGGGTCAATATCAACCAAACATTATATATCCAAAAGAGTCATTACACCCAGACAGTAGATATCCAAAGGGTCCTATGACTATGCTAGTCCAGCATCTCATGAAATGAAGTAGGAACATCCTCCCATATTCCAACATGTATGCACTTGTATGTCTTTAACAACATAGGCAAAAGATATGGCAGACCAGACCCCAACCAAACCTGCGTCAACCTTCACTGTATTGTGTTGGAAAAGTAAACATTCCGTCATGCTGTGTTTTACTCTATTTGCCTTCCAGGTCAATTAAATCGCATATTTCGAAAGACTGCACGGCGTATGAGAAATCAGATGGCAGCATACATTCCGTGTGCATTTTACCTGCTGAGCGATAGAAAGCTTCACTGACTTATTTGCAGAACGTAAGGACTCTACTGGGACCACATGCTGTGCTATACAACTAACCTAATCCTTTCACTAAGCTTGTTTGTACATATCATTGATGCCAACAATTTAATGTTCTATTATCTGCATATGTATTCATTTCCTCCTCTCCTATGGCTTTCTATAATATTTAATTTCTTGGTGTGGTGCAGTCTATTAACATAGTCTGGGGATATCAGTAAGATTAGTCATCAGAACATTTCAGAGTAACTTTGTAACAATTACAATAAAGGCAATAAAAATGCAAATAAAAGTTAAAGCATCATCAAAGTGTATGACACAAAGAATTATATTTAAATATATACATTAAAATTGATATTTATTATAATGGGGTTATATGACCACAGGGACTCCAGGTGGGCTGGGAAGAGTGAGGGTTATGGTCACATGATGCCCGCAATAGCTAGAAAAGTAATTTCGGGGTGCCACTGTTCAGACAAATATTAGAAATCCTGTAAATAGGTGTCATACGCCATGCCACCTATTTACAGAAAGGAAGGACACAATCTGACCACACTACTTGGTTAGTGTGCTCAGAACACAGGAGGGCAATGTGGAAGGACTGGGAAGATCACCAGTGATTTAGTCTACCTTAAAATTTTAAGAAGCAAATATACTGAAATATTACCATATAGAGTGATGTGCTATTGTTTATATAGACTGATACATGGATCAGAGTTCTATATTTTAGTTTTTCATAAACATTTATATGTCCGGACCTTTTTGTTTAGTTTATAAGTAAGGACTGAAACCTTTGTTTGGTTTGAAAGCTAACCAGGCTCCATCAGTCCTTTGCATGCTTACCTAATGGCAATGGCAGAATCCCGAGTATAAATCCAATATCCACATAGACGAAACCTCTATCCTCTCTTAATTTCTTGTGGAGACCAATGGACTACCATTTGCCTTGTAAAACTATTGGCACCGGGACAGATGCCCATTGCAGAGGAAACCTGGTATGGGTTGCAATCCTTTCTCAATATGTTAAAGAGAAATTGTGTAGAGAGGCAGGGCTTAACATTGTGTTATCCCCCACCCCCACCACCACCACCACTGCCAGCATGACCATACCACATTGAGTGTTTCAGCTAAATTGCCCAATCTAAATGAGTTCACCATGAACTCATGTGAAGAATACACTAGAGCAGGGGTGTCAAACAGAGAATGGGCCAAAATTTAAAACGTAAGGTGTCCATACACAGGTTGATACCCATTCAATCGATGAACCCTTGAGCGCAGCATAATGTTGTCACTACGCTGCGCTTGAGCTTCATCGATTGAACGGAGAATTGATGCGCAACACTTCTATGTAATCGATCCCATTCAATACTTTGTAATTGTTACTTTGTAAAGTAATGGCAATCGAACAGGGTTTCCGAACATGTTGGTTCCCTGTTCAAGCAAGCTTTCTTTGAGCGTGATCAAGAAAGGCTGGATGGAATTGATTTGAGCACAATTTATCACCACAAACATGAACGGTGATGGATTGTGTTTGAATCTATCAAAAATCCATCCATGTATGGCCAGCCTTAGACAAAGTGACCAACCTTGATTTTTATTGACAAAAATATCTAAATTGTCGAAGTTTTTACATCTTATCAGGTATAATGATGAATCTGTGCTACGGTAGTTAAAGTGGACCTACCACCAGAAATCTATGCTTTCACGAATGGCACTAGAAGTGCCAATAATAGGGAGGAATGCAGTAAAAAAAACTCCTGTAATGACCATTTTAACAAGATTACCACACAGCTCCCCTTACTTCCTGGTTCGCTGAAGGCAACACATGAAACTGGGGTTGCAATATCGGGGGTGGCCACTGGGGCGTTCAGTAATCTTCTATGGGAATTTTCAAAGCTCCTGTGATGTGCTGCCTATTTCTGCCTACATTGAACCAGAAAGTGAGAAGAGCTGCCGAATTATCTTCTTAAATTGCTCATTACAGGTAAGTTTTGGGTTTTTTCACTACATTCCTCCTTCTTATTGGCACTTCTTGTGCCATTCATGAAAACATAGATTCCTGGTGGTAGGTCCGCTTTAAAGTTTTACTTAAACATTAAATGTGAACCAAAAAAAGAATGCTACTATAACATGTGTGATCAATGTGTCAAATAAAAGACACATCTGTGCCATTCATTTCTTACATAAAATTTAAAAAACTATCTTGCGGGTCAAATATTGTCACATCATTGGTCAGATTTGGCCCCTGGGTTGGAGTTTGACACCTATGCACTAGAAGGTGCAAAGTAAAGAAAAACTGAATCATGTTTTTGATATTAAAAAAGAAATCTCCAATTGAATATTGGTAAAGAAGACACCAGTAGTTCAGCTGAAATGAAGATCTGGTAGGGGATCATACATCATCTAGACTCCACTCAAAGTTCATTTGTTCATAATTTGTTTAGCAAGTGCTAAGAGGATCCTTGATGTATTAATAACAGTTGGAAGTGGACTAGGTTCTATGAGCAAGAAGAAACTTTCCTGACACAATGAATTTCATACATTGACCTTTGTATTATCCAACAAATATTTGCACATACCATAAACAGAATATTCATTAAAAGAAGATAAAAACACCTACCATTGCTTGTTGTTATGATGTCAAGGCAGCCTATCGCAACATGCAAAAAGGGATAAAAAGAATACTTAAACCACAGCCAAGTAGATCGGACACTGAAACAACAATGGCCAACAACCAACAGTACTCCACCGACACCAGACCACTAAACGCTACGGGAGAGGGGCCACGAACACAGACAAACACGACAGATAAGATGCAACGTACAAAAGAAAACATGTGATGTTTACATTACACCTTGGATGTTAGTTTTATAATATGGATCATGAAGTAAGTTAGGGGTTGGCACCTACAGTAAAGTGAAAAACAAAAGGTGGGTTCTTATAAACATTCTAAGACCTAAAACAGTAAATTGATAGAGGATGAGGCAGAGCAGACTACACATAGTGTAGCAGTGTTGGGAGGTAAAGCCCCCCATACACCTTTAGATTCCTCCATACAATTTTCATCAGATCTACCAAC
>CM070032.1:213753882-213764391 GCA_036250615.1 Ptychadena robeensis
TTCCTGCCTGAAGGTCCATGCCGCGGTTTGAATAGCTGGAGACCACAGGAGATCACTTGGTGCTAGCAATCTCCTGCAGGCACTGCACCGTGATTCAAACTGCAGCAAAACCCTCAAGTGGAAACATGACCTAACAAACGGTGATCTAATAAGGCTGGTGACATAATGTAAGATCTTACACTATCCAACATTCAATGTACATAGGGTTAGGGCTGGATTAGGGGTGTGACAAACGTGAGTAGAAACTTTACATTTGCAAAGTTGAGTAGATTTAACCTTATACAGCCACCTTGAAGCCTTGTCTGTGATGGTGCAGGATCCAATCACAGGTGGGGATGAAAGACCAAACCTTTGTACTTAATATTTGCAGAAACTACATGTGCTAGAGCAGGGGTGCGCAAACTAAGGCCTGGGGGCCGGATCTGGCCCGTTTAGCTTTCCTTTTCAGCCTTTTGTCACCTTGTTGAAAAGATGCTCCCCTCCGTTTGTTTTCTGCAGTGAGTGCACATAATGCTTAGAGGTGTCAAAACCTTGCCTTGGGGACGATGCAGTGACGTGATCATGACACTGTAACTACATCCTCATGGCAACAGTCTTGCAATGAATGAGCAGGAAATGTAAAAAGTTAATCTCCTTGTCACACGTCGCCTATTACACATCACTGCCACTTTTTTTAATATACCTACAACCCTTTTCTATCTCTTCTATGATAATGATAGCAGGATGGTTCAGGGGGGCTTGGCAATTTATCCCAAATAGAAATTGCCAACCTATCTCCACAAGACCATCACATCTACTTACATGCACCAGTAGTATGAGGGCACCCCTCACATCATTTGCTTCAGGTGTTTCCATTGAAAGGTCCCGTTACTGCTAACGTATACTAGATGACATTGATCTCCTAACCTTGTGGTAAAACATTACCCTCCTGGGCGTTTAGCCTGAGTTAATTTGGGGTGAGTTTGTTTGCTAATAAAACTCACCCGAGCTAACATTGGGCATACTCCCCTGTCCGCTGAAATTCCCCGGCGATATTCTGTATTGGCAGATCGGCTGATCGTTCTGGGTCCATCCTTATGATGCCGGAGGGGTGTCAATGATCTCCATGTAATGGAGGTGGCGTTGCTTTTTTACAGCACATCTGGATGTGTTCAGGGTCCCATGGAGGGCAGAAAATCTCCTCTGTTCCATCATGACTGCGCTCCAGTGCACAAAGCCAACTCCAACATTGTATAACAAGTCAAGTGAGGACAAACCGGCCAGTTCAGATACCTGACCTCAATCCTAATGAACATTTCTGATATAATTTGGAACACCAATTAAGTACCTGGCCTCACAAATGTTCTTTTTGCCGGAATATACACACATTTGTAGAAAGCTTACACAAGAATGAATAATAGGTGTGAGGATACACCATGGTGGAATCCATGGTTTTACCATTACCCAACAAATGCAATGGTGGTCAAATAAATTTGAAGTGGCCGGGTGTACACAAACTCTTGACAAAGTAGAATACACTTGTGGTCTAGAACCAACAACAACTGAGGGTTTTGGCACTATACACCTGTATTTTCCCCAGAAGAAAACCTCAACATTTGTGCCTCCATATCCCAGAAGACTGCACTCCAGTCCATTGAAGGAGGATATACTCATGTTTTCAAGCTGGCAAAAATACACACCTTCCTTTAAATCCATTTTAACACATAGAATTGAATGAAAATGTCTTGTTTTACAACTTATAATTAATTTTACCTCTTCTACTTACCAAAGATCAGTGGTTCTCAAACTTTCCGTGCAGGGCCCCCCTTTTCTATTTAGAAACATTATAAAGCCCCCCCTATTTAAATACAGGTGAAGAATAAGGGCCAGCATCCCCCTGGAACCTTTGCGCCCCCCAGTTTGGGAACCACTGCCTTAGATCATTGTACCCAATGTGCTGCATAGCGGAAAATTCAACGCAGCGTGAAAGGGTCCTTACAAAACGCAGTTATAATGCGTTTTATGTGAACAGGCCCATTGTATGGGTGCACTTATTGACTTTGGTTGCTATGCAATGCCCAACGTGCATAAAAACAGATACTTGTGAACGCGGCGGTACAGAAAAACACAGTACTGCCGGCTGAAAGAAAGACGAGAACATGGACCGGCATAGTCTGCAGCTCTTTGACCGCATTGCCTAATTATCTAAAGGGATGAAGCTTGCAGGGATGATGACTTAGGTGACCTGTATGGTTATGATGGTCATTCAATGTGTCCTGTCCTACTCTACATATATGTGTTATAATTGGCAGTTATAGGCTCTCTATGCTGTGGGCTAGAATATATTGTAGAATAGTAAGAATAGAGCAGCTTCTGGAATATGTAGTCCAATACTCACTGCAATGAGCTGCTCCATATACATTATACAGAATGTACTCTGCACTATATACAATGCTAATGTCACACATCAAAGCCAGTAGGGAAGGTGGCAAACTGTTACCTCTGCTGTAAGCCTGAGTGTCCCAAGGCAGGAGAGAATATTTAGAACTTTGGTTTGTAGTTGAACTCTATTATTCTATGGTCATAGGAATTGACCCAAAAGTGTCCCAAGGCAGACCAGAATATATACCGTAGAACTTTGGTTTGTAGTTAAACCCTATTACTCTATGGCCAACTTTCCTTGCAGGGCCCTCCTTTTCTAATTAGGAACATAATCAAGCCCCCCATTCCTACTCAGACACAGGTTAAGAATGAGGGCCAGAGCCCCCCTGGAATACCTTTGCACCCCCCCAGGGTGGGAACCTCTGGTTTATGGTCACAGGAATTGACCCAAAGGTGTCCTATGGAATATGCATCCCTAATATATACCACTGGAATCTATCAACAAACCCCTCCCCCTGGCAAACAAAGCTCTGATTATGTCCCACTGCTATTGTGTCTACTGTCCCCCGAATATGTGACCTATGCTTAGACATTATTTTGCCCCAAAGAACATCTGAAGGGTCATGCCCTTTAGCAGTGGTTCCCAAACTCTCTCTCTTCACGGCCTTTTCTATATAGGACCATTATCGAGCCTCATTCAAATAACAGAGTTGGGAACCAATGCCCTATAGCATATGCTCCGTCCCTTTCAGTAACAGCATTTAAAGCTATTGTCTAGATGAGGAAGCCTGAGAGCGAACCAATGGTTTTATGTTTATGAGCTGTAAAGAAACTCCTCTAAAGCAGCCCATACACGGGTCAGATTTTCAATCAATCAACTTAAAACGATCAATTTTTAAGTCGGTATAAAATTGTATGTCGATTGTATCATGGGCCATATGTAATAAAAGATTTTTGATCGATTTTTTTTTTTCAATCCCCAAAACAATCGATCCAAAATAGTCCGATTAAAATTTCAATCAGAAGTGAGGTAGAATAGGTAGAAAAAAATCGATCAAAAATTGGTTGACCACACTTGGTTCTCAAAATACCGAACCAATTTTCAATCGACCGATCAAAATTTACCATCCAGTCCAATCAAAAAACGACTGAATTTTCACTCAATTTTGATCGGATTAAGTCGATTTAACCAGGTGGGCAAAACTCAATTCTCAATCAATCGACTAAAAAATTGATCGTTTTAAGTCGATTGATTGAAAATCTGACCTGTGTATGGACTGCTTTAGGGTCCCCATACACCTTTAGATTTCTCTGTCAGATTTCTTTTAGATTTCCTCTTGTTTTACCAAAACCATGTAATCTGAGAGACTTTCTAAACCATCAAGTCTACCTGTGTTCAATCGCAGAGGACCCTATACTTCATAGTTGTTGGTAAATCTAAAGCATATCTGACAGAGAGATCTAAAGGTGTATAGCCAGCTTAAGGATCCCATTTAGCTTGCTTGGGTAAATAAACCCCAACTGTTCAGAAGCGGACAACGTATAGCTCACTAACTATGTACCCTAGGCAGGCCTGTTTCTCCTGCTACTCAAAGTATGCAGGCGTATAGGGCCCCTGGCGCCGCCCATGCACACATAAACCCCTTCAACAACTTTCCTGCTACCACAATCCGCCCCCTGCTCAACAAATTTACTGCTAGCACGCCTTCCCCGCCAAAAATGTATCTGCTACAAACCCTCCCACCGACAGGGGGCAACAATTTTGCATAGGCCCTCCGAGTGCTAGAAACTGCTCTGACCCTAGGTTCCAACCCACAACACAATGAAAATACATTATTTGAAAGGCTAACTAGAAATTTATTTGTTTGAACAAAAGTATATAATATTTGCTTTAAATTGAAGATGGAGGGGGCGGGGTCATGCAAGTTTGCAGTGAATAATGAGCAGCCTGGCACAGCATAAGTATACCCCATAATCCATAGGGGGATGGAGGACACGGCGGCCAGCCCTGTGCAGGCCGGCCAGTTCACACTGCACTTCCTCCTAGTATAAATGTAACCTTTTATATTCCAAATTCTTATAGTTTGAACCCCTATAATTGTCTATTTGCCCTTTAATGCTTAGAACCCCCAAATTATGAATCATTGGCACAGAATCCCATTGTGTCCCTTTCCTGAGAGCCAGAAGCTCTGCAGCCGCTCAGCTCGTAGATGGCACACTGGGGATTCCTGTCTTATGATAGAAGAGGAGGCAATTCCTTGATTTATACCGTCCTTGCTGCTGGATATTTTATTACCACCTCTCCCTAATCTCCGGCAAAACCCACCTTGAGCCGCTTACATCTATGATGAGATACGCCAGCCTTTTGCAATCAGCGTCCCTGAATTTAATACAGAACAATTAGGTGATTACTTTTTTCCGTCGCCGCTGCACACGGCTTAGCCATTCCAAAATAAGGTTGTTAAATATTCATAATAGAAATCTTGCCGTATATAGACTTCTATAGTCGTCATAGATTATACGACATTTCTACAAAAATACACAGGCTGCTGTCGTTAATACCCCCCCCCCCCCCCCCCCCCCCCCCCCCCCCCCCCCCCCGGTCACAGTATAATCCACCTATGTCCTCCCTGGAACGTGACTCTAGTCCTGTCTGTAGGAATTAACCTCTGGCAATGGACGGAGGCTCCCTGCAGCACTGGGGCCCTGGATGCAATTTCCAACATGGACACTATATAGAGTTTCTATCCTCTTTAAATTTAAATTGTCTTCTTACCATTTTGTATGAACCAGCTATGTACATGTATCTTGTTGTATTGTTACAAAAAAAGTTGAATAAACAATATATATATATATATTTTTTTAATGATCAAATTACCCTGTTAACCCAAAAATAAGGTATCCCCTGAAAATAAGGCACCTTTAAATTTTTGCTTCACACTGAAAAATAAGGCATTCCCTCAAAAATAAGGCACCACCGAAGATACGCTACTGTAACTCTGGACAGGGGGGATCAGAGGGGGCGATGAAAATGGCACAGGAGGATCAGAAGGGGTTACTAAAATGGTAATCCCCCCTTTGAGTCTCCTGTGCCATGTTGATTCCTCCCTGTATCATTCTAAGTGTTCCCCCCACCCTGATACCCCAGTGCTGTATTCTTCTTTATGTAAAAATTAGACATCCCCGAAAATAAGACGTAGGACATCTTTGGGAGCAAAAAATTGTATAAGACACTGTCTTATTTTTAAGGAAACATGGTAACCCCTCTAAAAAAAATACAACCCACCTGACCCTTCTGTGAGATCAGGACCATGGATGGGAACTCACCATGGTTCTGTTATATTCACACATCTATGGGAAAAGCCTCCTGAAACTGCTGCAGGGTGCATTAGACTGTAAGCTCTTGGGACCCCTAGTGATCTTCTGACGCATCTTATCGATACTAATCTATAAATTGCCAATGTAGCTCTATAGGATAAGGTTCTATAGGATAAGGATGCCAGTCGTTGGTCCCTGTTGGCACTGAATGAACCCTTGGATGCATGCAGCTCATCCTTGCGGATACGGGGGACTAGCATGACAAGACACATACAGCACAAGGACTGGCACAGAATACACATGGAGGGTGAGGGGGGCACACGGGGTATGGTGGGGGGAGGGGGTACCTTCAGTCACATAGTTATGGTCCCGGAGAAAGCTGTGGTTAATCTTTCGGGTGTCCACGTCCTCGCCCATTGACATCAGGATTACTCAGCATGCCTATCCGCAGTGGACTGATGGAATCAGCAGAGGTCGCCGCAAGAGCAACATCCATACTGGCACCGGCTAGCAGAGGGAGCGAGCCACCGAGCCCGGCGTCATCCTCATCCCTCGGGGCACAGCCATGCAGCACGGTGACAAGGTCAGGGGCAGAGAGTGGGCACTGCGGAGCCCGGGCAGCGCTGCCTGTCTGCACTGCCTACAATGCTGCTCTGCTGTCATCTCTCTGCAGCATCATCATCGCCCCTCCCCAGCAGCTTCTTCTGGCCCAACCACACAGGACTCACTACAAATGGCTCTGCAGCTGGGGGTGGCACTGACCCCTGCACCCTGGTGTGTGCCCACTTATAGGGGCAGTACAAGGATGGGGACTATGGGCACACTGCTCCTAAAATCATCTTCCACATCTTTCTTTGTAACTGTCTGGATGAGGAAGCCAGTTCCAGACCCAATAGGGTGATGTTTTTGTGAGCTGTAAAGAGACTTCTGACTCCACTTAGGATCCCAGTTAGCTTGTTTGGCTAAATAAACCCCAACTGTCCTGAAGCGGGCACAAAAATGAAGAAAAAATAAAGGTATACCTGGGGATAAAGTTCCTGAGCAATGCAGGATTAACCCCTATGCAGGGGTTAATCCTGCATTGCTCAGGAACTTTATTCCAACGAATCGTTAACCACACTTATATGCCTTACTAATAGGCTACTGCTTTGTTTACCTCTCATGTAAAGACACCAAATGTTAAGATCTACCAGCTTTTGAAATGCTCTTGTTTTTAATTATCGGCTATGTCCGATTAATGTACATGCCTTTTTTTGATAAAACCAGTTTTATACCTTATATATCCTTCTATATTGTGGCCGCTAAAGTCCCCTTGCCCTTGGGGTTTACCCGGGAAATTTGGCAGAAGGAGATGTTCTCCTCTGTTTCCTACTATATACATGAATAACCATAGTTGGGCGAGGTCGAAGTCACCACAAGCTCCTTTCATGGTAACCAGAGTTGGGTGAAAAAGTAGTCACCACAAGCTCCTTTCCATGATAACCATGGTTGGGTGAGGTAGTAGTAACCACAAACTCTTTCCCATGTTATTGAGGGCCCGCGTCACCTTTAGATCCTAAGCCCCCATAGAAAAGTGATAAAACACTTATAGTAGGAATATGGGGGAGATTTTCTCCCTACTTCCTGTTATGGCTACAGGGGAGCAACTGAGGGGCAATGTTCCAATACAATACTTTTGAAAATGCATCCAAGTTAGAGTTCTTTTTCTATTTAAAGAGCAAAAATATTTTTTATGATAATCATTATATTTAAATGTGACCATACAATACCTGGCTATATAAAAGGTACATTTTTAATTTTGCAGACACGTCTCATAATTTATAAGTTGTGATTTGAGCGTACAATGTCCCAGAGTCCTTACATGTTACAGGATTACAAAGTCCGGCTTTGCGGCAAATTGTTCCTAGAAATAATTGTCTGCAGTTATGATCTGGAGTGCCCCCAGCTCTACTTACTTCGTATAATCAGACATTTCAGATTGTTTATCCAGACATGGAGGATTAACTTTCCCCAAATGGAATATTCCAGCTATGCGTGGTTGTTGGCAAGTTGACATCATGTGCTAGTCTAGTATATCCTATATCTAGGATATGTTCAAGTGATGAAATATTCTCAGAAAAATTTACAAATTCAGCCTTCCCTCTGTCCTACTTCGAAAAACCTAAACACCCATTAGAACAGTGAGCAAACATTTTGACTCGTGGGCCACAATGGGTTTATACATTTTTAAGAGTGGCTGGCCGCCCGGCCCAGGGTCCTCCCAGCCCGGGTGGGTAGTGTAACCTGAATTACACAACTCATATACACTGTGGGGGGATCAGCTCCAAACGATGCTCCAAAAACAGCAATTGACAAGATTGTGATCCTTTTTAGGGCTCCTGCCCGTGTTTATTTGCACACAGTTCAACACAAAACTCGCACTCGCAGGGGTTAACATCCCAATGAAATAAAAGACAATAGAAAAATGCCAATCCTCCAGGCTCTGCAAACGTCCAGCTTCCCAGCAGGAACAGGTCCTGGCCTCACGCGCTCTGTGATCCCCTTTTTCCCCAGCTCCAGTAGCCACAGGTCTAGGCCCCATACTCCTTGTGTGCCTCCCTGTCTACCCTCAGAAGCCCACGGTCTCATACTTGGTCTGAAGCTGTGTCTCCAATATCTATCAGGAACCGTGTCTCCAGCATCTATCAGAACCCCCTGACACACTGGTCTCTGCTCCTTTTGTGGAAACACACCTGACTCCACTCACCTGCAAACAGGTGTTAACCCTTTAGTGAGCCCTGGGGGAAAAGGAAGGCCCACCCAGTTTCTTCCTTCCTATCCCAGAGTCCGGGAGACCTTTAAGAAAACTAAAACAAAACACAAAGCACCCTAATGGTGCTGGGCAATAATCATTCCCGGGCTACTTCCAGGAACCACCTAATGGTCTATTTACACAGTGACAGATGACCAGTCTGTCACAACACACACACAAAACAGGTAAACAATTTGAATCTGTAACCTTTATTTAAACAACAAGTACAGTTTCACCTCACCTCATCCCCATGTACCTCTGTGCTGCTGATCTCCTCCGGGCTCTTTTCACTCCCTTTCTGTTCTCATGAGCCAGTTGCCGCACAAAAATGGGCATTTGTAATCTTCATTAGAATCCTTGTGTGACACAGGAGAATAACCAGGAAACCAGGACAGAGTGTTGTCACCCTATGAAAAGAAGTTACTGAACGAGAATATAGGCCAAGGTCGGCAGTTGTTTTCGTTTGCTTACATTTCTTTTAACATTTTATTTTGACAAGGGTTAATGAAACATCAGAGGTGAGACAGCCCTGATCAGTTACACTGACTTTTTATAGAACCATGTTATCCCTTGACAATCTAGGATAGCTTGTTATTACATATAACAAGGGGTGCACAAAAGTGGTCCTTCAGTACGCAAATGGGGTCAAACCAAGTAATGCGGACCTATATTGTTGTTACTGATTGCATTTGCGTATGGAGGTTTGAGTTTGACTGTCACAGAGAAATCGTCAGCTTCCCCCCTCCCTCTCTCCTCCCTCTATCTGTGAGAACAAGCTGAGTGACAACAAGTGCTCACTAGCGACACTCTGGCTGAAATGGGTATTGCAGCTACACTGTATCCTGCATACACTGTTGTAAAATTTTAATTTTTTTAGTTGCCAAAATTCTTTCAGTTTTCTTGTTATATGTATAAAATTTATGTCACAGGGAAACATTAATATAACTGAAAAGTTGCAGTTAGGGGTGTCAAATTGGGAATGTAAATGACTAAAATAAGATTGGACTTTTAAGGTTGTTGGAGATCTGGGGATTGAAATGATTCAATATGTAAGGCCATGTGTCCACTGATATTTCCATGAGATGGGCGAAGAAACATGCACAGCGGAAGATTTGCTGGAGGATTTCTTGTGACTTGCAGGCAGTTTGCCCATGGTTTAGGGTCCTATTAATTGAGCATACCAAAGACGCGAAAAAACGCTGCTAAATGCTTGGAGACACGCCAGCTGGTGACCTGTGGATGGAGACAGCTTATCAGAGGATCAATCAGGAACAGGGAGATCCATCTGCAGCAGAATCTACCATGCAGGAAGCTGATGCAGAGGACAGTGAGGGAGACAATGAGGAAGACCACCCTATATATGGGGTGAGTACCAAACACCATCTCCTAGTATTCAACTGAGGAGCTCACTAAAAAAGTAATATGCCCCCCTGCATATAGTTATAATTTGGGGTTATTGGCCATGGGTTCAGTTGTTGTTCATAGGGGATTAGGGACTAAGGTTTCCAGCATGCATATAGTCTGTTAGTGGGCCATGGGGGACAGCGGCCAAGCACGCCCATGAATAGACACGGTCAAAAATTGTGAGTGGATGCGATTTTTAACTGCGTCCATTCATTCTCTATGGACGTAATCTGGGATCAGCTGCATTGAACTGTTTTAAAAAAAAAAAAATGGTATCAGCCGCAAGCGGTGGGTCCCCAATGTGGGAAGAAGCCCTTACATGGAAGCTGCTGGCAGGCATGTATGTCTCTCTGCTATTCTGCTTCTATCAGCAGGGCTCTGCTGGTAGAAACAGTACAGCACAGATAAGCATTTGGCTTTGGCAGCATCTCTCATCTGACACAATTAACCAGGGAGCACTTTTTTTAAAAAAACGTGCCACGTGCAAACCCCCGGAGTGGTTAAACACATGAAATTTTACCAATGCTCAACCCACCAACCTTGGAAATGGCTTCATCCTCCGTAGACTTACCAACCATAAAGCTGGCCATACACGTGTCGGATTCCATGGCCAATTGATCACTCACCCAATTGAT
>CM070032.1:213777804-213791502 GCA_036250615.1 Ptychadena robeensis
GGGGTTGTGGCTGGGACGGCTTACATTTATTCACATTGTTACATACCTTGATATACTCTGGGGCTAACTCATCTACAATGGCCTGGCATGTCTCCAGCACAATTCGTCCCAGAGCTTGTGCTGAGATGGCACAGGAGAACTTGAGGTCCTCGTAGGAGCATCCTGTTGCCAGGAAGCGCAGGGTGGCTATCAGGCGTTCCTCCACGGGGATGGCCTTCCGCATCGCTGTGTCCTTCTTGGTCAACCACGCTCTAGGAGCATGGGGAAGTTGTGGTCCGTCATGCGCAGGTAATTTTTAAAGTCATCGGGGTGATTGTCCCTGAGATGTCTGAGGAGGGGCATGTTGGAATAGGTGTCCCTTTGGAGGAGCCAGGACTTGGCTCATAGCCTTCTCCTCCTCCTCCTCCTGCTCTCCTTCTCCTCCAATTCCCACAGCAGGAGTGCTGCCACCAGTCGTCTCCTCCACCCACGGCTGAAGGGCATGCTGTCGGTGTGGTTTGGCAAGGTACAGCAAATGTGATGGGAAAGCCGCACAGCCTCTTTATTGACTTCTGCTGGGAAATGGATACACCCATCCTGATGAGGTCATGGCCGATCGACTGAAAGTGGGGAGTCTGATCGATCGGACACGGAATCGTCCAGGAATCGGTGGCCTAAGGTGGTATGGCGCGATCGGACAGACTTAATTGGCCGATCGATCGGACATCCGATTCCCTCTGGCATCACCGGAATCGATCGGATGGGTGATCATTCGTTCATGGAATCGGCACAGGTATGGCTAGCTTTATTCCACCAGTGTCTGGCCAGCTGAATAGAGCTAGGTAAGTCATTGTCATACCGTTGTACATGTAAGTACATCACTGTGAGACTACAGGTGCATTTCCTCAAAGAAAATAATAAATATCACCAAATAAAACTTTAGATTTATTTTTTCAGAGACTTGTGTTTCTTTTTATCCTGAGAGAGGACAGATCGCTTGTCTGCACAGCCCATCTGTTTCATTACAAATTCAGTGTACATACCGCACACTCCGACATTAATTGTATTGACACATAAGCCTGAGTGCTGGCTGGGCAACTTAGAAGCATTTGTTCATTATGGAAAACATGTTCTTTACAGACATGCTGACTGCATGGTTTAATGTGCTGACAGCACTGGGTGGAAGGTGCATTGCATTTAAGTAAAAATACAGCCTCCAGCTATTACATTTCAGGTTTATTATTATGTCAATATGGTTTTCTTGTTGTCACTTATTAAAAAGTTACTTACAGCTGCTGTCACAGGCTTGGCACACCGAGTCCTCATGTTATATGTAAATGAGTAAAGCAAGTCTTAGACATAAGACTGTACTCGCCAGACTTGTGAAAAATCTTTGATGCCAACTATTCTAAATGGTACCAATCTCGTTTACTGAGAACATTGTCTACAGTGAACAATGCTGTAGGACTATTATACTTTTTCTTCCATGAAATAGCCACCTAATAACCACCACCAACTCCCCCATTATCATCTGTCCTGATTGCTAGTTAACCTCCCTAGCGCACTGCTGATGTACAGATTTCGGTACAAAAAAGGTAAAAGCGCACCATAGACTTTAACGGAAAAAACTTTTTTTTACATTGTATGCCTGTAATTTCCCAAAGTCTGTCCATACCGGAGTCTGGTGACATCCTGAATATGATAACATGTTCAGATGCTTTGTGATTAACTCACAATATCAGATAATGAAGATTTCAATAATTAACTGTATCAGGTAAATTAGCACTGCAACCACTAGATGGCGCTGCAGATGTGCCAGGTTACATAGGAGAGCATGGGGGGGGGGGGGGGGGAATCCGTTAGACTCTTCATTAGATCAGAGACACACAGATCAGTGAGTTTGCTCTCCTGTGTCTCCGATCTCTGCTTGACGAACCCAGTATGTCCACTGCTGTTCTGACAGGTCAGAGCTAGATGAGCTGGGACCGTCAGGAACGGCAGGGGGGGTTAAAGCTCACCCAAACCCACCAGATAAACTTTTATCCCTAGCTAGCCAACCCCTATTATTGGGGCCATCTGTAAATAAAATATAAAAATCCTTACCTCCAGTCACTCCTGTCTCTGGCCCCCTCTGAAGAACGCCGTGGCAGAACGATGTGTCTGATTGAACATTCTTAAACTGCAGCTATTCTGGAGTATTTTACTTTTACTTCATGTCCATTAAAAGACATTGTATCTGGCGCCCCCGGTGGCCATTTGCATCACTGCAGCCTTTGCCTAAAAGACTAAAGGCTACACAGAAGTTAATTTTAAACGGACATGTTGTGTCGCTCCAGGTGGCCAGCTGCGATCTGGGGCAATTTTGCAGCTGATCGATTGCCGATTGCTCCAGACCAGCTCAGATCATCTAATATAAGCTTGCTGCTGATAAGAAAGTGTAATTGATTAGTTAGGCATGGCTGCTTTTTACCCTCTTTATTCCTATACAAGTGGTAAATGTTTACTTTATTTTTACACACTAATTCTGCATTTTAAGACCAGATAATGCACTGATAGTTACAACATTGAGCTAAGTACACAATTAAAATCGTTGTCCTTGTTGGACCAACAGTTTTGTTTGTTGCTTTTGTACATACAGTACATACTCATTCTGTTCTATGTATAGGAAAAGGGAGGAAGAGCATGCGGCACCCCACTAGTGATGAGCGGCATAGGCAATATTCGAATTCGCGATATTTCGCATTTTTTTTTACTAATATTCGATTCTATATTCGCAATTATAATCACCTTGTAATTACGAATATCCGCCGCCATATTCGTGAATTTTGCGAATTCTCGAATAGCCGATATTCGCCGAATATATTCAAAATTCGAATATTCGAGCTCAAGACCATATCCTACAACTTAGAAGTCAATGGCTGTTGGGCAGGATGGTGGTTGATAGAGAAGAACCTTTAGTAAACTTTCTATTTCCCATGACTATACTGTCTGGGTGGAGGTCCTGGAACACTTTGATAAGTTCTTTACCAAGGAACACATTTTTTTTCAGCAAATCTTATTTCAAAATTGTATTTATAAAGTTGTTTTCTAAAGGTTTTAAAATGGGAATGGAACTGTGTATGATGGACGCATACGAATTTTGGAGGCTGAAGATGTGACTTGAAAATGAAGTAGGTATTGATCATGGACTCATGTTTTATAATAGGGTGAGCACTATTTACTCAGCAGCTACTCAGCAGCAGAGTCAACATATGACAGGTTAACATCATGGCTTGCACTCCTTATGCATGCGGCTAAGTGGTTTTTTAAACACCCCTTTGGTGCCTGTAGCACAGTCAGTATGAAAGGTTAAAGAGCAGTAACGTTGTGACAAATTGTGGCGATATAAAGGCTAATGTGAGTGGCTGTTGGGATGTAATCTCTCTGGAGACAACGTGTAATGGTAATAAAAGATGACACGATAAAATTGATAACGGTAAGGGCAGCAGCTGGAGGTCCTTGTTCTAGTATGGGGAATGATTCAGAAAGTCAGCGAGTGGTTTATTGTGTAGCAGCATGTGTACACATGTTTATCGGAGAACTGCGGGATAACGCGTAATGACATATCAAGAGCCCAAACAATTGGTGACAAAATAAAAAAAAAACATGGCAGAGATTCATACAATTGAAAATATGGAGAACGAAGTGATACAGTTGCTCCTAGAGCTACCAGCTTTGCGTATAGGGCACCTGATGAACAATAGGTAACACATATGGAGTTCCCCAATTTTGAAAACCCTGGACTACTTTAGTGTTGATCATGAATATAACAATTTTTTATTGCGAATATCAGCACTTTGAGAATTCATGAAGATCTCTAATACAGTGTTATATCTTTGTAATTGCGAATATTCAAGATTTTTTACATCAGTACCCAGAATTACCATGCATTCGCAATATGCACATGTACAAGTGTAGACTTGCACAATAAGGTGTGACAGACTGGTCATCTGTAACTGTGTGAATGGACCATTAGGTGGTGTCCTGGAAGGAGTCCATTAGGTTACTGAAGCCCTCATGGACTCTTGGATAGGAGGGATGGAACTGGGTGGGCCTTACTATTCCCCCAGGTACATTCAAAGGGTTAACACCTGTTTGCAGGCGAGTGGAGCTGAGTGTGTCACCACAAAAGTTGCTGGGTCAGGGCTTCTGACCGAGTAGAAGACAATGGCTTTTTGAGACAGGGGGAAACAAGGAGTGTGGGCCCAGGCCTGTGGCTACTGGAGCAGCTGATACAGGGGGCTCATAGAGAGTGTGGGGCCCAGACCTGTTGCTGCTGGAAAGCCGAGCCAGGTTGAATGTTTTGAAAGCCAGGAGGATTGACATTTTCAATTGACTTTTGTTTCTTTTGTATATATAACCCCTGCAAGTGCTGTTTAGGACCGGTTTGCTAATAAATACGGGCAGGAGCCCCAAAGAGACACTTGTATGGTGGATTTACTTGTTTTGAAAGCACCCCTTTGAGCTGAACCCCCACAGAAGGTAATAATCACTAATTTATTGCGAATATTTTGTGAATACCAATAGCTGTAGAGGACATGGGGACACCGGATCATTTATTCAGGTGAGTATTTTACGTTGGTAATCATATGGAATAGTGTTATCAATGCAGAACGCCAGGAGGGATAAAATATGGGGTTCTGTACATAGCAAGGGATCAAATGATATCTAGTGTCTCTCGCTGCCCCTGAGCCCAGGTTGCAAAATGGTTGCAAACATTGATAGTCCCATATAACCAAATGCTGGCATACTAGTATTATCAAGGTAAAGGTGGGTCTTTCCTTCATGTTTTGTTCCTATTGCCATATTTAAGACAACATGTAAGGGGAAATGGAAACATTTTGAGTTGTCATCAGGTAGGACGGGCTCCCATGAGAAGTTGGGAATTTCATTTACTTGATGAGATTTCTATTCATTTCCAATTTCATCTTAACCTCCCTGCTGAGGTCCAGATTTCTGTACCAAAAGTGCACCATAGACTTCAATGGTAAATTTTTTTTGTCGTAGCTTGTAACTTCCCAAAATATGTCGTACATGGTCTAAAGACACCCTGAATATGATAATGTTTGAAAAAACAATTATGTAATAAAAAATTTTTTTAAATAAAAATAATATAAAAAAAAACACAAAAATTAGGAACAAAACTATGCTGTATGTACTAAATATGGCGCCAAAAAAAGTCTCTGGTGCCCCATTTCCCATTTGGCCACTTAACCCTCTCTAACCTGGTGTGATACAATCACCAGGAGAAGGGGTGTACGTGCAAATGGGCAAATTGGGGCATCAGGGACTTTATTCTGGCGATATTTCTACATAGGGGGTTTTAAAGCAGTTTCTACATAGAAAACTGCTTATTCTATTACGTGTATAAAATTCTCCCGCGCAGCGGGGGGGGGGGGGTGGGGGGGAGAAGGCACGAGCAGCCTCGCAGCCGAGGGAGCATGTCACATGGGGACTCGGGACAGGTGAGTATACGCTATCCCAGGCCCGCATTGTACTGGACGGCGGCACAGCGTGATAGTAGCAGTTGGAGCGATGGACGAGGTGCTGCCGTCCATAACGCTAGGGCGGTTAATAACAGGAAGTGAAGACAAAGCAAAAATACTCAACTTTTTTTCTTAACCCTTGCTTTCTTGAAGTTTAAGCAGAATTACTCTATATTGACATTAAACCGAGATTTAACAAATAACATAACAAAAACTTGCTCTAGTCTGCACAAAATTCACCTTTCAACTTTTGGATGAAAAAGCCTGAATTCTACCCAAAATTTCAACTAGAATCTGAATTTTTACTTAAAAATATGTTATAGCTTTCATCACAAATATCATCATTGCTAATTTTAATTGAATATTAGTTTTAGTAAAATTCAAGATCATATTTAAAATTCCCCATTATTTGTGACGTGCCGATATTAGCTCAACACTATCACATGAAAGTCAAGGCTAATTTTGAAATTGATAATTCGAAACTTCTGCGTTGAAAATTCGATTGGGAAAATCAAAATTTAAGTCAAATCTAATTTACTTAAAGCAGTTTTAAACTAAAACAAAAAACGCACATACGTGAAATAAGCACATTACTTACCTGTCAGCAGTTCAGATCCTGGAAAACTGTTACACAAAAACAAATAAAATGACTTGCCTTCTTCATGTTTTATCTGATGGTGGCAGCATGTTGATCAAGGGCAGAGAAGCCACTTCCGGATCCATTCTTCTCCAGGCAGCTGACAACAACCCACCCCCTTTCTCCCCCGCACCCCCGCCTACACTGACATAGACTTCTCTGCAGCTCCGTGTGGGGGGGAAAAGGGGGGGGGGGGCACTCGGCGGGATCCATCTAGCTGTGTGAAGAGAGGCTTCTCTCTCCCCTCTTCACAAAGTCTCACAGATATGACGCTGACTCAGAATTCCTAGTAAACCCTGCAGCTTGTTACATCCTGCCTAGGCGAGATGTAACACAGTGGGAGGGACTGTCTCTAAAAAGACACCCCTCCTGCTGTCAGAAATTGTTTTTTTTTTGGGTTTTTTTCCGGGGATCTCTGCAGTATCAGCTGAGCTAAAGCCAATAATGAAGAGTGACCTAACAGGTGGTAGGTCCGCTTTAATTTCGGACATTTTTAGATATGACTGACAGGAGTCACTGCAGGGGCCTAGATGTGAAGTCTCAACGTTGTCTCTCCTTTAAACTTCTGAGCATTTTTCCCCTGTGTAGCTCAGGGGAAAGTTTGCTGACCACGCAAACTCTCCCTAGGCTACACTCAGGGATACTCCCCTATTCCTGGAAAGCCTGGCGATTATGAGTACTGGCATGGGGCCGTGCTATTGACCTCCATGTTTTTCTTCACAGTGATTGCCCGTGAAAGTGTATCACAGGTAAAACGCTCAGAATGTTAAAACAATAAAGCTAGGACTGCGTTTTTCCCCCCAATCATATGCTGGAGCAGCATGGTCTATTTAAAGTTACATTGTGGTCATTACCCACACAAAAACTGGGGTCACAAAAAGGCCAAGTGCCCCACCCCCTAATTTTTGATCAGCATGAACCAAATGCAGGGAAAAGACGTAGTTTAAAACTATTTTTGGATTCTGATGATTTCCTCCAGTTCTGAGTAAATGAATTAAAAACATCTTTCTAGTTATTTTACATCCAAGCAGGTGCATGAAATCTAATCTCAAACATGTCGCTGATTACAATGCTCCAACTAATTAGGTATTTATAGAAAACAAAGTGATTAAGAAGCAGTTTGTTTTGATTGAGCGGTTTTCTGAAGATTGTTTATGCCCCCAGCAGTCTCTCTTTTTTTGCCTTGTATATAAATGAGCTCCAGCGGTTCATGTTCTGAAGCTTCAATCGGTGGGTTTTATTTTCGCCTCACCTATACGGTGTGTGCACAATAATATGGGTCACACCGAGGTCTCATATTTAGGTATTGCAGAGTGCAGTACAGAGGCTTTGCTATTACCCATTCCTATATTTCAGTAATTCAACTTCAAAGGTGAAACTAATCTATGAAACAGACTGATTACATACAAAGATAGATATTTCAGACCGTTTTTTGTTATAGTTTTGATGATAATGACTTACAACTTATGAAAAATCCAAAATCTAAATCTCAGAGAATTAGAATATTGTGAAAAGGCTCCATATCTTAGTCTAAGTGCCAGACTCTAATCGGCTAATTTATCCAAAAGACCTAAAAAGGTTTTTTTTCTGAGCCTCTCAGTCTGGTTCAGGAGTTCAGGAGGAGGATTCACAATCATGGGAAAGACTGACAGTTATGCAGAAAACCATCATTGACACCCTCCATAAGGAGGGAAATCCTCAAAAGGTAATTGCAAAAGAAGATGGATGTTTCCAAAGTGCTGTATCAAAGCACATTCATAGAAAGGTATGTGGAAGGGAAAAGTGTGGAAGAAAAAGGTGCAGAAGCAGCAGGGTTCACAGCCTGGAGAGGATTGTCAGGAAAAGCCCATTGAAAAGTGTTGTTGAATTGCACAAGGAGTGGACAGAGGCTGGAGTTAGTGCAAGAGCCAACACACAGATGGATCCAAGTGCTGGTGAGACTTAAGGTGGGTTTACATGTGTAGATTTTTTCTTCAATCAACTGCCAATTGGATTTTTTCTTCAATGTCATGGTCGAACATTGTTCGTTCATTTATCAAATGTAAAATTTTTGTTAGTTCATCCCGATATCGAATGAAAATACATTTGAAATTACAACGATAAAAATTTACCAACATGTTGATGACCTTTCAAACTATTTTATGTTCGAGGTCGAACAAAATGTATCCATCGAACAAATTGGCCATTCTAGATTTTTGCTCAATCAACCCAAAAAAAGTTCGTTTTTCATTGATCAAACGATCTGGTCACTACCAGAGAGCACTCCCAGAGGGAGGTGCTGGTGAGACTTACCCAATGTCACTTCTTCAGACGATCTTCTCTCTCCCCAGGTGGCTATGCTATTGATAGTTGGGCATGATGCCATCCTGGGCAATCGCCCATGTTGCCCATGCCTAAAACCGTCACTGCATGCCACGCTGCATTGAGGCAGTTATCGATGCAAAAGGGCCCCAAACCAAATACTGAGTACATATGCAAGATTATATTCTTCAAATTTTAATATTTGTTTAATTGATTTCATATAATATTCAAATTTTATGACAAAAAAGCTGGCCCTAGATGTATAGATTTGCAGTCGCTTTTGTGAGCGTGCACAGCGGTCTCTTTGCAACAAATGCTTAAAAGTTCATTTGTCCATCGGACATGTCCTCAATTTCTTTAGCTGGGAATAGACGGTTCGCTTTACCGTCTATTCCTTATCTGATTCTCTGCACTAGGAGTGGCGTGATGACGTCACCACGCCTGCCTGCTAGTGCCGAGAATCGGACGGCCCTCTTTATGTGCAGCTTATTACTTCGGCTGGGGGCAGCGGTCCCCAGCCGAACTAATGGGATCGGGATAAAATTTACCGCCCTGTCAGATAACTGTGCGATCCGACAGGATGGCTGATTTTAGCCAAATCCTCGTTGGTTGCAGCCTCCAATTCCTGCACGATCCGATCCCTGAGGGACACGGGAGCGTGCACGGCATCAGATTGGGGATTGGATTGTGCAGGAATTGGACCGTCTATGCCCAGCTTTAGACCTATCCCGTTACATTGGATGGGGACCAGTAATCCAAAGTAATGGCCAGTACACAATTCTCTGCACGACTGGGTGATGATGATGAGAAATCGTCCAGAAAAGGAGACGTCTATGGGCAGCAATAGAGTTGGGGTTTTCATAAACAATAAACCAGAATTATCCAAATTATAACAAATAAAGGCAGGAAATATCTCGCTTTGCATGTGATCAGTCTATTTCATATATTAAGTTCCCCTTTAAAGTTAAATCACTGAAATACAGAAACTTTTGGATAATATAAAACATTTTCACAGATCACCTGTATATGAACCTATTGAGGATAATGTATCATTTAATGTAGTTTTTCTGGAGTTCCGCCTTAAGATTAAAATAACACTGTAGAAAGTCTACAGTACCTCTACCATCCATATTATACGCATTCATGTGTACGTACTACAAACAAATCTCAATACTGCAGATTGAATATGACATGTGCAGCACTAACATATGGTGTGTATAGTTTTTATATGGTTATCATTGAACTGATTTAAAAGAAACTGTATCAGTATAAAATATATAAGAAGTTATATTTAATTATATAATTTTGCCATCTGGTAACGTGTTTACTGTATGTAATCCAAATACATGACACAGTTGTGACACTGAATAAATTGGCAATGAATATGGGCCTTCTATGTGTTAAAGGGCCGAGGCACCCGTAACAGATATTTCTTAAGGTGGAATCTGGTCAGCTCTATCTTATCCTCTGACTTTTTTTTATATTTCAGTAATAAATTATAAATAACATTTATGATATATATGAAAAATAAGAGAAGGATGCAGGGGCAGGACCCATGTTTTTCACCCCCCTCCATACTTCTCCATTGAATAAGTGATCCTTCTTTGTTTTCTAGTTTTTCTTAGTAGAATATGGGAACTTTACACCCAAACAAGACAGCCCATCAGATAGATGGAACAATTAGTGTTATTCTCTTTTCTTGCATTCCAATGATTGGATTGCATTTCTACTGCTGTTATTAAGCTTGGAAATATTGTTTGTTTTGGTTGTAGGCATTATTCACACAAGCACCCCCATGTTAACTATATTGTGCAGATGCCCCAATAGCGACCAGGAGAGACCTAATATTTCTGACTAGTGATGGCTGAACTTTGTCCAGGTCCTTCCGTGAGCAGGCGGATCGGCCTGTTCACGGGAAGATTCAAATTCCTTGCCTGTTCGCAGGGAATTTGAATTGAAAAAACGGAAGTCGACATCACTGACATCACTTCCGGTACCTCTAATGCACAGTTCCCGATTTCTCTATCCAGACGTGACGTCACTTCCGGGTTAAGCCGGTTTTCTTTCATGAGAGACAGACTTCTCTCTGTGGTCTCTCATGAAAGAATTCTTTCACTGGCCGGATTGTTATGCTCCTGATCCGGCCAGTGGAAGAATAGTCATCTTCTTCCACCCGTACAGTTCACCGGGGAAAGAAAAGTGTTATGTTTGCGGCAGAACTGTCCACCTTGCGGACAGTTCGGCCGTCACTGACTTAATTGCAGCATTTCTAAATGCCCATGTCATACCTGTCAAGTTTGGGCATCACAAAACCGGGGGGCGTACAGGAAGTGACATTAGTGACGTCACTTCCGGCATATGGATCGTGGTTCTTCCGCGTTCCATGTTCCGGAAGTGACGTCACTGACGTCCCTTCCGTCGTCCGCCGGTTACTCTCCCTGCTAATGTCCCACCTGCTTGTGCTGATAATGTGCGGGGTGGGACATTAGCATGGAGAGTTACGCCCCCTCCCTGCTAGATCAGCTCAATTTCAAGAACCCGTGAAAAATCTGGGATTTCTTGAAATCTGGATTTGGCAGAGAAAGCCACATAAAAATGACTTTCCAGGCCAAAACGGGAGACTTGACAGGTCTGGCCCATGTAAATGCCCCCTTATTGCATTGCCTATACAAATGTTGTTTCATTATATTTGTAAATTTCTTTTTTTCTCAATATATCACACTATATGCTTTGTGTTTTAAAAACAGTTTATTTACTGCACAAATTTTTACATAGATAACCAATGTTACCTTTCACACTGCATGCGTTGCGTTTTTAAAACTCTATGCATTTTTTAAATAATTTTTCATGCATTTTTCATTGATTTGTTCAAAAACGAAAGTGCAAAACCCAAACGCAGATGTAATGTGAAAAACGCATGCCTTTTTTTATATATGCAGAAATGCAAGCCTTTAAAAAAATGCTTATAGTGTGAAAGGGCCCTTTACACACTTTATGCAGGCAGTTGTCAATCAACGTTGTGGTCCTTATAGGCAAACCCCTAAAAACCAACCGGGAAATGCAAATGGTTGGGCGGCTGCCGTTTTCCCTCACCAGCAGCAGCCTACTTCGTACAGCTTGTCATTCTATGTTCTGATCTATCTATGTTTCTGCCATCATTCGTGAACACGCCGGTATTGGCTGGGTACCAGGAGCACATTTCCCCTCCATAGCTGGTCGTTATTTAGCCAATAACATGTTTTATTGTGTGTTATAGAATGATGGCAGAGACATGGATAGATCATAAAATATCACACAATAAAACATGTTGAAAAGAGGTTATGTGAGGGGACCACTGGTAGCCAAATTCACCAACATCCAATATTACAATATGAATTTAAGGGGGAGAGGGGGGAACAAACCCTCAGGGGTGGCCAGCCCCGAACGGACTTTAGAGGTGAATAAATTAAAAAAGTTCCAATCAAGGGATTGACGTATATTACACTTTATTAACATAGTTTAACACGACATATTACATAGTATTAGTGTTCCAGGATAGCACTATCCACGTATTGTCACCATTGAGTTACATATCCTAAAAAGACATTTTTGGTCCTCCATACCATACATTACATAGTTAAAATTCATTAAATTAAACATCTTGATGATTCAGGGGTCAGTTCTATACTTATACTCCAATGCGTTTCCAACGCGTTTCGTCCCGTTGTTTTTGGGACTTCGTCAGGGATCCTTGGAGATCGTTTCTGAAAGCCATCAAGATAGCCATATATCAGTATCTTACAACATTCATAAAAGCATGGATTATGCCCTCGCTGGTATATCACTCCAAGGTTACAATATATCACAATATATTTATATATTCTTTCTACTGTTTTGTTTTTTATTCTATTATAATTTTATCTGTCTATTGCGGGTAGTGTTTCATATCAGGGACCACATAGCTGTGCAATGTAATATCTCATACTGTCTTATTAGTTTTAAGATCAATTTGTCTTACCCTAGTGCTTCCCTGACAGGAGCACTTTTTTAAATAGTAAATAATTGTTTTAGGCTTACCAGTGTTTGTGTTTTTTCTTTACCGTGGACGGATAGGTAGGCGCTGGGTCGATGTCTCCCAAGCCTCCCTCCATGGTCGTAGAGGCTACACCATTGTGTCTCCGGCATCTGGTGTATGGCTCCACCATGAGAACACTACCGTGGGGGGAAGGGCAGTCATATATATATTACAATGTCACTATTTAGATTATGCCGTCACCATGATAGTTCGGTGTCTTACTCAGTGGTGGATTAGATTATAGGCATGTCCACAGAGGACCTTTGCCTGAAACAAATAAAACATGTTATTGGCTAAATTGCATATGATGTAAAACAGATGTGATAATTTTGTATGATGAATGTATAATAAAGAAATACTTAAGGTAGAATTACACAAACTCATGCTCAGAACCCAGATAGCCAATCACAAAAAAAAAAAAAGAAAGGCTGAAAGGAGGCCTTAGGCAGCAATATTTGAGGATGTGATCCATAACTTGAAATTAAATTGTGTGTATTTACATGTAAATAAAAACATGAAAAGTCGTACACACCAGCCACAATGAGCATGTGTACAAACAAATGAATCAAATAAATATGATTTTTATAATTGTATATCACATGCAAGTTTTCGCCTCTTCTGTCTCATGGAACACATCGTATTTATCCTGCATCAGGCAAACCACTGGAGAGAACTGCAGAGAGAACAATGAGAACGTCTCAACACAATGTATTTGTGTCTCTGCAGGTGGATAATATGGGCAGGACATGTCATTAGGGTGCTGATGGTACATGGAGGGTTACAGTCTCAGAATGTGAGGTCTGTAGGGTCTGGGGAATTAGGACACAGTATATGGTTGTCTTCATGTGTACAGACATCATATTTTAAAGCACAAGGCTCCACAGGACACTTTGTCTCTGTGATCTCCGAGCATTGGCGTCAATTTACTGAGTGTTCACATGGGATCAACACTGTATGTTTACCTGTCACAGTATTCAGATGCAGAACAAAGACAAATGTAGACAATGCAACACTAAAGCTGGCCATACATGGTTGATTTTCCCGTCAGACAGATGTAAAAAAAAAAGGTTTTTCTCATCGATCTGGTGGAAATCAAATGCTGTTCAGATTGACCAAAAGTGGTCAGAATCGAACAAAAAGAGTAATGTCAGTAATTTGTGTCTATTGCACAAGAATCTGAAAAGATTTTAAAAGATTTTTAT
>CM070032.1:213791602-213807133 GCA_036250615.1 Ptychadena robeensis
GTTGGTAGATCTAAAGGTAGCCATACACAGGTCAATTTTCCACTCGATTTTTGACAGATCTGTCACTGGGCGCGTTCACGAGTTTGATCAGCAATCGATCGTCAGTCAATCGGGTTTTGATCACCCTGAACGATCGACCCCAAAAAATCTGAATCGACTAAAAATCAGATCGGACAATTAACCGACATGTTGGTTTTTTGGTCGATCGTTTGGCAATCAGAGTACATTGATGGACCCATAGCCCTATGCAGCAGCCTTTCCGATCGATGGATTTTGTGGAATCGGCCATTTTGGAGATCGGCTCATGTCCAAATCAGCTACAAATCGGATTCCCAAGGTGGTGTTGCATCGATTTCCGATCCGATCAATTGCCGATTCCTGATCGCCTAGAAAGATTGGATCAGCAATCGATCGGCATTTGATCACTGACAAATCGACCTGTGTATGGCTACCTTAAAGGATATCTGACAGAGAGATCTAAAGCTGAATGGCCAGCTTTATAGATAAAGACATTATTACATATACAAATTTAATTAATATAGGTGTTGTATTGACCCCTATGATCATTACAAAAGCGTTGAGCTCCGGCAATTGGCGCTAATTGTAAAACATAAAAACAAAAACAAATAATGAATTAAATAAAAAAGTAATAATTATAGAGGTAAAATTGACCACTATATTCATTAAGTTCGGCATACACGCATGGATTCCTATCAAGATGTCCTGCCCCTATGCCCTAATGCTGGCTCATCAGAGTCAAGGAGAGAGGAGGGGCTGTGAGGGATCTTCCCAAATTACTCATTACAGGTAAGTTTCTTTGTTTTTTATGCTTTCCTCAGCAGCTGGAAATGGAATAGTTTCATGGAGTACATGACACCTTCATGTAACATGTTCTGGCCTCTGCAGGCTCAGCCCAGGAGAGACAAACATGGAATTGCTATATGAAATCACTTGGCATATCCCATCTTCATTGTCAGAAAGGGAATCTTCCGAGGATAAAAGAAGGTAATCTGTATTGGCGGGGCGTATGATGGCTTAAGCCCCCCATACACGCCTAGATTTTCTGTTCAATCAACTTAAAAAGATCAATTTTGGTGGGTCAGGGAAATCTGTGATTGATTGATTGTTTGCCAACTGTAGTAACAGATATTTGATCAACTTTTTTGTAGATAGACTGAAAGTGTAATGAATTTCAATACAACCAATTAAAATTTACCAACACGTCCAATCCTTTTTCAATCAATTTTTTCCCCAATTTTAATTGGTTTAGGTTGATCTAACTATGTGGGCTGTCATAGATTTTCAATCAATCAACCAAAAAAATTGATTGAATCAAGTTGATTGGATGAAAAATCTGTACGTGTATGGGGGGCCTTACACTGAGCAGGTGGCACCGGAGTTTTGATCTGATTATCAGTTTACCTAAGGGACAGTAACGGTTTATATTAGAATAGTGCGCCCGTGTAATTAGCTACTCAAATGCTATTAACCTTAATGAGAATCATTACTGAAAATTCCATGAAATTTAGGTGCAGGTAGGTGATTGATATAAAAAAACAATGCACATACTAATACATTTAAATGTAAAAATAACTATAAATAGTTATTTACATTTAACTCTTTCACTAAATTGACTTTTCGGTGTCATGGTAGAAATACATTGACTGTTGGCCAATATAGAACACCTAACCTTGGTGTGAAAGAGTGAGCTCTAGTCTCCACTGCGTCAATGATTTTCAATGTATGCGTACCCACAGACCTACTCAGACGCGCATGTTTTTGATGCATTTTTTTGCCATGGGATTCAATAGCATTGAATTTTTACGCCATATTTTTGCACACGCCGGTGTAGTGTAATGCTGGCCATACACCTTTAGATCTCTCTGTCAGATATCCTTTAGATCTACCAACAACTATGTAGTGCCGGGTCCTCTGTGATTGAACACAGGTAGACTTGATGGTTTAGAAAGTCCCTCATATTACATGGTTTTGGTAAAACAAAAGGAGATCTAAAGGAGATCTGACAGAGAAACCTAAAGGTGTATGGGGACCCCAATGGAAATGCGAACATTTTCATACTATATAGGCAGTGAGAATGTTTTCATGTTTTTCTAGTAACTTCTGGATATTCCCTGTACAGTGTAGGGCATTTGCCCAGTAACAGTGGAGGTGCTGATGTGTCAAAAAGAGTATAAATATGATTGATAGGAGGGGCCAAGTTTTTCTGGACTGTGCCAGGATGAAAGGAGGGTCCCTGGTCTCCATCTTGCAGCTCTGGGGCCAAGTTCTTCTGGACTGTGCCAGAATGATAGGAGGGCCCCTGGTCTCCATCGTGCAGCTCTGGGGCCAAGTTCTTCTGGACTGTGCCAGGATGATAGGAGGGCCCCTGGTATCCATCTTGCAGTTCTGAGGCCAAGTTCTTCTGGACTGTGCCAGGATAATAGGAGGGGCCCCTGGTCTGCTCTGGGGACAAGTTCTTCTGGACGGTGCCAGGATGATAGGAGAGACCAGGGGTCCCTCCTATCAACACTAATTATCATTAGTGTTAAGCTCGAATACTCAAATTGAAAATAAATTTGGCAAAAATCAGCTACTAGAGAATTCGCAAATTTTGCGAATATTGAGGCGGATATTCTCATTTTAATAATTCACGATATTCTGCATTGGGATGCTTATGGCCACGGATTGCGAATATTGCAACTAGTTGTGAATATCGAATATTAGTAGAATCATTCAATATATATATATCGCAAATTCGAATATTGCCTATGTCTCATCACTAGTCTCCATCTTGCAACTCTGGGGCCAAGTTCTTCTGGACTGTGCCAGGATGGTAGGAGGGGCCCCTGGTCTCCATCTTGCAGCTCTGGGGCCAAGTTCTTCTGGACGGTGCCAGGATGATAGAAGGGGCCCCTGGTCTCCAATAGTATTAAGCTGGACTATTCGAATTGCGAATATATTCATTGAATATTGTCTATTTGAGAATATGGCTGAGATATTCACAATTTACAATATTTGCGATATACTGCATTGGGATGCTTATGGTTACGCATTGCGAATATATATTCGCAAGGGGAAGCTAAATAGCACATGTGACCGTTCATTTTGAAGAGAGGAGATGATTTTGCAATTGTAAATAGTCACGAATATTGAAACGAATAGTAGAAGAATTATTTGTGAAATATCATGAATTCGAATATTGCCTATGTCGCTCATCACTAGTCTCCATCTTGCAACTCTGGGGCCAAGTTCTTCTGGACTGTGCCAGGATGTTCCTGTGAGATTGGGCATCTCCACCAGTCCAAGGAAACACAGAGATTATCATTACCATGTGAGTCTCACTTCCCAGCCTGCTAGGGTCTCTAATCCCAAGGCTTTAACATAGCCTTGGGATAAGAGACAATTCTCTATTCACTTAAAAAGAAATAAGCACCCCCTACTGGGTTACTGCCTCAGCCAAGCTTTTTTTTATTAAACTTTGTAATGTTTGCAACGGTACCCTATGGACTGCACCCTCAATTAATCAATCGCAATTGATGTTTTTTTTTTTTAAGATTAGTGTTGATTGCGAATAGTCTAAACGTGAATAATTATTGCGAATATCGGCACTTTGTGGATTTGCAAAGATCTTGAATATAGTGCTATATCTTTTGAGGTTTAATATTAGTATTTAGTATTTAAGATTTTTTTACATCAGTACCTGGAACTACCGTGCATTGCGTTCGCAATATGCACATGTACAAGTGCCAATCTGCACAATGAAGGTAATAATGACTGGGGATCACAAATGATCTGATTTACTGTGAATATTGGGCAAAGAAATTGGGATATTTTGTGAATAGGAATATTGCTTGTACTGCTCTCTCACTATTAAAGATGTAAATGGCACATATTTTTTTAAACCAATAGGTGGGGATTTCCCTTTATCTAGGCATGGCACCTTTGTAGCCACAGATAGGGATGGCACGGGCAGCAAGAATGAGGCACCGACTTCCTGTTTCATAACAGGTTCAATGCCCTCCATCAACATTGAAGTTTAAGGGATCCAATATCGAAGGTTAAAGCCTCTTTACCACAATAAGTCTGCAAAAAGGATATTAGGGTTTGTTGAAGTAAAACTCGACGCATGTATGGGGACCTTATGTTCAGTTGGTGCTATCTACCGATCCTCCGCCAACAGTACGTCAACCTTTTGGCCAGCGGATCAGCAGAATGGCATGGAAACACCCGGTGCTGTAGGTAGGTAATGTGGATCGGCTCTGTCGGCAGCCCCTCCAACGAATGCTCTCAGGGGGCCCTCTAAACATAAGGTCACCATACAAGTGTCGATTTCACATACAATTCTTGCTCGATAGATCATTGTGCTCGTGCACGTCGATCAATCGTTTAAGAATCTTTGCGTACACCTTGAACGATCGACCCAAAAGCTGTAGGAATTGACCAGTGAATCGATCGTCCAGGAATCCGACATGTCGTTTTCTTTGGATCGATCAATCGCCTTCAAAGTGTATTGGTGGTGGTCATTGATCGACTCGTGCCATTGTATGACAATGACATCATTTTCCAGAACATTCTAGAAATCGATCTGGGAAAGTTGGATCGTTCAAAAATCGATTGGGCAAGGCGGGGTGTTAATCGATCGATCATCGATCGATTGTCAATTTTTCAGTCACTGTGAACGATCGAATTGATAGTCGATCGGAAGGAAACGACCGGTGTATGGGTACCTATACGATTATTCTGAACTCCAGACCCCTTCCACATCTGCTCTTAACAAGGTGTTTATTATTGTTATAAAGAGATATCATTAACTTGTAATCATCTCATTTACACGCCATTTGAATTAATTTGCAAGCTGATAGGGTAGTCTTCTGTCTGTTTCGGTGACCCATCTGGCAGTTGGAGTTGTAATTTGGCTACTAGGAAGAACAGCTGAACTCCTCATTACTAATGCAGCGAAACACTAAGCACATTGTCTTATCACCTACTGCAATGTGTGTTATGTTCATTTATTGTAATCTGCTAACTGCCTAAGGGTCCCCATACACCTTTCCATACAATTTCAAACAAATTTTATTCTACCAAAACCATGTAATATTAGGACCTTTCTAATCCTTACAATTACTACCGTATGTATTCTATCAGGGAAGACCCGGCACTACATAGCAATGGGAGGACCCAGCACTACAGTACATAGCAGTGATATATACCTTTTAATCACTATGTATTTGTAGCAGTGAGACCCTTAGGTCCTGCTGAAGAATGATGTTGGGTCTGGGCAGCGGCAAATGAAAGTTCTTTGAGACAAGTGTAGATGCTTTGAAACTTTATTAAACGTTGGCAAGTCTTCTAAAGGAGAGAGGGTGAGGGAGCAGGTATGGCTTGACCAAAGTAGAAAACCGGACCTCTTTGGACACTTCCCTCTTGACCCTTGGACGCTTTGCCTTGCTCACTAACCTTCCCCTGGCAGTTCCCACCTTCACTCCAGGCGATCTGTGATATGGCCCCTTCTTGTGGCAGCACGATATCTTTTAGCAGCCGGCAGATCCCTTTCTCTTGACCCAGTGACAGGCGCTTCCAGAACCCCAGGCAGACAGGTTAGCCTGACTTAGCTGGATACTTGTGCCTTGATCTCTCACCTTCCCCTGGCAGTCCTCGAACCCCAGGCAGACAGGCGCTTCCAGAAATCAATCCTCCAGCACATCTCCGTTCACAGTTCTCAGAAGGCAGAAGGCTTGCTGGGCCTTGTAGTGCATCCTAATTAAAAGAAGAGGATCAGCTCTTTGCTCAGGGCAGATTTGACAAAGTCTCTACCCTAGGAGTCACAGAGGCCTCAGAGAGGTATCTCTGGCTCACAGGAGAATACAGGAACACAGGAACACTTCAGACCAGCAGGGCCCCAGGAAGGGGATCCCTGGGTCACATTGAACCCAGAGGTGAGAGAGCTAAACGTTTATATACCCTTTGCACATAAAGAAATTATACTAAAATGGGTTTTTAAGGCACAGGAATCAAGAAGTAAAACAATAAATATTTATTTGTGGGGGAATAGACCTGTATCACACAGAGGTCTATTCACAACAAGTCAAAAGATCTTACAATACACAAAAAAAACCATACTTGTCTTCAGAGTTCATTATCAACATGTTTCGCCCGATTTGCGGGCTTCTTCAGGATCACAGAACAAGTATGATATCATAGGTTTCTAAGGTAAAATAATAATATAAATTACAATACACATAATATGTACAGTATGCAGCCAATTAAATGTATTTTGAACATATATTGCCTCTTTCCCCTCCTATGCCCATCATCTTCATTTATCAGTCTATAAATATGTGAATATATATAAGAAACGATATATAATGTGCACTAAAGAACATTGAACAGATATATAAATATGGAGAATGCTTACCCCATCTCAGTGGGTCACTAACATTCGCAGAATCTGGGAATGTGTAGGATGGTCCCCCGCTGGCATAGGGTCAGGTATTTCTGTAAAAGGGGACCACGAAGATCACAGGGTTCGCCCCCTCCAAAGCATACCAGACCCCCCGCTGGCATAGGGGAATCTACCAACATGTCAGATCACAATGCGTTCCAACATGAGGGAGATTCCTGATCGATCTCACTAGGTGGGCGCACCCGATTTTCGGCTCTTGAGGCTCTTTTTCCACAGCATCCAATACCATCCTTTTTCAGCACTATTTTTCTAACGCAGTGTAAACGCATCTATTGACTTTAAAGGGTGCGTTAAAAAAAACGTGCTGGAAATGCATGGTATCGGACGCTGTGGAAATAGAGCCTAAAGGCTCCCATACACGGGTTGATTTTTCACTCGGTGATCGATCGCAATCAATTGAGTGCTGCCCACCCTCGACCAAACATAATGGGAATCAACTAAAAATAGGATCGGACATTGATCCGACATTGGACAATCGTTTGGCAATCGAAGTACGTTGGTGTACACATAGCTCCCAATGCAGCAGATTTTGTGGAATCAGACATTTTGGTGATTGGCTCTTGTCAAAATCGACCACAAATCGGATTCCTGATTAGATTCCGGAAATGATCGAATCAGGAATTGATCAATGACAAATCGAGGCATCTATTGGTACATTCACATCCATTATTCCATACACTGCGTTGTTACGTGCTGTGCTTTATTGTGCACATTTTGGATGTGATGATGTTTGTGGTTCTAATATACTTGGAAGTGCCAGCGTGTCCAATAATGTACACAGTGTATATGGGCAAAGTACACTGCACCACAGTGCAGAGAAGAGACTGCATTGTAGTGTGAAACAGTTAGGGCTTGTTTCCACTAGAGTGGTCAGCCGCGGATGTTTCCACTAAAGCGGATGCGCATGGTTGGGCGCCGAAGCCGATTCGGGGGCATTTTTGAACCATGTACCGTGGTCAGGGACGATGAGGAAGTAAAATGTAAAACACCCCCCTACTTCCTGTGCGTTCCAAAAACCGCATCCATCTGCAGCGGACCGCTCTAGTGGAAACAAGCCCTAACACTGCACCACAATGGATGGCAGTGTTTTCTAACACAAAGCAACACAGATGGGTTATGGAAACCTTTCTACCTGGCGTTAACAACTACGCGTTGCCATAATAGCGTGGCTATTGTGAAGGGGACCTAAACCTCAAATATCTCCCAGCTCTTCCTGTTGTGACAACTGTACAATTTCAGATTTCACATCATCTTTATAATCCCCACCCCAAACACCCACCTCTTTTAATTGAATTTTTCAACACATTACACAGGTAAGGGCTTTTCACCTTTCAAAAAGATACATGTCCTTTTTTTTAACACTGCAATCCTATAAGGAATACAATCCTGACAGGAATTCTCATTCTATAAGGTTATGGAAAAGCTTTTTTTATTATTTAAGAACAGGAATCACTTATCAATGTTCAAACTAGTTTACAGACACATGTCAGTTTTGTACTGACTGACACTCCTCAGCCTTATTTACATATGAGGAAGTGAGAGGCAGCCACGAGACTGCGGTAGTTTGTCCTCCTCTGCTTGCCGTAGCCTCAGATCAGCTTCTTGTTATTATGTTACAGATGTGACTCCAGCAATGACCCCTATCATCTCCCTCCTGCTCTGCTATGCTGGGGTTATCACCTCTCATGCTGAGGACCCTATACAAGTGTTTGTCATCCCTCACAGTCATATGGATGTAGGCTGGGTGTACACTGTGCAGGTACAGTACTCACTATACAACATGGCTATATCTATAAAATAATCATGCCTTTTACTAGTCACTAACCAATGTGCCAGGGCATGAGGGGGCTTGTAGTCCTCCCTGTGTTACCATTTATTTCCTGTATGTATTATATGTAACTGTATACAAGATGCAAACTCTATATAACCCAGCAGCACATTGTCTTTGTTTTTGTATTTTATCTTTTATTTTGTGTATGTTTAAAGTACCACAATCATTGTATTATAACAACACTCTATTTGAAAAAAATGAATTTTCATTTTGATTTCCACAAGCTGAGCAACGAAAGTGAACATGACCGAGGATGGGGCGAACAATAACATACCCAGCACATACATCAACTACCCATCAGATTTAATCTCTGTCACTTGTACGGTGTTTGTTGTCTCCCTCGGTGTGTCACAATCAAACTTCTCAGCTTATATGTGTATCTGATCTAAACCTAACCGTACATTTATCAGTTTTTCAAATCACTTGCCTTGTGAAATCTATATCTGATGTAACTACCACACAGTACTGATTCCTTACATTCCATTTCTTTCCAGTTACAAAGTTATAGCTGCAAAATCCAATCAGATACAAATGGATTCATACCATTTTCATCACTTTGATTAATTGATTCATTAAAAAAGGAATAAATTTCCTTATGTTTTTTAAGTGAAACAATCAGAAGTATGTACCAGTGTATGGCCATCTAAAGTAAAATATTCAGCAACAAATGACACTACATATATAACTAACAGCAAGTAAAGCAAGCTAACCTGGCAATGGGTGACCCAGATGAGGGGTGACACTAAACTTTCCAACTAGAGCCGTGTTCTTTCCTTTCTTTTTGTATACAAGGGCTGAAGAACTTGCAAGGGGTCTGCAGCATAGTCTATGACTTTCTCAACCCCTTGTAAATTTTGGTACTTCCCTACAGCACCCCTCCTGCATCCTTGGCATCTTCTTTGTCATGGGAAGATAATACTTGCAGTGTTTCCAGGCCAGAGCAAGTTTTAAATTAAAAACTTGGCCTCTGTCCCTGTTGTGTGTGTGTGTGTGTGTGTATACACAGGGGTGCACATAACTTTTTTAGTGAGCTCCTCAGATGAGTACCAGGAGATGGGGTTTGATACTCACCCCATATGTATGTGGTCTTACTAAATGTCTCCTCTCCCTGCCCTCTGCGTCAGCCTCCTGCATGGTAGATTCTGCTGCAGATGGACCTCCCTGTTCCTGATTGATCCTCCGATTAGCTGTCTCCATCCACAGGTCACTAGCTGGCTTTGGGTCACATGTAACTCTCACAGTACAACACAGCTTGAACCCCCAGATCTCATACCTCAGTAGTACTACCCTGACATTTTCTGGCTTGGCAACTAACCCCTGAGACTACCTGCAGTCCAAATGTTAACTATAGTCATATTCCAGCTTTAACACAGTGCTTTTGTCTTGTCATATTTTACCCTTACATATGCCTACTCTGATTTTCATCCCTCAGATCTCCAACACCCTTATAAATCCTATCTTTTGGGGGGGATTATTAATTTACATTCCCAATTTCACCCCTAACTGCAGCCTTTCATAGTTATTCATGTTTCCCTGTCATTATCCAAGTGACATAAATTGTATACATTTAACATTTCACTGTGGCTGCCCAGACGATACTAGTACACGTGGTTAGTATGCTTTGTTAGTACGCATATGAGCTGTGTAACAATAATGCAGGTACGCAGAGCTAGTTTTTGGCCCCTTTTGAGTACCAGAGTACCACTTATGTGCACCCTTGACCATACATACATACATGTAGCCACATAATTTGACACCCACATTATCACAGCACCCCATATGCACTGCTATGGGGTAACACTTTTCAAAAATGGACCCCCACTCACCACCACCCTTCACATACACAGACTTTCTCTGAGCTGCAATTATAGTAAATTGGTCATACTGGTGCAGGAACCGTCCGTTCTGCGTGCCTCTCAAGCTTCTTTTACACTATATGCATTGCGACGCATTTAAAAAAATGTTTTTACAGTTTTTACTGTACTGCGTTTTCTCATAGACAACCAATGTTACCGCTGCATGCATTGCGTTTTTAAAAACGCAGCATCTCCGCATTCGTTTTTTAAAACACCCAGTGTGTGCAAAGTGTGCACAGTACGCGCAAAAGCCCCACGCTGTTAGAATATTTCACACACTTTGAGGGCAAATGCCGCACACTGTGAGCTTGTTCTTCACAGCTAGTTTGTACAGCTTTGGAGGGTTTTTTTCTGGTAAAACAGCTGTGATTGATCGCTCCAGACGGGCAGCATTCGATTCTCGAACAATCCTCGCAAATGCACATGGAACGCTGAATCTCCCCATGTATGGCTAGCTTAAGGATTTCTCTATGTTTCTACAGGAAAGCATGCATGCCTATGCTGCCAATGTCTACACCACCATTGTAGAAGAGCTGATGAAAGCCAAGAATCGAAGGTTTATTGTAGTGGAACAGGAGTTCTTCCGTCTGTGGTGGGACGCTGTGGCTGGAGATCTTCATAAGCAGCAGGTAAGTGAGCCAGTCATTAGAAGGCAGCAGTATCTCTTCTCGTATACTTTACTTCTTCCTGCACAATGTAAAAGTGTCTGCTGTACATTTTGAGAATAAATTACCACAAAGTATTTGCAGCCTTTAATGGTACTTTAAAATTCATTTCCCTCCACTGTCATGTACTTCAATAGGAGGAATGAGGCAAACATTCAGTGCTTACTCTATTATGATGGCATTTTGCTGCACCTGGTTCTCCACTTCTGTACAGGATCTTGGATCAATAGGTGTGCACAATAAAAGGCTTAATTAACATGGTTGGCGTTAGCCCGGAAAGTGACCGGATGCTCCTCTGGGTGGGCACAGGGGGCGTTCATAAATGGCCCAATGTTAACCCTATGGAGCAAGAGACTGAAAACCTCTTTAGGGAATGCCTCATGGTGTGTTCCTTGGGTGTCTGCTAGTATCGGGCATTTAATGGGCATGTACATGAGCCCTAACTTTTACTTGCCAACAAAAAGGGACCAGAGTCCTCAACACAGAATACAGTGTTCCCAAACTTTCCTTGCAGGGCCCCCCTTTTTATTTAGGAACATTATCAAACACAGGTTCAGAATGAGGCCCCGCGCCAACGCGGAATAGCTTTACGCCACCCCAGTTTGAGAACCACTGGTATACAGGTACTATATGTTTAATCAACCTAAAGGCCTAATAAAGGACTGTAGTACCACCCTGAGTATCCACTCTATAGGGGCATTATAGTGACACAGAACTGTTACTTGCATGTCATGCACTAGGTAAGAAGTAGTCTTTCCCTCCCAGACACAGTCCACAAAGGTGTTCTGGCAGGATCTAAGGAATTGTCGGGAAGCGATGCCCCATTGGAACATAGCCACAGGTAGGTGCATGACATACTGCATGCCGCTATAAATGGTTATGGTAACCAGACGATCGATTGTACCAACAGGTACTTCGGTCTCACCAGGTCAGTCCTCTCTGAGTTGCTCTCTAACAGAAGGGGCTTTGTGTATTTGCTGGCTGAAACCAGTAAAATAATGTATGGGTAGTCTTTAAAGAAGACAACACTCAGCCTGATTTTCTGTGCATTACAATATAGTACTAACTGCCTTCATGCAGGGAGGCAACATTACCCAAGAAAACAAATGCCGAACAAAGAACTTTAAATGGTGGAGTCTAGTTTTTGTTTTTGCTATTACTTTTTTATATTACAGGTACGTCAGCTGATTCAAGAGGGAAGGCTAGAGTTCATAATTGGAGGTCAGGTCATGCATGATGAAGCAGTCACTGCCATAGATGATCAGATTTTGCAATTAACTGGTATGTATGTACCGATAACCACTGGATAGGTATAAAGGTAATGAAATAAATAGAATGTTGTATTGCATTTATTGTTTTCACAGAGGGACATGGCTTTTTGTATGAAACCTTCGGAGTGAGACCACAGTTTTCCTGGCACGTGGACCCATTTGGAGCTTCAGCCACTTCACCAACACTCTTCTCTATGGCTGGATTCAATGCCCACCTCATCTCCCGTATTGATTATGATACCAAAGCTGCTATGCAGGATTCCAAAGTACTAAGGAAGACAAGTTTATTTATTTTCTTTATATATTTATTGTATTATTGCATAATTGATTAATATTACTTTGGCCAAGGCATGTTACAGAATGATCTGTTTGTGGGCAATTGTGTTTCCTGGAAAGGGATGTGCATGCTAGTGGGAACAAACATTTTGCAATATAGTGGGAAAATATTAGTAGTTGTCAGGGTTTTTTCTTTAATTTTGAAGAACGTGTTCAATGTACACACAGTAGCAGCCTTATCCTCGTTTGGCTGTGGGATTTATATAGGATATATAAGATTTATATATTAAAATGTTGAAATATAAAAAATAAAGTTTATAATTATCTGGAACAAGCAGAGGTACAATTAGTAGGAGCCTAATATACTGCTTGTGAGTCTATAATGTTAAACTACAGAGTACTCCCTTTGTTCATGCTCTTAACACAGAGGAGGACCAGTCTGTTAGTGAAGAACTGGACAGGGCTAAACTACTGCATGGGATTTATGTCAATTAAACCTGGTGCTCCCCAGGGCTATTTCCTGTAATGTATTATAGCTCCAGATAATAATGTTATAGCTCCAGGGAAAAGTTTTAATAACCCTTGTAGTGTGTAGACATTTACTTTCCATTATACCTGTATCTGTATTTAGTTTGCTGTACTTGACCCACTGTGTCTTTAGTGCTTTGACCATACAGGAGAGACCTAGGGAGTGACCCCCCTTTTTCCTTATTCATAACCCTGCATTTGATTTTATACTGCTGGTCTATCTGTCACTTTTTAATAAACAATGCAGTTGTTTCTCTTCACCCCATATTTTTTTATGAAAAAGGCTGTGCTTTGTAATTATTCTTTTTAAACTTCAAGTTTGGATTTTCTTCTACAGAAGCTTCAGTTTGTTTGGAGAGGTTCTCCTTCCCTGTCAGAGAAACAAGAGATATTCACACATGTGATGGACCAATTCAGTTACTGTACACCATCCTCTCTGCCATTTTCCAACAGGTAATGTTGAGAAGAAAGATTACAACTTCAAATATTTTAAATTATTTCAAATTCAAAGTCTGGTATCTCCACTCAAAACTGTTTTAATATGTGGCAGTTGCTTGGAAAAAGATGCTGCAGCAGGACTGTCCATTATAAGTAATGGGGCTATGACGTACAAGCAAAACAGAGATTAGATTGTAAGCCTGTCCGGGCAGGGTCCTCTACTCCTCCTGTGTCATACCTGTACCTGTGTGTTATACTGTGTTGTATCTCCACTCTAATGTATTGTACAGCGCTGCGTAATATGCTGGCGCTATATAAATAAATGCTAATAATAATAATAATAACAGAGCGATCCAGCACCATTGCATGTCTGACATGTCCATTCAAAAGCAGTGGGCGCATTCAGTTTCAGTCATGTTTATAAGGTAAAAAGTTTATATAAATAAACATGTTTTCATTTTCGATAATGTCTTTATTAGACAACACAGGCAGCAAAAAACAAAACAAAACAAATTAGGTTCTAATCCTCCCTTACAATATAAAAAATATGGATGATTTGCTAGATAGGGGTTTTATCTCAATGAGAGAGTTCACCTAAAAAGTGTTAGTGGTTTAGACACAAAGACGAGTGAGGAGCAGTATGAGATGATATACTATGCGGGCTGAGTCAGCATGTGTGAACTCGGTGTATTAGGAGGATAGACTTACTATTGCGGTCGCTAGCATATGGTTAGACCCAATATGTAAAACATATGATGGATCTACCATCCAACTAGAAACCTTGATGTGTTGAAGCGCAGGTGGTGATATTCATTCACTGTCCCCACACACTCTCTTTGCCTATAATATTCTCGGAATGCCAAATCCCAAAAAACTTTGGATATAAGATCCTAATAGGTATATTAGTGGTAAACCACTAGAAAAAGAATAGGCTTCTTGGAGGCACCCATATGGTGATAAAGTCCTTTATTTGGTAAAAGAGGTATTTTCTAAATACATCAAATATAAAAAAATATATTTTCGCTATAGGTCATGTTCTCTTCTGTCTCTTAAGGCCAAAGTCTGGTTCCACATACATATAAACTGTAAATTACTCATTTATATTCCATATAGGATATGAACCTTTTCTGAGTTTAACTTAACTTTTTCCCTACTCACTCTAAAACTTTTCTTGCAGAGAGTTAAAGGATCAACATGGATTCCATTTACAACTTGCTAGTCACCAGCTCATATCTTGCTTTCTTCCTTCTACTTTACAAATGTCAGCATTTAAAGAGTTCTCCTGTTAGCATAGGATTAACTTTTTTTATATGGCTTTCCCACCAAAATACCGATTTGCAACGAATCCCAGATTTTTCCCGGGTTTTTGGAATCGGGGGAATTTAGCAGGGAGAACTGATGGGATCGGCTGGAAATTTACTGGCCGTGCAATCTTACATGCGGCAGATTCCTGGTCAATCTGACCAGATGGGCGCTTGGCTGACGAATTGGGCAGGAATCTGCTCGTCTATGCCCAGCTAAAGTCCGATACTGGAAGTGATAGCATTTAGAACACGGAAGAACCACCAGAGGTGATGTCAGCGATGTCACTTTCTGCATTTCTACCATTTTTTTACAGATTAAACTTAACAGATATGCATAGGAAACGAGTGATAAAACTCCCCAATATAGATGCAGAACATAGTTATTTATGGCATTAATGCAGCATTATGGACAGGACCAGTAAGTAGCCATATAATAATCATAATATTTATCAAAGATTTTTTTCCTAACATAGTTTTGAGTTGCAGTTCTTTATTCCTTATTATAAAAATATATTATTTATTCTCGTCTAGGTCGGGATTTTACTGGAATGGAGTAGCACTGTTTCCTGATCCTCCGAAGGATGGTGTTTACCCTAATATGAGTCTTCCCGTTTCCAGTGACAACATTCACCAGTATGCAGAGACCATGGTGAAGAATATTAAAATGCGGGCAGCTTGGTTTAGAAGCAATGATGTGTTGTGGCCCTGGGTAAGTACTTTACAGGTCCCAGCACAGGTCTCTCGGCTTTGCATATTTAACCCATCCAGAATGATAAGTTTTGGTATGCTTGAATACATCACTGAATGGGCTTCTCTCCCAAGAGGGACATAGGATGTCAATGACGTAACCTCCAGATCTGTTAGCCCAAGTTATTTTGTGGTGAGTTTGTTTACTGACA
>CM070032.1:213827006-213843442 GCA_036250615.1 Ptychadena robeensis
GCTGACCAACAAACAAACATGTCCAGGTTAGGATCTAAGGTTCACAATTTCTGGCTTAATGATAGCAAAACACAGAAATAAATACAGTATTTTTCGGACTATAAGAAGCACCTGACCATAAGACACACCCAGTTTTTAAAATTGGAACATCATATATTGAAGTGTTCAAGTGGGGAAAACATCCCATGCGGTACCAACTTTAGCCATAACTGAAAATGGTGTCACTAGAGAGCACTCTTCAAGGCAGTCAACACTAATTTAGTTTTTTTATTTCTGCGTCTTATGTTTCAAATGCGAGACCCCCATGGCACATTGTCCGTGGGTGGTTGGCTCCCAGCAAAGCTCTCCCGGCAAAAATATTAGCCAGGGAGCTGGAGTAGCTGTCAGATGAGAGATCCGCCCATCGCCAAATCTCACATCTGAACTGTGAGCCCTGCTGGTATAAGCAATAAGGAGACACATAGATAAACTCATATCACTCTTTCTGTGTCTGTGGAAGCTGCAATCACTTTCTGACATTTACTCTGCCCACCAGATGTTGGACCAACAGGATAGTTGTATTTGCTTACCTTTATGCAGAATGTCCTCTAAGTTACCTGTCATCACCCCCGGCAACTAAAAAGCTGATGTAAAGAAAAAATACATGATTTAAGGTCTCCTTTAATAGAAATGTACCATATTTCCTGCATAATAAGTCGCATCAGAAGATAAGACACACCCCTATGTACAGCATGTATACATGGGGTGCGTCATTTCTCTGCTTTCACTCCTAGCTATAGACAGCATCTAGGAGAAGGGAGGGGGAGAGCAGGGAGTGATCAGAGCAGAGAGACACACAGAGCCAGTGTCTCCCAGCTCCCAGTCTCACTCTGATCACTCCCTCCTTTCGACAGACAGAACCTAGGAGGATGGAGATCAGAGATTGATCAGAACAGTGGAGTAACATTAAAGGTGACCTTACATGTGTCGATTTTATTCAATCCATTCAATAACGTTTGCCGTGATTGATCTCTAATCGATTGCATCCACCCTTTCTTCAAAGAAAGGTTCATCCATTGGATGGGAAAAAAGTTTACTGTATGTATTAAAAATAATAAAGCTCTAGGAAGAGTCCTGGTGGATTTGAACCCCTTCCACTTATGGATGATGGAGGCCACTGCGCTCAATGGGACCTTCAAAGCAGCAGAAATGTTCCCTTCCCCAGACTTCCTTAGATTTGTGCCTCGAGACAATCCTGTTTTGGAGGTCTACAGACAATTCATTTGATGTCATGCTTGGCCTGTGCTCTGACATTAACTATCAACTGCGAGACCTCATATAGACAGGGGTGTGCCTTTCCTAATCATGTCCAATCAACTAAATTTCCCACACATGGACTCTAATAAGCTGCAGAAACATCTCAAGGATGATCAGGCGAAACAGGATGCTCCTGAGCTCAATTTTGAGCTTTATGACAAAGGCTGGGAATACTAATGTACTTGTGTTTTCTTCATTTTTTCTCTTTTTAATAAAATTGACAAAATCTCAAGTAACCTTTTTTATGTTGACATTATGGGATATTGTGTGTAGAATTCTGGTAAAAAAGGAATTTAATCAGTTTTGGAATAATGCTGTAACATCACACAATGTGGAAAGTGATGTGCTGTGAATACTTTCCAGTTGTATAGTATGTATATTGCCCAAGATGGCTTTGATAACTATAGCTGTATTGTTAAGTAATTTGCAAATCTGAGGGTAGAATGAAAATATATATATATATTAATCTATTGTGTTTAGTCTCTTCTTAAAGGGTTGGGTGACGTGACACATGTAGAAGAGCGTTCACTTACTGGAACATGGGATCTCAGCACCATGGACAGGTGGCAATGGAAGACCGCACAGCACAAGAGGAATACAATGGGTGAGTTGGTTGGTACGGTCACCAATCTTACTGACAAAATCTTACTGAATATTGCAACCAATTAGATGTATAGGAAAACCAAGCCGTATCTGCCAATCAAGCTGTATTCTGACAGTGCTGAATATGTAAGCAGATCTGTCCTGGTGGGGTCAGTTTGCATCCTGTAGCCACCATCTAAAGCCAGCCATACACAGTCGGATTCCATGGCCGCTTGATCACCTATCTGATCGATTCCGGCGGGAATCGCAGGTGTGATCGATCGGCCAATTAAGAGAATCCGATCGCTGCATACCACCTTGTCCAACGCATTCCGGGACGATTCCGTGTCCGATTGTCCACCTCACAAATGGCAACTCCCCCTGATCTGTGCAGAATCGGATCAAAAAGACCAACATGTTGGTTCTCTATCGGATCCGATTCTGGGCCCCCGAACGATCGGACGTGATCGATCGGACAAGGTGGGCTGCACACGATTCCGGCACGATCGTTTCGCGTGCACGCGCCCGGAATCGATCGGCCCGGAATCTGACCCGTGTATGGGGGCCTTTAGAAATATAGGACAACATACTGTATTTGTGGGATACATTTATTTTTCAAAATAGGCTTTTCAATTCTTCTCTAGAAATTGATATTCCCCTGCAGAGCTTATAGCAGGAGAAGCAGATCAAGTACATGTGCTGAAATGGTTATGCATGCTATGGGGAGGGGAGTGTAGAGTGACAGAGAGATTCTGCTGCTTTTGCTTCACTGGCCAATTACATGCTGAGGGAGAGACCAGACCTGGCTGTAGGTTTGCCCCCCCCTGCCACGCAGTGCTGTGTGGTAGCACGGTGTAAATAACTAGTTAGAGATACAATCCTGGTTAATGTAGGACCTTGTTCTTCGTAGGGGCATTAGGATTTCATCATGATAACATGGTATCTGTACAGTCATCTCTTCAGTCAGTCAATAGTGACCGTCCTGCTCGATCACTCGAATTATTGCTCAATACAATGATCACTGAAGTGATCATTTCAGTATTCCAATACTGTGGTGGTTCCCAAACTTTCCTTGAAGGGCCCCCCTTTCTATTTAGGAACATTATTGGGCCCCCCTCCCTATGCAAACACATGTTAAGAATGAGAGCTGGAGGCTCCCTAAAATACCTTCGCGACCCCCCAGTTTGGGAACCACTGCACTTCTGGATGGTCAGCTCTGAGCTGGTAAACTCTCCTGGGTCCAATGTATTTAAGTTTATTTGCTATTGAGTTCCTGACTACCCTATATCTGAGCCCACCCTACATCTGAGAAATGTAACTTCACATTCTGTCAACCAGGGGTGGTCCTAGGGAGATCAGCGCCCTAGACAAGCACCCCCTCTGGCGCCCCCGGGACAACATCTCTAATCACTCGGGTTGGGGTCTTTGTTGGTGCGGTGAGACATATGGACTCTGTTCTGTTCCCCACACATAGCAGTCAACTTAAGAAAAGAAAAAAAAAAGTGGCAGTGAAAAGCCACATAAAAACGTCACTTTCCTGGCCAAAACGGGAGGGTTGAAAGGTTAGTCCATACACCCAGACATCTGGGCATCGTAAAACATTTCCAATGCCTCCCCTCAGTGTGATGCCACCCTGGGCAATCAGGTTGCCCATGCATGAAACCGCCACTGCTGTAGCAATTCCTTTTCTTCATCTCCGATCTACAAATAATGATGCCGCCTTGGCAATCGCCTAGGTTGCCCATGCCTAAAACCGCCACTGCCATCCCCCACTGTGATAGCAATTCCTTTCTGCCTCTCCGATAATGATTCTGCTGTACAGTGGTCAGTGTTTAATATCACTGAAGGTTTATGTCAAAGTAGTGAAATACAAAAAGCCAGTTAGCCAGATATTGGACATCTTCTCAATGTCCAATATTCTGGTCTTTTTGCTCTTTAACCACTTGTCACAGGAAATGCTTTTTATCTTGCAGATGTTCTTCACCCTGCAGAGACCATCACAGCCTTTGTTCTTACTGTAGAACCAAAGGAAATACGAACTTTGTTTGTCTACTTTCAGTAATTCATACCAAAGGAGGAAGCTAAAAGGGTGTGTAAGAGACCTACTGACAAATCTATACTATAACTGGAGTCACGCTTGTGTTGTGACTGGGAAATTTGTATGTAAAGGTCACCAATCACTTCCAAATTGACTGTATAACTTGTCTACAATCAAGTGGAGGTTTACCAATATTATATACCGTCTTTTTTTTGGCTTATAAGGTTTTCTGATTTAACACAGATCTGGATGAAAGACCCGTCCAGGGGCAGACCTTTCCTATGCACTGTGTGATCAACCGGACCACAGGTGGTTCTGTCTTTGGAATATAATATATGGGCACCCCCCCCCCCTGATTTTGGTGTGTGTGTGTGTGTGTGTGTGTGTGTGTGTGTGTGTGTGTGTGTGTGTATATATATATATATATATATACATTCATACCTATATACTTAAGTATAAGCTGACCCGACTATAAGCCGAGGTACCTATTTTTTTTGTTTTGTTTTGTTTTTTAACAATAAACGTTATTGTAGATTTCGTGTCATACAAATCATTAAGGATAATACAGTAGTACAATAGTACAGTGCATACATCTTCAAAAGATAAGGGAAGCATATATGCTGAAAGACACAAATAATAAAGTTACAAAAAAGGAGAAAACAAAAAGAACAGGGTACCTAGTTTTAGATAAAAAATTCTGGGGGGGGGGGGAATGCAGTAGCTTAAGGCTCAGAAACACACAACAAATGTGCTTTTGTTAGATGTTGTTATTTTATTTAGGCGACGCCTAAGTTAATGTCCCTGAACATAACACCATCACCAAAATTGCTGGAGATGTAGAGAAGGGATGTGGGAACATTGTAATTTTTGCATAACATAAGTTCAAATTAAGTAAAAACTTTACCCGACTTTGAACCTGATTTATGCAAAAACTACATGTGCTAGAGCAATAATTTTTTTTCAAATGTTTACACAACTCTTTTCTACATCTTCAGCAAATATGGTGATAAAAGCATGTTCAGGGGCTTTGCAATTCACTCATAAAGTCGACCTACAAAATGCAGGGATCTGTATTACTATAAGCCAAATAAATTTGTTGAGCAAATATCAGGTGCTTAAAAATTTGGCTTATATTTGAGTATATACGGTGTGTGTTTTTTTATATATATATATTGTGTATGTGTATGTATATGTATTTGTGTGTGTGTGTGAATGAATATATATATCTCCCAAAACTAGTGTGTACTTTGCTATTGCTATACAAATCTTCATTTTCATTCTCGACGTGTCATCATTTTTATCAGCTGTGATCCATAAAAAGTGGCAAGAATTGCCCTTGTTATATGATCTTGGGGGTGGGTTTGAGTGGCAGGGTTGCCAGTTAGTTGGACGCTCTTATTTTCCAGACCTTTATTGGCATTGGTCACCTGGCAGGGCACCAGTGGCAGCAAAACATCCACTCTTATGGAAAGTGGAATAGTGCTATGGGGCCTTTGTATTTACATTGTACTGCATCCCTATGTATAATTTGATATGTAAATATAGAATTTGTACATTGGAAGAAAACTTGTATGTGTATTTGAGTTTTGACTGTGATTTTCAATATGAAATGCTTTCATCATTCTGCGATATTCAAAGAAGACTGTTCGGTGACTCGTGCAGCAACCACTAAAAATGACCTGTATAGTTCAATAAACATTATAGTTTGTCAATTTGTTTTGCACTAAATACTGTAAAATGATGATTCCAATAAATATATTTAAGTATATGATTTATTTTTGCATATCAGGTTTTTCTTTTAGAAAGCATTGTGTATGATAGTAGTTTTAATGTCTTCTGTAAAAATGGATGGATGGGTATATGCCTATAAGGTTATGTTTTGACAAGTGTGTACAAGTGTGGAGCTTTCCATTCACTTTCTGCCCCAGACATTCAACAAGTTAAAGCTGACCTATCAACACCATTCTTTAAGATGGCATATATACTTCTCAACCGAGTATAGAACCGGGGGGCCAAGCCCTGGGGACTTATCATGGCCCAAAGCTATATATATAACCCAAACACTGGAAGGAAAAGAACATTTTAAGAAACCACTGTATTGTAAATTTCAATTTATATTTTTGTAAATATAGTATAATTTTATGGTTTACAAAATTTCTAGAGTTTAACTGTATACATAAGTAATGTTCGGCTTGACATCTACTACTCTTGTTGCCATTATACCGTTATAGCAGCGTATGAAATTACTTTGAAGTACTGTATTTTTCGGACCATAAGACGCACCCAGTTTTTAGGGCAGGAAAACCAGAAAAAAAAGATTTAATATGTTTTCACATCAATTGGGTTAATGCAATGAATTCAGTGAATGCAATATCCAATTCAGCCAGCAGGTGTCACTAGCAGCAGTACACTCTCCGCATCATACTCCACACTGATCTGCAGGAGGGGGGGGGCAGAAATCTGCAGTCTTGTTCTTCACTCTGATCAGCTGTTACTGTGTTGGTGGGAGCTGCACAGTGACTGCTGTTCCCACTGACACTGCGAGAGAGAGAAAGATGGCAGTTCATCTCTCTCTCCATTGCCAGCAGAGATCTGGCAATGGACGCGTTGAGGGGTTCTGGGTGGTCATGGAGCGACAGACACCTATGGGACAGTATGGTGTTTTACTACTTGTCTCCTCCAGTTGACCCCCCAACAATAAGGACTTCATTTCTATTTGTATGAATCTGATTTGACTGTACAGTGTACGCAAGCTTTTTGTACACAAAACTAAAGTCCCCCATACATGGAGCGATATCCAGCCTAAAGAATTTCTGTACAATCAACTTTTCTTCTACCAAAACCATGTAATCTGAGGATGTAACCCTTGCAATCACTATGCATTCTATAAGGGAGGACCCGGCACTACATGGCAGTGATATATACCTTCCAATCACTATGTATTCTATCAGGGAGGACCCGGCACTACATAGCAGTTATATATACCTTCCAATCACTATGTATTCTATCAGGGAGGACCTGGCACTACATAGCCGTGATATATACCTTCCAATCACTATGTATTCTATCAGGGAGGACCCGACACTACATAGCAGTGATATATACCTTCCAATAACTATTTGTTCTATCAGGGAGGACCCGGCACTACATAGCAGTGATATATAAATTCCTATCACTATGTATTCTATCAGGGAGGACCCGGCACTACATAGCAGTGATATATACCTTCCAATCACTATGTATTCTATCAGGGAGGACCCAGCACTACATAGTTGTTGGTAGATCTAAAGGAAATTGTATGGATTGATCTAAAGGTGTATGGGAGGCTAGTGTCTGAAGAATCAGTCAAAGCCTCTTCTGATATTGTAGTAATTTTTTTCAGATGGGTTTTTACTGTTTTTGCAGCTTAAGTATTGCTTGCTATATATGCATAGAAAGCTCCTTTGACCGCATTGTGTCTGTTCACAGCAAAATATGCTTAATTAATGATGATGTTAATAAGGAATTGCTCACACCTGCCCATGTAAAAAAAAATACACTGTCCAATTACTTTTGAGCCCCTGAAATGAAGTGATTGTGTAAAAAAATGCTTTAGTAGCTAAAAATTGTATCTTTTTGTCCAACCCTCTGAATTTAAGCAGATCTACCACCAGAAGTTTATATATGCTATGATAATGTGCTCCTCTGTACCAAGGGAAGAGCCCAAAATCACTGAGCACAGTGACTGCCGGGTAAATCCCTAACCTTAGCTCTACATTTTAAGTACACAGACAAAATTTCCCATAGAAAACCATTATAAAACCTCCTGTGCATCACTATTTCCATTATGAGGTTCAATTAAAACATTGTTGCAAAACACCATATACCTCTCAAATATCCGATACAGTTAAAGTTCATCCCCAATGTATGATGTAGAGGTGTTTCCTTGTTAACTAGTGTGTTTCTCCCCCTAAAGCCCCCCATAGACAGGCAGACTCCTCCATACAACTTTCATGAGACTTACCAACAACTATGTAGTATAGTGACCTCCCTGATAGAATACATAGTGATTGGAAGGTGTAGAAAGGTCCTCATATTACATGGTTTTGGTAGAAGAAAAGTTGGTTGTACAGAAGTTGCATGGAGGAGTCTGCCTGTCTATGGGGGGCTTTAGGGGCATCCTCAGGGAATACTACAAAGAAAACTCAGCATGAAATTCTTTTAGTTTTTATTGTTAAATGTATACAATTTATGTCACTCGCACTTACCGCAGGGAAACATTTATAACTAGAAAAGGTTGCAATCTACTTGTGTATGCCCAGCTTTACATTTGACCAAAATCCAGCTGGTGACCTGTGGATGGAGACAGCTAATCGGAGGATCAGTGAAGAACAGGGAGGTCCATCTGCAGTAGAATCTACCATGCAGGAGGCTAACACAGAGGACAGTGAGGGAGACAGTGAGGAAGACCACAAATATGGGGCGAGTACTAAACTCCATCTCCTGGTACTCATCTGAGGAGCTCACTAACAAAGTTATGTGCACCCCTGTGTATAGTCCAGATCCAACATATACATGAGCCAGGGCTCCATGGCTGTCTTTTGGAATAGTCTATGTGTACATTCCTACATAGGGGGAGCCCAGGGAACAGCAGGTAAGTATATATTTTTTAGGATTCTGAAGCACTTAGCCACCATCATAGCAGCTCAGAGCTTTAATTTTACAATATACCGGCGTAAGAGACTTCAGTACCTTAAAACCCCCCAAAGTCGGGGGGGGTCGTCGTATATGCCGGATGCTGCAGGCAGGGGGGGAGGGGACCATCATGGGAGCGTAAGTAGATCTGTGCTGCTGAAGCTGTCAGCGCTGTCTGAGATAATTGTAGCAGAGCGATGGGAGAACGAGAGGGAGAGCAGTGTTCCATGGCTACAGGATGCTACTCCCAGAGAACACCGGCGGTAGCTCTGTTGTAACTTTGAAATTCATAGCAGGAAACCCATTTCGTTGAATGATGAAACGTTCAGGGCAGTAATGCTCACCTAACAACTACACCCTGGAGTTCACCACTCTAGCTATAATACTTATAAGTTACTTCAGCTAATTCCGCTACCAGACAAGCTTTTCTGGCCGGAGTGATAACTCCTAGATGCAACAGTAACTTGCTACATTGACACATAATCTTTAAATCCTGCATGGTAGAACCTTGAAATTTGTTGGTTTACTAGTTAACCCTAAGACTATATCCAGCAAATTTTCAGGTCCCTGAGCATAATCCTTCCTACTAATAGCCCCCTATAAAATTGCTTCCCTATGAGCATAAAGCACTACTCTGCGCATACATGCTTTCACTTATCCTATCCTTACTATACAAAAACAGGATGCGAACTGCTAAGGGGTTGGAATCTGTGGGTTGAAAGTCGAGGAGTAGACATACATTTTGTCCTTTTGGTGACGTTGGAAGCGGGGGGGAGGTAGTCTTACGGCGAGTGCGAAACAAACTCTATAGTTTTAAAAGTTGGGGGGTCGTCTTATACACCCAGTCGTCTTATACGCCGGCATATACGGTATTTTTTATATTTTGAGTATAGATCCGCCTTTAAGGTCAGCAGTTCAACTGTATCCGAGTTGTTTCATTTCAAAATCATCATGGTAATGTACAGAAACAAAATAAGAATAAAGTTGCTATGTCCAAATGTTTATGGACTTGAAGTGTAAATTTCTATTCATTTATCCAATAGCCGCAGCCAAAGTGGTATTTCAAGCACATGATTGTGATGCTCAGATGACCAGTTATCCTGATTCATTCACCGAAAAGTATTATATAACAAGTCAAACCACAATTGTTTTTTTTTTTCCAAAATTTGCTCCGTTGGATTCATCACTCTTCCTTCTCATTGAGTAGATTCCCATATTCTTCAGATATGTCATTCCACGGTAAACCAGATTCAACCCCAAAAAATAGAAAGTAGCATTGCATGAAATAATATATAATTCAGCTTTAAATGACCTGATGACTAGAGATGGTCGAATTTTTTTTCAAAAATTCGACCATTTCGCCGGTTTTGACTTAATTGCAAAGCCCCTGAGCATGGTATCATCACCAAACTTGCTGGAGATGTAGAGAAGGGTTGGGGGTATACTCCAAAAAAGAAAGTAAGTCTCTAACACAAACAGTTTTTTCACAAATTAAGTTCAAAGTCAAGTAAAAAATTCGAAAATCGTAATTTCGACTTTAACTTTGAACTTAATTTATGCAAAAACTACATGTGCTAGAGCAACACTTATTTTTTTCAAATGTTCCTCCAACCCTTCTCTACATCTCCAGCAAGTATGGTGATGATACCATTTTCAGGGGCTTTGCAATAAGCTCACAAAGTTTGCAAGTCGAAAAATTCGACCATCTCTACTGATGACATCACATTCTTATGACTCTTCTTGGGGACACGTCTCTAATTCTTGGTATCGGTCTGTTTTTATGGTTTTACAAGATGACCGAAGACTCTCTGCTGCACGTGCATGTGGAAACCCAATGTGGCTTTCTGATCTTTTATTTCAGCTCATCTGAACAACAATCTACGATTGTCTGGGTACAGCGAAAGGAAATGACTCCTTAATCATAGAATTATTTATATGAAAAATTAACACAATGGGTTGGCGGCCACAACATAATCCACAGGAAATGAAGACGAGAGCAGCGAGGGACAGCACAGAGAACCAGGTATACAGTTTCTATATAAATAAATAAGATATATATATATTATTTATCTCCTGCACATGCTGTGGGAAAGGACCCTCGCTTTGTGTAGAAGCAGTGGTCTCTCTGAAGACACACTCCTGCTGATCTTGAGATGTCCAATTATAGTGACACAGGTATTAATCAGACGACAGAGGCGTAGTGGATGCTCAAACTGTAACTGAAAGAGGGAGCTCTGCCCAGCACTTGTCTCTGTGTGCACAGCACGTACCGGGGTGAATCAGGGGACGACAATGATCTCACCACTATGTTGCCGACACAGGGGCAGCCAGGCCTCACGGTCCTCACCTGCAACAGCGGTTGAGTGGGCTCTCTTCCAGTTTGCAGGGTCTTGGGCGCATCCCCCAATAAAGGTCCATGACACATGCAATTGTTGTAAATATGGTGCCCCTTTATTGTAGTCACATCACGGTGCCAAATACACTCCACGATAGTTCTGTGAGCCATCTGAGAGCAGCATCTGCCGGGACAGCCTCTCTTGCCTAGCCTTCTCCACCCAAGTGTCTCCTCCTAGGCTAGGACTTTGCCCTTGATCCCAGCATGGGGTACAAGGGTGAGGCCTTAGTTACATCTCAGTGCAGACCTGGTCTTCAGATCCACAGGCCTGAGGCCTGTTCCCCACGGGATCCAATACACCTCTGCTCTCTGCTACTTTTTTCCTGTAAGTCTCTAACTTACCTAATATAAACTCCCATTTTCCTCCCAGGTGGCTCACCAAGATCACAATAAAAATGTTCAAAATATTTACAGTGACACCTCCCACCTTATGTTTTGCCCAGCAACAACACAATCTCTGACATTAGTCCTGGGGACACAGTTAACCCCTCAATGGCCATGGTACAGCACACTACAATCCACCTTCCTACATCACTTTTATTTAACTGCAAGGCCCCGGCAGTGGGTCTCGCTATGCAAACAAACAGTAAACTGTAAGGAACAGAATAGTCCTGGAAATAAAGTTAGCAGATAGAAGTGAGTTCCATAATCATTCGCTGGGCAGCAAAGATCACAAACGGCTCCTCACCCCACAACATGCCAGGCACACGGCAGGCATGGATTGTAGCTGGCGGGTGATACTGGAAGTCCATATGGCACGCCTGGATAGCGTGTATGCCAATAGCTCCCTAGTAGCGGTCCAAGCTCGACCCAGTGGCTGGGGTTGGTCATCCACCCCACTGGAACGAGTACAGATTCTGGGTGTCTGGAGGAACGGGACACTGTATGGAGGCTGGGGCAGGAAAGTAAACTGGTGTAGGTCAGGGGTCCTTGGCCCACACCCACGGCACATCGGCAGAAGGGTGTTGACGGCAGCAGCACATGGCCTAAATAAAGCTGTGTGAGCTCCCATAACACGCAGTGGTACCCAGATGTCATGTCACAGCTATTCCTGATCACTTGTTTTAGATATGGGCAATATGGGTGGTTGACTAGTGTTGAGCTTGAATATTTGAATGGCGAATATCGGCTATTCGAGAATTCGCAAATTTCATGAATTCCGCAAATATGACGGCAAATAAATAGCACATGTGACCATTAATTTTGAAGGTAATTGCGAGGTGATTATAATCGCGAATCAGAATATTAGTAGAATTATTCGCAAAATATCGCAAATTTGAATATTGCCTATGCCGCTCATTACTATAGTTGGTCAGGGCGGCATCACACTGGGGGGTGGCATCTGGGCATCACACATTTTTTCAGATGCCCCCCCCCCCCGAACACCCACTTATAAAGTGTGAGAAGCTTGTCTCTCTTCCTGGGTGCTCTGGAGGAGTGCTGGTCAGTTACAGTCTGTAGACTTAACTCAATACCACCCGCACCGGGTAGCTGTCCAGTAGTCATGAGAGGTGCTCATCCGGGGGGGATTTTGGGGGAGATGCTTGTCTCTGGAGGAGTCCTGTCAACATAAGAAATATGGACCCCTTTGAGGCATACCAGTCAAGTTTGGGCATTTAAAAACCGGGGGGTGTACAGGAAGTGACGGCAGTGACGTCACTTCCGGTATATGGATCGTGGTTCTTCTGCGTTCCACGTACCGGAAGTGACGTCACTGACTTTTAGCTGATCTAGCAGGGAAAGGGCGTTACTCTCCCTGCTTATGTTCCACCACGCTTGTGCTGATAATGTGTGCGGCGTGGTGGGAGTAACGCCCTCTGAGTGCTAGATGAGCTCGATTTCAAGAACCCGGGAGAAATCCAGGATTTCTGGAAATCGGGATTTGGCCGGGAAAGCCACATAAAAAACGTGACTTTCCCGGCCAAAATGGGAGACTTGACAGGTCTGCTTTAAGGATCTAGACCCCATCCAGTTAATCTCAGATCTGTGCAATAGAAACAAAACACACAGCCCATTCAATAACAAGTGCGGCAGTATGTACTGTACAGTGTGTGTTTGTACCTTGCCAGTAAAAACACATATATAGTGTACAAAGAGCCCAAAGACCAGAATTAAAAGGTTGCCCTGTACTCCTCCTCACCAGTTTTTTTTTGTGTTTCATGCTCCCTGAGGCTATGTCTCCACAGCGTTGTTTGATCCATCCGGATCCAGCATATGCTCTGTTCAGACATTCACCGATGCATGGGTTAACATACTGCACTATATTAACCCCTGCATCAGCGGATTGGCTCAGCGCCGTGTGAACAGAGCATCCGCCAAGGAGGTGAAATGTATTTGATTCGTCGAGACCCCCTGCCAAGCGTTGGGCTTAACGTAGGGGGTCCCGACGCATCAAACAACGCTGTGGAGACATAGCCTGTTTTTTTCAATGGAAGTTGCTGCATGGCCATGACTTTCTCTCTCCAGTTCCTGTTCAGCAAATCCTTTGAAATACCTAGAAAACCCGTCAGATTCTTCAACGATCAACAGAAATGTGATGTCCTATTACTGCTCGTTTGATTTAATGTTCCATTTCCACCACTTTCGCTCCATCTGTTAATGTGGAAAAAGAAGAATATGACCACCTTTCTGTAGAGATAATGATCTGCTGAGAAGCTGCTGGGCGTAGAACGACATTATCAGTCAGAATTATTACCACAAAATAATTAAACCTCAGGTGGTTTCCTGTGACACTAGTTTTGTTTTAAGAAATGTTTCTGACTAAAGTTACTTTGTCCAATACTTTAATATCTGTCATCTAATAAAGCGTGTGTTGCATGTGTGTATGTCACTGTGATGATCCACCAACTCCAGAAGTGGTAACGTTTTGTGAACTTGTGTCCTTGTCAAAAGATAGGTACATGACCGTGGCAGGTAACGGTGTAGTGAAGTGGTTTTTACTTCTCTGTGTATATATCCCATGTATATACACTCACCGGCCACTGTATTAGGCACACCTTACAGTACCGGGTTAGACCCCCTTTTGCCTTCATCCTTCACGGCATAGATACAACAAGGTCCTGGAAACATTCCTCAGAGACATTGCTTCATATTGACATGGTAGCATCACACAGTTGCTGCAGATTTGTCGGCCACACATCCATGATGCCAATCTCCCGTTCCTCCTCATCCCAAAGCTGCTCTATTGGATTGAGATCTGGTGACTGTGGAGGCCATGTGAGTACAGTGACCTCCTTGTCATGTTCAAGAAACCAGTCTGAGATGATTGGAGCTTTATGACATGGTGCATTATCCTGCTGGGAGTCGCCATCAGAAGATGGGTACACTGTGGTCATAAAGGGATGGACATGGTCAGTAACAATACCCAGGTAGGCTGTGGCATTGCAATGATGATCAGTTACTATTAAGGGGCCCAAAGTGTGCCAAGAAAATGTCCCCCACACCATGACACCACCGACATAAGCCTGAACCACTGATACAAGGCAGGATGGATCCATGCTTTCATGTTGGTGACACCAAATTCTGACCCTACCATTCGAATGTCGCAGCAGAAATCGAGACTCATCAGACCAGGGAACATTTTTCCAATCCTCTATTGTCCCATTTCGGTGATCCTGTGTGAATTGTAGCCTCAGTTTCCTGTTCTTAGCTGACAGGAGTGGCACCCGGTGTGGTCTTTTGCTGCTGTAGCCCATCTGCCTCAAGGTTCGACGTGCGTTCAGAGATGCTCTTCTGCATACCTCAGTTGTAACTGTGCCTTTCTACAAGCTCCAACCACTCTGGCCATTCTACTCTGACCTCTGGCATCAACAAGGCGTTTGCGCCCACAGAACTGCCGCTCACTGGATGCTTTCCCTTTTACAGGTCTCACTCGCACGCAATGGGGGAGATGGGTGTTCATCTCCCCACGTGTATGGGATGCCACAATTGCTTCCAGGGGGGGCGGGGTGGCGGCACAACACCCTTATAGGGCGCGCACTGCCCCCACCTCCTCATGGTGCAACAACATGTCTGAGGGGCGGACATGACAGCAAAGGGGACAGGAAGGCTGAGGATTTCGCCAGCTCCAGGGGATTCCTCCTTTACTTTACCTCCACAACCCAAGGCTTTTGGAAACAGAGAGATATCCTCTCACCAGAAAAAGGCTTTTCCCATTGAAGGTTTTGAAAACATATGGCTTCACAGAAAGAGACAGTGCATGATGATAAAAAATTCTTGAAAAAGTCCTTGTAGGACGAAACGCGTTGAAGTCAATATCTCTGCATGCCCAATCGGTTTTTGACCTTCCAGCAATGGTTTGGTCTGCTACTAATACTGTTTTGAGAGGGGATAACGAGGACCACCACTTGTAGGAGGCCCCCTTTCTCTCCTCTCTACAGGTGTTGAACCTATGAATTACAAAATGTACAAAGACAAAGTTTTTATGGTTAAGAATCAAATAAATTGTGACCCCCTCTTTTGAGGTGTATTTAATACATACCTAAGTTTCTGGCTTAAAATTTGTTTAAACAAAGGAAGTCTCCTCAGAAACCCCCATTGTTTATATATTGCCAGTATATACAAACCATTTATACTTTGAAAATCCTCACTTCGGTGAGGTGGGGGGAGGTCTCTTCGTCTCTTTGTTTGGTCTTCCAAGTTGCCATAGATAATCCAATTTCTGTTACAACTTTTACAGATCATTCTCTGTAAACCCTAGTGATGGTTCTTAGAGACATTTTCTAAAATACTCAGACCAACCTGTCTGGCACCAACAACCATGGCACGTTCTTTTTTTTCTTTTGCTGGGCTGTTAAGCTAGACCTCTGCTAGGAGCTGGATGCTCCCATTTCTCTGGTTCCCCTGCCGTCGTCCACTCAGCCAGTGCTGCGGGGCAACTACTCATCCACGGCGAATGAAAGAGGTCCCCTTTGGACCAAGGCAGCTTCTCCCTCATCTTGCTTGAATGGGTGAAGCAGTTTTCAAGGGAGGTGCCGTACCTGGCCAGAGCAAGAGGAAACGTAACTCCCCACTTAGGGGGGGGGGGGTTCCACAGCGTTGTGTGATCCGTCGTGACCCCTGCGTTAAGCAGAGCAGGTTAAGTATATGTGATCTTTCTGGATCCCCCGCCAAGCACTGCGAAGGGCGAAGCGAAGGGGGCACCAAAGATTCCAGGTAATAGCCCATATTGTCACCACACTTGCTGGAGATGTAGGGGTGGGTTGTTGGAACAAATTATGCAATTTTTGCAAAAAATAAGGTTTAACCTTAAGATTTTAACCTTCAAAGTTTTTACTTAAGTTTTGAATTTCCAAAATTTTTGAATTAAACTTTTTGTAATGTTCCCACAACCCTTCTCTACATCGCCGTGTAGATACCATGTTCAGGGGCTTTGCATCTAACTCACAAATTAAGCTACCGTATATGCCGGCGTATAAGACGACTTTTCAGTACTTTAAAATCCTCCCCAAA
>CM070032.1:213844250-213855548 GCA_036250615.1 Ptychadena robeensis
GTGATGCGCTGTGCACTGTATATCTAATTAGAATTTGTTTTGACGATGCTTTATGAAGGGAAGACATCCAGGATCAACCCACAGCTTAGAGATTGTAACATGCAGGATCAAGGTAAGAGGTGTGTAACCCCCATACATACCCTTCTTAATATAACAAGCTTTGTCATACACCCCCACAGGTACCTGTTTCTTGATTCTTGTGATCGAAGGGCACACAACACATTTTGAGAATAAAGCCGGCCCCCAGAATATACAGTACTGATTCATGACTCAAAGGAAGGAGGTGTAACTAGTGAACCCACATCCTCACTCTGCTGGATCTCCGTCTATCAGTACGAGCACAGACAGCTGAGCAGCTCGCAAAATGATATTCTGGTTTTGTCTCTCATTACACCTTTCTTTACAATGTAAGTAGGTTTACATTTTATCAGTTATTATCGTGTTTCTCTTACCTGCTATCGTTTTATAGAAAAACCTTAGTAGAGTTAATGACTTTGTTTGGATTTCACTCATTTTAATACTTAAGGCTATGTTTTGATGGCGCTATCACAGTGGTGGGCAACTGAGTTGATATGGAGAGCCACAAGTGCGGCCCTCTGCATCAGTAAAAGGCCGCACAGAACATTTTCAATCTATACTGACTTGTATAAGGATTTTATAATGGAAAAATGACAGCAGGCAGAGCTAGAAGACATTGTTTTTCCTTTTTTTTTATGGGAAACACTGTTTTATAGCATTGATTGGGCCTAGTGTCCAGCATAACATATATGGCATAAAATGGGAGGTCTTAAATCTTTACATTGTTTTAATTGTAGCTCACAAAACTTCAAGCATTAGGGAACACAGTAGTGCGGTAATACACATTTTGTGTGATATTTATATCATCTGAGGTTATGTGCCACATACAATAATCCCCCGCTCGTTGGTGGAATAGTGGGAGCATAGGCACTCATCTTCATAGAACGGGATATTCTTGGTGAGGTGAGGGACTTGCTCAGGCGCTGTCTGGGTTGCCGATTGGCTTTCATGTGTTCGGCCAGAGCAAGTCTCTCTCCTTCTCTTCCCTCATGAAGAAGATCCCGGGAGAGGACAGATGAGTTCCTATGAGTTCCTATGCCCTTTGAATTTACAGTTAGGTTTCTGGGGCCGCCAGTGGAAAAGCAAGGGGGGCAGGTTGGGCACCTGGGCGCTATCGGGTCCGTCGGCATCTCCTGCCTTAAGCACATTTCTTGGCAGTTCCTCTGGCATTTTGCCGATCCGCCCGCCATTAGGTCAATGTAGTGCAGTATGCCAACCTCCGGTCGGTCATCTGCTATGGGAAAGAATGGTGGTAGCCACTGCTGCCCTTCTAGTTGTCCATAGTTGTCCAGCCTTATCTTCTGCTACAGACCAGGACACATACTATAGAGGAAAATTAGCGATAGTAGAGTGTTGGACCGTCCTGAAGAAAGGATCTGAGACATTGCTTCTTTAATGACTGCAGTTAGCCAGTAAAGAGGATTGCTAAAGCCCCCCATACACGTCTAGATTTTCTGTTGAATCAACTTAAAGAGATAAATCTTTGGGGGGTCAGGTAAATTGGTGATTGATTGTATGCATGGCAACTGTAGTAACAGATATTTGATCAACTTTTTGGGAATCGACTGAAAATGTTATCAATTTCAATACAACCAATTAAAATTTACCAGCATGTCCAATCCTATTTCAATCAACAAATTTGTTTTAGGCTGGCCATACACCTTTAGATTTCTCTGTCATATTTTCTTTAGATCTCCTTTTGTTTTACAAAAAACATGTAATATGAGGGACTTTCTAAACCATCAGGTCTACCAATTTTTTATCGATTTTCTCATTTTTGATCGTTTAATCGGGCTAGTGCTGTGTACAGAGGGCATGGTCATTTGATGACAATGAAGTGTTAGTATGCAAATCAAGAACGATCTAAATCCGTTGGTTACAAAATAATTTGTAATAATTTGTATTCAACCGATCAAAATTTTCCAACATGTCCGATCATGTTTTGATCGATTTTATTCACAATTACGATCAATGTTAGTTGATCAGACCATGTGGGCATGCACCAATTTTCAGTTGACCATTCTAAAAATTGATAGTTTTTAATCTGTCGGCCGCTAATTCGGCCATAGATTTTCAATGAATCAACAAAAAAATTGATTGAATATAGTTGCTTGGATGAAAAATCTAGACGTGTATGGGGGCCTTTACACTTTAAACATTGTGTAGATAAAAATAAGCAAAGGTGGGTTCACACATGTATTTTTTGTTCGATCAACTGCCGATTCGATTTTTTTTATTTTTTTGTTGAACATCGTTCGTCCATTTATCGAATGAAACATTAGATTATTTGTTCGTCCATCCCGATATCGAATGAAAATACATTCGGAATTACTTCGACGGATAAAAATTTGCCAACATGTTCGATGACCTTTTGAACAATTTTTTGTTCGAGATCGAACAAAATTTATAAATCGAACAAATTGGCCATTCTAGATTTTAGACCTTAAGAATGTCACAATTCCTTCCCTCTATCCTTGTTGGCCAATTACCACTAATTGATAATTGAAGATATAATGCCATTGGTGCATCTTGACTTTCTCAAAGCATTCATAATTCTCCAATGGTAGTGTGGCTTGGAAAGAATGCAAATATTAAATGTTATTCTATGGTAGTCTTCACTGCTGAGGATCCAGCCCTGGTACATAGGGTTTTGGGGGGATAATCTAGGTTGTGATACCAACTATTACCTCAAGCTTACCACACGCCTTTCAATAGCTCTGCACAATTTACATTAGAGCACAGGAGCCTCCCTGCTTGTATACAGATTAATGGAGAGAACACACATATAGATATGGGCCAGATCGATGGCTCCTTTGCATCTATCTGGCCCATATCTGATGTGGCCACCCCGTTTTTGAGCCCAACCAATCAATTCTGCTTGAAAACAGGGATATCTGACATGACCTTTACAGCAGTGCTGTGTCCTCAGCTCCTTCGATATTGGGCAGCAGCGCGATGACATTATCTCGCTGCTGCAGGGAAACTCGAACAGCTCCTATATCGAGCCGTGTGTTCCCTGCTTTAATTAGATCGTTTAGAAATGGCCTCATATTACATGGTTTAGACCAACCCAAACACTTACCCTATATACTCATGTATAAGTCGACTTTTTCAGCCCAAAAAATGGGCGGAAAAAGCTCCCCTCTCCTTATACTCGAGTCAGAGTCAGGGTCCACTCGCCTGTCCTGGGTCACTGAATCGCAGCCTTCAGCAGCCCCTGTGAAGCTCCGTTGTGTTTTCCAACACCAGCTGATGTAACGTAAACAAACAGCACCACACTGCCATCTGGTGGAAGGTTACTGTTACTGGTGGCCTGTTTCTTGATTGTTACTGGAAAAGGAATTTAATAGAAATTCAAAAAGAACATTGCACAATTTATGATTGATTCAAACATGAAAATTAGTTTTCATTTCCTTTCCTTGTATTGGTCCCAATGATAACAATATAGACTTTTTTCATGTTTGAATCGTAAGAAGTGCCATGAATACCCATGCTGTAATAACAATAAACCTGAGTTCTCTTCACTTTATTGCGGGTGTGGCACTAAGATTCACCTGTTGGATTCATTCCTCGGGGCAATGGTTCTTTCTCGATATTTTTCTCATTGATAAAACTCCACTATCTGACTTAGCATTTCTCACCCTCGACTTATAATTAAATCAATACATTTTTCCAGTTTTTGCGGATACAATAAGGCACCCCAGCCTTATATACTGTAACTCTTTCATAAAACACATGCTTAAATCAGCTACATACACATAACTGTGTTTTAAAACCTTACTTTTACCTTACCTTGAAATGTACAGTTACTTTTACCCTAACTTTATCCCTAAAGTTATCCCTTGCAATATACCCTATGCACAGCGATATGCTACAGTATTGCCCTTGAAATAATTGCTGTGAATGGGCTTTATGAATGGGATTGCACCAGATAATGCGTCATCATGACCTCCATTTGTCTGGTTCACCAAGGACTCCTTGTATGCGAGGTTCACGTTTTCTGGCTCAGCTTAGAAGCTCAAATCTGTATATTGAACTTTAGAATGGCTGATACACATTTTCAGTAAAACATAAATAAAATGTATCCATCCAAAAATATACATTATTATATATATAAGTCAATCTAATTGTATGTTACACATTTCTTAAATCCAATCTATTATATTAGTTGATTACATTAATCAAATATTTGTGGTTATGCAAATTACGGAAAATTGTTATAACGTAATTTTCCTTTCCTGATACCTCCTCATGGCAGCCATGGTGGGTCAGGAAGGTCTTTTGGGAAGCTCTCAAACCAAAAAAGTTTGGGCACCCCAGATCTAAATGGTTTTCCTTTTGAGATGATTTTGTTTCTGTATTGTACCAGCGTGCAAACATCATAATTATTTATTTGCATGACCACAAATATTGTTGTAATCAACTTATATAAAGTATATATGTATTTAAAATAATTTATAAAGTATGTTATTCAAAAGATATTCACGTTTATGACAAAGAATATGACCATAATCCGAGGACACAATAAACCTAAAATAATTTAAGGGATCCAAAACTAAAGTTTGGGCACCCCAGGTCTAAATGGTCTTTCTTTTGGGACGATTTTGTTTCTGTGGTGGGCTGTCCTGAGGAGGTACCAGGAAAGGAAATTTACGGTAAGTATAATAGAACAATTTTCCATAATGTAGACCTGGGGTGCCCAAACTTTAGTTTTGCATCTATTCAATTATTTGAGGTTTTTTGTGTCCTCAGATTATTGTCATATTCTTTGCCATTTAATTTAATATCTTTTGACTAACATACTTTGCAAATGATTTTGTATACATTTTTTATCATTTGATTACATTAAATATTTGTGGTTATGTAAATAATGATGCTGTTTGCACACTGGTACAATAAAGAAACAAAATCAACTCAAAAGGAAGACCATTTAGATCTGGGGTGCCCAAACTTTTTTGGTTTGAGAGCTTCTTTTAAAACGACAAAATGATCTACCAACAATACAAAATGTAATTCTAAATTAATTTATATAAATACTGAGTATACTTTATATTTAAAAAAAAAACCTATTGTTTACTTTGCATAACAGCATGAACATGTATGGCACAGTTTTTGTTGTCATTACCTTACTGGGACTGGCAGGGCTCAGAAGATCGCCATCCACCTTTAGTGTTGAGCTAGCAGGGCTTTTTTTCTCAGAGAAAAGGTGGAGGAACTCACCCCCTCGCCTGGCCATGCCCCTACCCACCCCTAGGACTGCCCCCTAAAACCGGGTGTCCCCTCCATAAATAGCTACCCATTGGGGGAACGGGGGAACGTAGCCCACCAGCACCGGTAGGCGCGGGCTCCCCCGTACAGGCGCACCGCCTCCCCTCCCTCAGGACGGCTAGAACTTCACTCCCTAGTCCACGCTGAAGAGAAGGTTCTCTCCAGCATAGACGGGGGAGGAGACGCCCCATCATAGGGCCACTGCCCATAAACAATGGGAAGGCGCCGCCCCTCCCTCGCTGCACATTGCGAGAGAGGGGGAGAGGGGAGGCACAAAATCACCCACCCGTGGTGCACCCGTAACCCGTGCTGAATGGCCAACACTCCCCCCACTACACAACACACACAGGGGCCCCCCGGCGGGCCACCCACGACGCACTGCAGCCAGTGCACTTATTTTGGGGCCAGACTTAAATAGGTGGCGGAACTCCATTCCGGTGCGCTCCCACCGAAAAAAAGCCCTGTGAGCTAGTATTATTTGAATTGCAATTATATTCGGTGAATATAATTTCACGAATATGGCGTCAGATATTCACAATTTAGAATATTCATGATATTCTGCATTGGGATGCTTATGCCAAAGAATGTGATTATATATTCGCAATGCGAAAATAAATGACCATTCATTTTGAAGGTAATTCCAAGGCAATTATAAGTGCTTGCAAATGCACTTTTAAGTGCACCCAGGTTTAGAATTTAGTTTGATACACCCCAATATTAATGATTGCCACTCTCTTCAGCGAGGCAAATAAACATTTTGCATATGTTCTGCAATCGTACAAAATCATTAGCTCTGGACAATAAGAAAAATGTAATATTATGATGTAGACTTGCAGGGCCCCCTTTTCTTTTTAGGAACATTATCGAGCCCCTCCTCCCTATTCAAACACAGGTTAAGAATGAGGACCCATGCCCCCTGGAATACCTTAGCGCCCCCCCCCCTAGTTTGGGAACCACTGCTGTAGACTATTCAAATGGGACACATAGGTCTCCTGATTCCTACATTATTAGCAAACAATTATAATGAAGCACCATTTGATGTTATTACAGCACTCAGTCTGTTTGGATTGTGATTTTGTTTGTTTGTGGTTTATCTTTGTTTTATTTTTGCACAGCACAGGAACCTGTGTAGACTTTTTATATCCACTGTAACATCGACACGTCCATGATATCTAATGTATTGTAGCCCTAGCCCAAAGTTACTTTAAAAAATAAAATAAAAAGGTATACTATGTAGTGTAGTATATCTGCAATGAAACAGTTAAGGTGGATTTACACATGTAGATTTTTTGTTCGATCAACTGTAGATTACATTTTTTTATAGATTTTTTTGTCGAACATCGTTCATTCATTTATGGAATGTAACAGTAGATTTTTCTGTTCATTCATCCCGATATGGAATGAAAATACATTCGGAATTACTACGACCGATAAAGATTTACTAACATGTCCGATGTCCTTTTGATAGATTTTTTTGTACGAGATCGAATAAGATGTATCCATCGAACAAATTTGCCATTTCTAGATTTTTGTTCAATTCATGATCTCCAGTCATTATTACCTTCATTCCGAAAAAAGTTTTTTGCAATAAAAAGTGCCGATATTCACATATTTTCACCATCAACACTACTGATGTAAAAATATCAAATAGTCGTGAAGATACAGTACTATATTCGAGATCTTTATGAATTCTCGAAGTGCCGTTATGTAAAATAAAAATTCACAATTCGTATATTTGCGATCAACACTTTGTGTGAGAGAGCTGAGGAGTCTGTGAAGGAGACAGGCCTGCCACTTGTGGGACATGTACATCCAGCCATCACCACATGAGTGACACAACTTCCCCCAACTGGGTTATCGGTTGAGGAGAGGGTCTATCCCAGTACTGGGCAACTGAGTTGATATGGAGGGCCAGAAGTGTGGCCCTTGGCATCACAAAAGGGCCACACATAACAACATTTTCAATCTATACTGACTTGCAGAAGCATTTTTTAATGTAAAATGACAGCAGGCAGAGCTAGAAGACATTGTTTTACATTTTAAAATGACAAAACCTGTTTTAATATATATCCCCCCATTTATATCCTCAAAGGTTATGTGCCTCATACATATGTGTGTCCCTATTCTGAGGTCATGTGCTGCAATATATATTATACAATCATCCCTCGTTCATTGGTGGGATAGTGGGAGGATAGGCACTCACCTGTCCACCGATCCCCCACCAACTTGCTCAGATGCCTTCTGGATTGCTGATAATTAGCGTGCTCAGTCCCTCGCCCCTCATCCCGCTCTAAGAATATCTTGGGCAAGGACGTGTCAGCGTGGGATCAGCGGACAAGTGAGTTACTATGTGCTATGCATTAACAGTTTGGTTTAGGGAAACGCAAGTGGAGGACCGAGGGGGGCCGCCAAAGAATAGACCCCGGGCCGCAGGTTGGGCACCTGGGGTCTACCCAGTCAGAAGCACTAAAGGCCATTTCATACTATATGCGTTTTTGACATTACATATGCGTTTGCGTTTTTAAAAACAAATGAATGAAAAACGCAGGAAAAGTGAATCAAAAATGCATACAGCAGTGAGTTTTTAAAAACGCAACGCATGCTGTAAAAAAAATGCGCGCAACACATATAGTGTGAATGAGCCCTTAGGGGATTTTGTAAAGTACCCGCCAGGATTACAGCACAACTCAATCAACATCTTATTTGTTGTAGTTGCCTCAGTAGGAGATTAAAAAAATATATACATTTTCATGGTTGTATCAGGATAGCTAAATAAAATTTCTTTTTTTTCACAAAATGAATACTATAAACTAAATATGTGTTTTTGTTTAACAGATTTCACCTTTGGAAACCTGAGTGTCATTCAGGATCCAGAAAAATTAACCCCAAAGAAAGGGGAGTCTATCACAATGGAATGTAGTTGGGATACAATGGATGCCCGACGGATTCGAGTGGAATGGATAAAATATAACAAATCTCATACATTGGATGACAACAGAACTGGAATGGAACGCTTGTTCACCGGATTGTGGGAAAGTCCAGACAAACGGAATACTTTTCAATTGATGAAGCAAAATCGAAGTTCTTATAATTTCACCAACAACACATCAGTGCTGACCCTGGAATCCATCACAGAGGAAGATGAAGGACTGTACGTCTGTAAGGTGGTTTTTGAAATACCCGTTCTGATCACAGGGGTGGGAAATGGCACTCTGATACAAATCCATGAAATCAAACCAGGTAAGAAAACACTGTTTTTCTACAGAAATTGTTAATTACTGTGCAATAGCCCAATAGATTCCTCATGTCACCTCAAGTTTCAGGTACATGTCGAGAGAAGCTGTCTTCCAAGAGACAAGACAGAATGCGGGACAATTTAACACCTTTTTACATACATATAAAGCTGTAGGTGCACATGGGAATTAAATATACTATTTTATACTATTATGTATTATGAGCCCCCTCCCCCATTCCACAGCCAAACCTCCTTTTTGGCATTGGGTCTTGCTGGCTTGGTACTTATATGCTTGCTCTTCTCCCCCTACTACTAGGTCTTCCACAGGGCCTAATGTTGCCTGCTGTTTGTTGTCCCCCTAGCTGAATCCTAGTGGGTTTTCTAAGGTCGGCCATACATACCGCTATTCCCCGGTGATCGTTGTGCAATCAATCAAACAGTGGTTACACAAGAATCGATGAACTATCGCACAATGAATATTCGAATGGAATCGATGAGCACCACCTTGGGGAATCGATCCCTGACCAATACTTTGGAACAGGGAAATATCTACACGTCAAATCCCTGTTCGATCAATATTTAACTGGAGCGGGAGCGATCGCTTAAGGTGGGCTGTATACAATTTGCATGCGCGGCAATTGATTGTTTGGGAATCTAACAAAAAATCGAGCTGTGTATGGCCGGTTTAAGATTACAATAGTCTAGAATCTTCTGAGAAAGGCTTTCACAAGATATTCAAGTGTGTCTGCTGGAATTCGTGTCCATTCAGGCAAAAGAACATTTGTGAGGTCAGGTACTGCTATTGGATGAAAAGACCCGGCTCACAGGTAGCATGCTGAGATTGGGGCTCCATTTGAACAATAACATCAGTTTAACTATTTTACTTTGTGAGTTATTTTACCTCCTGGATGGTTCGCTCGTGGCGCAGTGATCTGCAGTGATTTTCTGCCCTCCCCATACACATCCCCAGGGACGCCCACCAGAGTCGTAAATTACATAATCGAGGTAGACCTGGAAAGGTCGGCGGGTCCACCGATACAGAGGACAGGTGAGTAAGCACAATGTTTGCTCGGGGTGAGTTTTGTTAGTTAACAAACTCACCCCAAATTAACTCGGGCTAAATGCCCAGGAGATTAAAGCCCATGGACATGGTATTATCACCAACATTGCTAAAGAGTTGTAGGAACACGGATGGATGAGTTTATGGACATTTTAGTTGCAATTAAGTTGAAGGACTACTTTTCTCCATGTCTAATACCTCAATAACTCATCCTTACTCTCTATCTCCACTGACTAACCTTACTTTACTTTCACTTCCATCAGTCAAGTGTGTCAAGACAAAACAGTTGTATTTTCGTAAAATATTTATGTATTAAACCTGAAGAATGGATCTGAGACATCCTGATAGCTCTGCTTCTTTAAACTCCCTGGCGTTACGGGCTTTGGCGCTAAAGCCACTGCCCGGGCAATCACGGTGGAGCACACTGTACTCCTCCATGATTCCCCGCTCTTCCCCCGGCTCTCTACACTCTACATACGGTATGTGCGGGGAAAAGTGGCGCCCCCTCCATTAACATGGAGGTCTATGGTGAACTTTAAACTTAATTTATGCAAAAACTACACATGCTAGCACATGTAGTTTTTGCATAAATTAAGTCAAAATTTCAACTTGAAAAACATTTTTTGCAACCTTTCTCTACATCTCCAGCAATTTTGGTGATGACACCATGTTCATGGGGCTTAGCAAATATCTCACAAATCAGCTAGTCACATTTTCTGTTCATAGTTTTAAAGAATAATTTTGAATAGCTAGTTAGCCCGGTCTCATTGGTCAAAATGACCAACTAAAATTGGAGAAGCAAAACCTCAAAGAACCTACAAAATGCTTCATTGTTTCCCTGAAGTATTCAAGTCATTCAGCCAATTTCCAGTCATTTGGTGGACAAGCTATCTTGTATCAGATAAATAGATTTTTCAATCTTGACTCGTCAGTCCTCGGAAACCGCTGTATGACAGTCCTTGTGTGTAGGTGTCACTTTCATGCAGAGGAGACATCTGGCTTTATTTCCATCTTACAATACATTTTGGCTACAGCTTTCCTGTAACCCCTCTTCTGATAAGACTTCCTCCTCTGAGTGGAGAATTGGGGTCCCAATCATGTGAATTGTAATGTTGGGCACTTTCCGATTTCAAAGGGAAGTAAGCATGATGTCTTCTTTGCTCAGTTTCAGTGGTTTACCGCACTTGTACCATCGCTGTTTTTGCAGCCGGACTGTCAGTAAAGATGTCAGGAAACAATGAAGAGTGTGAGGCTAGATAGCGTGACTTGTGTCTACAAAAGGCTGACATGTCTGAGCTGGTCTATTACTATAGTCTATACACTTGGAGCAACCAATCCTTCGGCCAGAGAACAGACATATTGGGTCTTTTTCTGGTCAATCACCATAACTTTGGGTAGGGACCAGGGTCCCCATTCAAAGTATCGGTCGGCGGATCCCGCACGTAAATTGCACACTTGATCACACTGCCATCGTACTTTCGATGATCTATACGTCCATGGCTGGCTTATGTTATGTTCATTTCTATACAATAATAATATATATCATAATATCATCTTTGTTTTATCTAAACACCCCATACACCATTAGATTACTCTGTACAATTTCCTTTAGATCTACCAATAACTATGTAGTATAGTGTCCTCCCTGATAGAATAC
>CM070032.1:213855648-213868306 GCA_036250615.1 Ptychadena robeensis
AGGTATGTATCACTGCTATGTAGTGCTGGGTCCTCCCTGATAGAATACATAGTGATTTGAGGCATATACTCAAGTAAGGATGACAAGTTCTCCCGGGAAAAGTTAAACTTCAATTAAACTTGGAGAAGAACATTATCAATTTCATCAGCTAATTAGATGGTCCCTATTTTGCTTGTTAGGATTATTTTATGTAAAATCTGATTCCTGTGGATTAGAACAGGATCAATCAGAGAAGTTTTCATTGATCAGCTAATCATAAGTGATGAGCAAGCACCAAAGTGTTCGATTCGAACACATTGCCATATTCGTATGGTCTACCGAGCACCTGAGTATAATGGAAGTCAATTGGAGACAACCAGGCACCCCCTGCTCAGAAGAGGGGAGGATGCCTGGTCCATTGGAACAGTTCAGAAAGTGACAGAAACACCACCCAAATGGACCAGGAACAGCATGGGGACCATGTCTGGAGGCATCTTGGACTTCCAAGTCTCTGCCCAACTCCCAAGTGCCTGCAGGTGAGCTGACGCTCTAAAACATTATATGCCAGTGCCTGCAGGTGAGCTGACACTCTGAGAGAGAGATCTCGCCAGTAGCGCGATGACGTCATTTCTCTAGCCAGCTATTAGCCCGTCCTATACTTTGAATGAGGAACCACGGGTCTCCATTCAAAGTATAGGATATCCAACAAGGTTACACGGGTAGATTTTTTCCCAGATTTCTGCACAGCTCAGTGCCGTGAACGGCGCTCGGCTGTGCAGAAATCTGGGAAAAAATCGACCTGTGTACTCCTAGCATTAGATGTAAACTTTGAGAATGAATTACTCCACAATGTATCCAGCTACAGAGTTCCCAAAGGGATAGTTCTAAAGGTTGTGTAATGCACACACATATTTAAATGCCTACAGCCCAACTGTTTGGTATGACGCCATGATCTTTCTTTCTGTCTGACCAAATTAACAAAAATTACATTTAATGAAAAAGCACCATTCTGTGTCCTAATAAGGTTTTTTTTTTATTATTTCAATATACATGTATTACTGTATTACATTATTTGTTTATTTTTTCAGTTCCTTTTCCGTGGTGGTATCTATACTTCATTATCCTTCTCATAATCCCGATCCTGATCACAGTGTTCTGCTGTTTTCACAGATGGAAGAAGAGGAAAGGTAACTTTATAGTATTTTGTCTCCTTTAATGTGTGTTAGTGATGATGTGATATCTCAACATACTGGAATGGTTAATCATAGTGTGGTCCATCATTATTTCGTTTTACATCAGATTACACTTTAACTATGTAATGTATTATGAAATATAATAGTCTTTCTTTATGTCCTTCAGAACTGTACCAAGATCACACCTACGGTAACACAACAAGAAAAACAAGCAACGACAAAAAGCAACCCAGCAGCATTAAAGTTAAGAGTAAGTTACTCTAGATGAAATAGAAAAAACACCCTCTGACCGGACTTGTCTAGGTAAAGCAGCTAGGTGTGCAAGCTATGCTATCCCATTGTCCAAGGACTTTACCACCGTCATTGGAAAAGGGAGGAGCTAACTCATAGTCAAGTGTCAGGCCCAGGTAACAAAATTAACCTCCCTAGCACACTGCTGAGGTCCAGATTTCTGTATCAAAAGTGCACCATAGACTTCAATGGTAAATTTTTCTTTATGTCGTAGGCCTGCGTAATATGCTGGCGCTATATAAATAAATGTTAATAATAATAATAATAATAACTTCCCAAAATCTGTCCGTACAAGGGTCTAATAGACATCCTGAATATAATAATGTTTGAAACAAAGAATTATGTAAAATAAAAAAATGAGAAAACACAAGAATCAGGGCACAAAGCTATGCTGCTATGTACTAAATCTCGCCCAAATAAAGTCACTGGTGCCCCAGATGTGCCCATTTGCAGTAAACCCTCTCTAACCTGGTATGATAAAATCACACCAGGGAAAAGAGGGTTACTGCAAATGGGCACATCTGGGGCACCAGTGACATCATTTGGGCGATGTTTATTACATAGAAGCACATTGAAAGCAGTTTTCTATGCAATTTGCAATTTACTTTTCAAATCTCCCGCCCCCCCCCCCCGATGTGACGTCATCACATCACTCGGAGGAGGGGGGGGGAGAGACGGAGGATCCAAGGAGGCATGTCACATTGGGGACAGCGCAAAACTGTAAGTATGTGCTGCCGGAGCCCCGATGTGTACCATCTCGTCCAGTGCTATAGTAGCAGTAGCAGCGCTGGACGAGATGGTGCCGTCCCCACCGCTAGGGCGGTTAAACAAACGAAAGAATAGAAGAGGCATTCCTTATACCCCTGTTCACACCTAAGGGCCCTTTTACACTATATGCGTTGTGGTGCGTTTTTTTTTCCTGCACGCGTTTTTACATAGACAACCAATGTTACCATTCACACTGTATGCATTGCGTTTTTAAAAACTCACTGCTGTATGCATTTTTTTTTAATTTTTCCTGCATTTTTCATTCATTTGTTCAAAAACGCAAATGCTAAATGCAAACGCAGATGTAATGTGAAAAACGCATGCGTTTTTGTATATATGCAGAAACGCATGCCTATAAAAAAGGTATGCCTTTAAAAACGCATATAGTGTGAATGGGCCCTAAAGCTAGTCATACACAGGACGACTTTTACCAGATAAATTTTAGATTCGATCGTGCCACCACACAGTAGGATCGATTTAAACACAATTAATTCCACAATCTTACTATGGTGCACATGCTTTATTATATGATCGCGTACAAAGAAAATTACAAAGAAAAACTGTCAACGAGCACTTGTACACTTGACTTAAATTTACCGATTTGTCCGATCACATTTCAATAAATTTTATGTTCGATTTCGATCACATTTGGTTAATGGTACAAGGTGTGAGAAAAACGATTTCAGTACGATTGGCTTGATTGTTTTAAGTCAATTGAACAGAAATATGGAACTTGCCACCTAAACCTCCCTAGCGCACTGCTGAGGTCCAGATTTCTGTACCAAAAGTGCACCATAGACTTCAATGGTAAATTTTTCTTTATGTTGTAGGCCTGTAACTTCCCAAAATATGTCCGTACAAGGGTCTAATGGACATCCTGAATATAATAATGTTTGAAACAAAGAATTATGTAAAATAAAATTATTATTTTTTTATAAAAATAATTTAAAAAACCCACAAAAATTAGGACACAAAACTATGCTGCTATGTACTAAATATCGCCAAAATAAAAAGTCTCTGGTGCCCCAGATGTTCCCATTTGCACTTAACCCTCTCTAACCTGGTGTGATAAAATCACACCAGGGAAAAGAGGGTTACTGCAAATGGGCACATCTGGGGCATCAGGGACTTTATTCTGGCGATATTTAGTACATAGGGGGAGTTTGAAAGCAGTTTTCTACATAGAAAACTGCTTTCATGCTGTTTACTGTTCAAATCTACCGCCGCCTCCGCGAGCGACGTCATCACGTCACTCGGAGCGGGGGGGGGGGGGAGAAGGACACGAGCAGCCGAGGAGGCATGTCGCCAGCATGTCACAGGGACAGCGTGAGTATGCTCTCCCACAGCAGTGATTTTTACTGGACGGCAGCACCTCGTCCAGTGCGATAGTACCAGTTGGATCGCTGGACGAGGTGCTGCTGTCCATAACGCTAGGGCGGTTAAAGGTTTGATGCACGTTGACATGCATTTCAATCAGTTTAATTTGAACTTGCCCATGCGCTAAAACAGACAGGTGTGTTATACAGGGTGGGACATTTATATGGATACACCTTAATAAATGGGAATGGTTGTTAATATTAACATCCTTTTTGTGGCACTATGGTATATGTGAGGGGGGAAACTTTTCAAGATGGGTGGTGACCATGGCGGCCATTTTGAAGTTGGCCATTTTGAATCCAACTTTTGTTTTTTCAATAGGAAAAGGGTAATGTGACACATCAAACTTATTGGGAATTTCACAAGAAAGCAATGGTGTGCTTGGTTTTAATGTAACTTTATTCTTTCATGAGTTATTTACAAGTTTCTGTCCACTTATAAAATGTGTTCAATGTGCTGCCCATTGTAACCCTCCCACTCTTCACACACTGATAGCAACAACGCAGGAGAAATGCTAGCACAGGCTTTCAGTATCTGTTTCAGGTGCTGCACATCTCTTATCTTCACAGCATAGACAATTGCCTTCAGATGACCCCAAAGATAAAAGTCTAAGGGGGTCAGATCGGGAGACCTTGGGGGCGAGTCGTGTATGGCCAGCTTTAGTGAAGTAGAACCAGGGCTTTTTTTCTCAGAGAAAAGGTGGTAGAACTCACCCCCCTCCCCTGGCCACGCCCATACCCACCCCTAGGACCGCCCCCTAAAACCGGGTGTCCGCTCCATAAATAGCTACCCATTGGGGGAACGGGGGCACGTCGCCCACCAGCGCAAGCAGGCGAGGGCACCCCCACACCCTCTACGGGCACGCTGCCTCCTCTCAGGGCGGCTACCACTCCCCAGTCCACGCTGCCCGTAAACCGTGCTGAATGGCCAACACTCCCCCCACTAAACAAAACACACTAAACAACACACACGGGGGCCCCCCAGCGGGCCACCCACAACGCACTGCAGCCATTGCCCTTATTATGGGGCCAGGCTTAAAATAGGTGGCGGAACTCCGTTCCGGTGCGTTCCCCCAGAAAAAACCCCCTGAGTAGAACTCAGTCATTAAAAAAATCAAATTCACTATAAAGTGAATTCAAAGTGTTAGAGCCATAAAGTATAAAGGTAAAGTATTTTTCAGAATTAGAGAAAAACAAGATGGCGGTCGATGATCGGTTAATCGGGGGGGGGGGGGGGGGGGGGGGGGGGGTGGCTTTATTATACACAACAAATTCTGAAGCTCTGTCCAGCAGGATGACATAGTGCACTTAGAAATCAATGTTATAGGATAAAGAGGTTTGCATTGTGTTTGTCTAGATGTTGAAATTAGTGTGCTTTCTTTTAGAGAACACGAGGAAGACAGTTGTATGAAGGTACGTTGTCTGAAACCTACAAATCCATCCCTCGTTAGTACTGCATGTCCTTCACAAAGTGATTCCAGAGGATACTGAGCTTCATGGCTGTGATGGTTCAAGGCACATTCACTCCATCGGGAGACTCATAGGAAGGGAGAGCTGTCTTTCCAATATAAAATAGACCTTAAAGACTTTCAGTACTTTACTAAAGTTCTGTCACAGAATACTCAGTGGTAAGGAATTCTAAGTTTAATGTAACTTTTATTTGCTGTTGAATTTGTGACTCAGAAGTAGATGCAGCCAAGCATTAATCCAAAGAAATCAGCAGTGGCCGTATTGTAACTAAACGTATACGTCTATACATTCCTCCAGCATAGTGAGGTCCACGTGCCCACCTCACCAGTGCCAACATCTTCTCTTTTCCAGGTTTGAGGTCTTCAGCTGAGATTCCATTAACCATTCTTTACTAAATAAACAATATTTTATATTACTTATTGACACATTTTAGCTTATTTCCTCTTTTGTCCTAGTCCTGTCCAATGTGAAGGGAGTGAGAGGAAAAAATTAAATGGAGGGTTTAACTAGGGAAGGCAAAAAACTGCTAGTAAAGGTTGTCCTGCTAGAGAACTCATATAAAAGCAAATGATCAGCAGACGAATGAGTACTTCTGTGATTGGCTGATCATGTTTTAGCTTACACAGGAAGCATTAATAAAGCCCCCCAATACATGTTTTTGTCCCTAATGGCTTAAACCGATTTGGCAGCCGATTTCGGGCAGAATTACAACTTGAAGCCTAAAGGTGGGTTTACACGTCAAGATTTTTGTTTCGTCCAACCTCCGATTGATTTTTTGTTTCGATTTTTTATCAGATTTAGTTCGTCCATTATCGAACGTAATTAGATTTTGTTCGATTTTTTTTTGTACAACCGACGCAAAATATCGTAATGAAAATAATCGTCGGGGGAAAACCATGAAAATTGAAAAATCTATCAGATTTTATTTTTGGTTTGGTTTTTTATTTTTTTAAGGAAGTGAATGTGACCCCCCACCCCAAGAGTGAGAGTGATGTATTTGTGGGCGTGCTGGGCCCAAATTCATGAGGGCTTTATCAGTGAATGTGAAAAGGTAAAGGAGTGGGATACAGAAGCCAGTTGTTATGGGATAGAGGTTTTTGTTGCCCATCTCTGGGTGGGTTTATCGCGTTGTCTGTCAGGGGATTACAAAAGAAAGGTGAGGTGAGGGAGGTTTGCCGGTGCCATTTGCCATATCGGGTTATTCTTGCTTTGTATAAAGGTGGATTGCAAGCAATCAGCAGTGTTAGGGTGAGGAGGGGGTTGCCATCTCTGTGTATCTGCTTGTATAAGGGATTTGCAGCAGCAGTGTTTTCAAATATACAGTGAAAACATTTTAGGTATGATTTTAAAGTGTGCCTTGCTGCTTGTGGCTGCGTGAGTATACGGTGTGTGTTGTGTACAGCACATGTGTACACACTGTACACGGTTCTGCAGTGAGGGTGTATACAGGTGTGTTGTACGTTGGCTGCAGTGAGGTACACACACACACATGAACATTTTAATATTGAAATATATTGGATTTTCTATTGACACCACGTTGTTACGTTTCGTCCACAAATGCAATGGTTTCGTTCGGAAAGTTCTACTCTGGGGAAGAAAATAAAAACAACCATCATGGACACGAATCAAAATGAAATTGGAAAAAATCCCAACATCATTACGCAGGGAATACGTTCATGCTACTGGTTAAACATCGAGTTCAAAAAATATCGAGTTGAAATAAGGAGAGCATTCGTTTTTTACACGAAAAAAAATAACGAAAGATAATAAGGTTTACCAACATGTCCGATCACCTTATGGACGATTAGTTGTCGATTCGAAAAAAAAAAAAAAAAATCCATGGGGACGTTTCAGATTTTTGTACAATAAACCAAAAAATCGTTAGTCGTCCATCTGTCGGCCGATTGACCACCATGAGCATGGGTGAAAAAAACAGGTGAAAATCTAAGCGTGTATGGGGGGCTTTAGATGTTGAAATGGCCCTGACCAGCAAATCAAGGAAGATTACATCGATCTGCTGATCAAACTGATCATATGCTTTGTGTTTGTTCTGAGTAGAACTTGAGCTAGAATCACTTGCCATCCCTAGTTGTTACCCTTCCCAAAACTAGCAGAAAGGTTTGGTTTTGGAATTTGTATTTAATTATATGCACACCATTAACATTTATATTCTCAAATGTGCTTTTGTTATATTTCTTAATGTTAGATTTTTTTGTAAATACGAATGTAAATAAGGATTTAATAAATTAACTAATATTTTACATGATATGACCTGTTATTTCAATGTTGGAATGTATGACATCTGGGTTGTGCTCTTACATCATGTGAAATACCTTTTTCAGATCATCCTATGTAGTCACTTACATGTTCTTAGAGCAGGATACAGAGTAAAATAAATCAGATCCCATAAGTGCCCACTGGCTTAGTTTTCCTGTCCTTCCAACCTCAATATATACCCTTCCCTACTAGATAGACCTTGTCGATTTCTGCATTATGTTCTGTACAGGTCTTGCTTTCGGAAACTTTGCACGCGCACAGGGCTTGTCGTCTTATTATAGGGGTGGTACCCAGTGGTGCCACTAGCACTGTGCATCTACGATAGGTGCCCTACAACTCCTGCTTCATGTTTAAGGCATTGACCATCTGCCATCTTTTGTCGTATTTTGCTACTGCTGTGCCCCCCCCCCCCACTTTGGCCTTTAACTCTAGTAGCTTCTATTCTCACCTCTTCCTCTCTATTTCTCAGCTTCACACAAAACACAATTTAAGCTAAGAGTCATCCCTGGTCTATCTTAGCTTAAATGATAATAACACATGACCACAGCAGTGCATCTGATGGCTCTCCACCACCTCTCTATTGCAAGAAGTACCCCTTTAAAAAAAAAAGTTTATTCTGATGTGCGATGCTGAGCACCCATGGGTGGGCATGCTGGACACCAGCGGACTGGTCAGAACGTTGTGGAGCTCAGCCTTCTCTCTGTCATGGGTATACCACATGGCACCGTGCCACCAGACAAGTGTAAACCAAGGTGCAGAGTCCACCGGTATTCACGAGAGCAGTCAAAAATGGCCCAGAAGTCAGGAACAATATAGCAGATAGCAGTGATCAGAGCCTGTGAACAGAGACTTAAAGACCTCTTGGTTCAGGCAACTTCCTGTTGCCTTAGGCTTATTTAAATACACGGTCAGGTGGTCTGATTGCACATGACTCCAGATTATGAGCGCTAACAGGTATTGCCCAGCAGAAGCAGCAGGAGCCACATCACGTGCCACAATCTCTACCACCAGCAGAGGGAGCTGATCTACGAAAGGTCCTGGTCCTCTAAGGTTTGGGAAGTGACACCGCACAGGTAGAGGGCACCACTGCAGTTACAGATCTCTGGGTGACACTGCGGTCTGTGACACTTTCCTAGTATGGGCTGACGCACCAGTGCTGTTTTTTATTCTACAGAATATCATACCTGTAAAAATCAGGAAATAAGGGACCATTTCAAAATAAGAAAAAGATCACTTCGATCCCAACATGAGGTGGATGTGTTTGTGCCACCATTTCTTCCACCCTGCATACAAAATAATTTATGCCCCCCCCCACTAATACAACTGATTACACTACACCCCTCACTTCCTCCTCTTTCCCTCCATCGTCCTGAATTAGTATTCCTGTGAACTCTGTCAGTAGGCTACAGCTTAGCTCACAGGTGATTACTGTTGAAGGGAGGGCGATGGGGAAGAGTGGTAAAATATGGTATTTTCAACAGCCAAAACAGGAGACTTGACAGCCATGTATATTCATCCCCTTCTTATATCTAAAAATATGGGGCCATGTCTGTCCTTGAAAAAATTCTGTACAATGCACAGGGCAGCTCTAAATTATCAGAATATATAACGAATAAAACAAAAATAATTGCTGCAGAAATACTAAGCTGAACCAAAACTAAGCTGAACTAAACCAATAAAGCAACATGTTTTTGTATCAGTTTTTACTATTGCTGAGATTCCTGTTTCTAACGAGAGGTGATTTTTGTTTTGGGAGGAGGAAGGCTGATTTGCAGAAGTGGTTTCTTTTATAGAAATTACTAAAATGTTCTGCAAAATTTAATGTAAGCTAGTTATAAATTTATGTGGTCTCTGGGACTTACCAATGCAGGTTTGTAGTTGAAGCCAGCACATTGGACGTTGAAGAGACGGATCTGCTCATCAAAGAAAAAAACCCTCAAAATATGTGTACTTTAAAACAAAACATGTTTCCTTTCTTCCTTTCAGCACTTAACTACCCTTACCTGCTCTCCTCCTTACAGAGATTGGGGGGACCCTCAACTTTCTGCTATGTTTAGGTCCAAGTGCCATGTTCCATCTCACCTAGTAAGTCAACACAGCCTGGCATTGAAGTCAGTCTCCCTCTTTCACTTCCTCTGTACCAGTAGGGGTCTATGATTAGCTTTTGTATATATGTCTTGTATATAGACCATGACATGCTGTGTAAATGCTGGGATTTTCTGTGTATATACCTTTAAGAAATTTTATTTTTTTCTGCTAGCAGCTGCCAGGGGATGAAGTCAGGTTCTTTTCCTGCTATTTTGCTTTCCCTGTTATTCGCCATGGACCCAGAAGGAGATAGGAGCACCTTGCTCCAAGGTAAGCTGCTGGCAAAAAGCCCGGGAAAACAGTAGCTAGAGGAATATATAGCCTCTGCCCAGTGGGAGGAAATTTACTGGGCAGAGGCGAAATATTCCTCTAGCTACTGTTTTCCCGAGCTTTTTGCCAGCAGCTTACCTTGGAGCAAAGTGCTCCAATCTCCTTCTGGGTCCCCCCTCAATGGCGAATGACAGGGACGTCCCATTGGACCAGGGTCAGTCTCTCCCTCATCTTGCCCGATACATGTAGCTTCAAGAGGTGCCTCCTGATCCTGGGTAAGAGAGCCATGAGTCAACAGCCCCTGTGCAGCTGGTTAGTTTGCTTGGAACTTAGTCCCCATGCTTTATTACCCTATCCCTGCCTCACTGGGTGATGGTGAAAGAACCTGTATATATTCTTCCTTGTAAAAGTTAACCCCTAACCACCTGTGTGCACATTCTCCTTATTGTGTGCAAGCCATGTGTGTCATCTGAAGAACCTGGTTGCTCCGGTGGTTGGCAACACTACAGCTGGTAAGAACATAAGGGGGAGGGGGGCATTCATGTTTGCGACCGAAAGAATGTTCTGGTTAGAGTATTTAGAAGGTCTCTGAGCTGTCCAAAAGTTTTTCTCTGATTGAACTTGTGAATGAATGAAAGCCTAATGTACCCCCTACTACAGTGGTTCCCAAACTTTCCTTGGAGGGCCCCCCTTTTCTATTTAGGAACATTATTGAGCCCCCCCCCCCCTCCATATTCAAACACAGGTTAAGAATGACGGCCCGTGCCCCACTGGAATACCTTTGCGCCGGCCCCCAATTTTGGGAACCACTGCCCTACTTATTCATTGGAAATTAGGAGGGTAAATAGCTAATCAAATGCATATAATAATTTAATCTGCATGTTTGGTTAACTTTATCGATGTGGAAAAAGCCAGGAGTGCTTGAAGAATCGGACTTATCACCTACTCTGCCACTTTCTTTTATCTGCACCAGACATGCTGATAAAAGCAAGGGTTATAAACCCATGGCAAAGCAAGGGTTATAAACACTTACCTGAAAGGTAAAAAGGATACAAAAACAACTAAACGCCAACCCCTCCTGTAATATGGCCCCATGGCACTTCAGTAGCAATGGGACTTGGAAAGGTAGATGTCACAGTTTCTGATTCATGAATATTTATATACAGTATTTCAAAATGAAGAAAATCTAATTTTTGGTATAGAATGTGCTATTGAAGTCATCATGGCTGCAGTGTTTGAGCATCTTGTACACAATATGTTTATCTATAGAGGTTAGACTTCTCCCCTTGGCCCCAATAGTGACTCTCACACATGTATGAACCCCTGTGACCTAGATACAGCATTCTTGTTTTGTCAGCAAAATAACCTCTATATCTACAGCATTGTTATTGCATTGTCTTCTCCCATGAATCAATTATACAATCACCATAAGTTGCATCCATTATCAGGTGTTAACACCCATATAGTCGAGCTTCAAAGGCAAAGGCAAGACATACAAACTAATATTAAAAGCTTAAAAAACAATGTAATTTATTTACCATCACTTGTAAGCATCTCACATGATTACCATTCAAGGGTAACGTTTAGAACAATGCTCTTTACTCAACAAGTTTCACTACCAAAAGTCACTTCGTCAGCATGATGTCAGTACAACCTCATATATGTAGATATCCAATCAAACACAAGTAGCACTTTATAATGGCCTGGATAGATCACATGCCCCTGTAGTGAACAGGGTATACACCACATTGGTATATATTTATTGCATTGTATATACTGCCCTGTGTCACCTCACCATATTCTGTACAAATTTGTGACTTGACTGTAAGTCTTCCTTGCATTCCTCAGTAGCAGGTGCAGGGATGACAAATGGCTTCTATTTTCCCGTTCTTTTGTCTGGCCATACATTGTATCTTTTGATTTCTGCCTGGAGACAGCTATTGCCCTCCTCCAAGCAGAGGGGATAAATATACCTCCCTAGGCCCTCCTTAACAAGAGTTGGGTTAGCTTCTCAACCATCTACAGCCAGTGTGTCACAACCTGAATTGGAGCAGATCTCCTACCTTTTCCTGGGTTCTCCCGCAGGCTGTCCCATAGCAGTGCCCGGGACCAAGGACCCCCATCCGTGGTGACTGAAAGGGTCGTCCCCTGGACCAGGACCGCCTTCCCTCAAACGTGCCTGAGCGGTTGGATGCGGCTACCAGTAGGTGCTGAGTTAGGCAGACGCAGGATTCCTCCCTTCTCCACCTTCACTGGACTCGCTCACTGTTTTCCCTGTGATCCTGACCCCCTCTTACTGGAAATAGAAAGCCATCAGTCACCTTGCAGCTGGCAGCATCTTTACTTGGAAAATATAGATCCTGTGTGCCCCATTCCCAGGCGTGGGTTTGGTGTTGGACTGTATATATTCCCCCTAGTAAAGCTGTAAATATCCCCCTACCAGCTTGCCTGTGACTCCTTTATTGGTGTGTGCGAGCCTAAGACAGTGTGTTGGAACATTCAAAGAATCTGGTCGTTTGGAGCAAGAAATGCCCTCCACGACACTACACCCCTTTAGGGGAATGTGAGTTTTCTTGATAAAAGATGTGAAATGGTGAGTAGTCAAATCCTGAAGCTCAGGTAAACAGTAAAGTAATCCACTAATGGATTACTCCATCGGGAGTATTGTCAGGCATTTTCATTGGGGTATAATATTTTTATATACAACTAATTGAACATACTAATATTATATATCTTATGGCGTATACCGTATTTTTCGGACCATAAGACGCACTTTTTCACCCCCAAAATTGGGGGGGAAAAGTTCCTGCGTCTTATGGTCTGAATGTGCGACCACCGGCGGCCGCCCTTGGTCGCACCGGGAGGAGAGCTGAGGAGGAGAGCAGCGGCTGCTGTCATTTGCGATGTTCGGCTCTTCCATCTAAATGCCGCATCCCCTGCATCCCC
>CM070032.1:213916261-213929482 GCA_036250615.1 Ptychadena robeensis
AGTGATATATACCTTCCAATCACTATGTGTTATATCAGGGAGGACCCGGCACTACATAGCGGTAATATATACCTTCCAATCACTATGTGTTATATCAGGGAGGCCACTATACTATACAGTTGTTGGTAGATCTAATGGAAATTGTATGGATGTATGGGGGGATTAACATAAATTCTTAATTTATATTTATTTATTTTTTATTTATTTAAGTCAGATATATTTACATGGAAAAACTATACCATTAAAATATATGTTTCTTGTATGTAAAAAGGATTTATACAATCCACTGAATTACAAAGTTTCTTATTTATCTTACTATAGGGTGGAAAAGGAAAGGATGACTGTGACAAGCTTCTTAAGGATCTGGATGAAAATGGCGACTCAGAAATCGATTTCAAGGAATTTGTCATCTTTGTTGCTTCATTCACCTGTATTGCACACGAGAAATTCCAGAAATGCGCCAAGAAATAATTATTCAAACCATTTTATAAATAAAGAATTTACAATACGATACATAAAGGTTTCAGTTTTTTTTTTATAATAACCCATGTGTCTTAATATGGCAAAGATAAGAGGTTGGGATTACTTTGTGTTACGAAATTCTAGCATGGATATGACCATTCCTGAATCCTGAACAGGTAAAATGAACTTGAACTGCAAAATTAAGATTAAGCTAGCCATACATGTGTCGACTTGTGAGCGATCAATCGCCCATCCGATCGATTCCTGTGAAGCCACAGGCGTCGATCGATCGCCCAATCAAGTCTGTCCCTACCACCTTAGGCCACCGATTCCTGGACGATTCTGTGCCCGATCGATCGCTTCACAAATGGCAACTCCCCTTGATGTGTGCTGAATCGCTCAGAAAAGACCAACAGGTTGGTTCTCTTGGCCGATCCGATTTGGGGGCCATGTTGATCGGGCAGGGTCGATCGGTCAAGGTGGGCTGCACTCGATTCCTTGTCGATCGATCGGCGTGCACGCGCTCGGTGATCGATCGGCCAGGAATCGTGTGGGAAATCGACCCGTGTATGGCTACCTTTAGAGATCCGCTACAATAGATATGGTAATCTACTCTTTCCAGTAGATGTGGTCATTGTGCAAGAGTTTCATGGAAATCTTCACTTTTGTTTTGAATTTCATCTGGAAAATAGTATATAAGAAATGTATATCTTAGGCCACAGACTCATAGCTGTAATTCTGCACTGTGAGATCTTCTATACCATGACTGTTAGATTAGATTTAAAGTGAGATTTGGTGTTGTTACTATTGTGCTGCTCAATGTGTTCCTTACGGGTGTAACGGCGGCTACTGTCCGCCACTCTCCCCTACTTACCACTGCATCCCTGGACGCCTTATTAAACGATGATTTCAGTTGTGCTGGGTCACAACATGCAGTTTCTACAGTACTTCATGTGTCACTTCCTGGGATTTAAAGGATTGGTCATGTGTCCTGGCTGGCGAATTGTGGTCCTCCTACATGTATATAAGGGATCCAGCCCTTTTCTACCATGCCTTAATGCTAGCCATACACATGCCGATAAACGGCCGGATTTTAATCTGACCGACGGGCGTGCGCGCTCTCGCGGTCGGTCAGGTTAAAAATCGGCCGCTAATCGGCATGTGCCCACATGGGGCGACAGGTCCCTGTCGCCCCACTTCTCGGCCGGCCAGAGATCCGACATGTCGGAAAATCTCTGGCCGGCGCGAGCCGATGGGAGCCGATGCCATAAGCTACAATGAAGCGGCGGCTTCATTGCAGCTTATGGCCGGCACACAAAGGGGGCCCAGCCGATTGAAGGGGCCCCAGAATGCAATGGGAGGCTAAACGTGATGACGTCATCACGTTAGCCTCCCGGAAAGATATCGGCGGCAGATGTCGGGGTAAGTCGCCATGTGTATGGCTAGCATAAGGCCCCCATACACGTCTAGATTTTTTATCCAATCAACTCAATTCAATAAATGTTTTGGGTTGGTTGATTGATTGAAAATCTATGGCAGCCCACATGGTTAGATCAACCTAAAACAATTAAAATTGGGAAAAAAATTTATTGAAAAAGGATTGGACGTGCTGGTAAATTTTAATTGGTTGTATTGAAATTCATTACACTTTCAGTCTATCCCAAAAAAGTTGATCAAACATCTGTTACTACAGTTGGCAAACATACAATCAATCACCAATCTCCCTGACCCCAAAAAATGTATCTTTTTAAGTTGATTGAACAGAAAATCTAGACGTGTATGGGGGGCTTTAGTGTCCAACGTCACTGCCTTGAAGTGTGCTTGCTATCTGTGTTCCTGTGTTGCTGATTCCTGCCTGTGCGCTGAGACTTTGCTATGTTTAACCCTTGTCTGCCTCTATTGAGCATTCTGACTGCCTCACCTGTACCTCTGTTGCCAGCCCTGATCCTTTGCCTGCCTGACGACACTATTGCCTCATCCCGTGGTCCCGCGCTGTTGCCCATGGTTATGATTTTGCCTGCTGATAACGCCTGTGTCCCTGGTACCTCTCCCTGGTGCCCTCTGGATCAGCTGCCTCATGTGCCTACCCTCCCTCCAGAGGTAACGACCTGGTGTTTCCCTCGGGATAATGCCTAGAGTTTAGGTCCCCACACACGTAGTAAGTGGGGGCCGACAAATGAGCGGTGGAGTGCATTGTGATGACATCATCGAGCTGCTCTCCATTGCTTACAGCATCAGTGGGCATCCTTTGTGTGTCAGCCGTTAGTTTCAATGGGAACGCCGGTCCTCAGTCAAACTAATGGCGTCGGCCAGAGATTTATGGACATGTCCATTCTCTGGCCGACTGAGCTTTGGGGCAACAGGGATCTGTTGCCCCATGTGTTACAAGAAGGCCAGAAGGTCCAAGACCGGCTGGAGATGGACATGGGCCCTAGTCCACCGTCAAAGACCTAGAGGCCGGCCGATTTCCCTACCTGGGTAGGGGACTTGGGGACTTTAACGGTCAGCTAGGAAGGAGTGATTAATGTATCAAGTAACAACAAAAAGCAGAAAACAAGTACACCTCTGTAGTATGATGGGAAAAAATCTAAATTCAAACAAAATAATTCGTTGAAAAATACACATGCAAGTCCTTGGGTTTTAAAAATATGTAATCATTTCTTGCTTCACAAGTAGTTCCAGGTACAGCTAAACAATTGAACTGTCCTTTGTTATTCAGTATTGGGCCATGGATGGGCAATAGATAAAAGATCCAAAGGATAGCAAATGGGGATACCAACAACTATGTAGTATAGTGACCTCCCTGATAGAATACATAGTGAATTGGAGGTGTAGAAAGGTTCCTCATATTACATGGTTTGGTAGAGAAAAGTGGTTGTACGAAGTTGCATGGGAAGTCTGCTGTTCTATGGGGGGCTTTTATAGTCACTCTTAAGTCAGTTACAATGCAATGGTGTGCGTTTTTCAATGCGTTGATCAATCTGTTCATGGTAAAAAACACGAAAAAAACTGACTCTCACAATGCAATCCCTGGAGTCCCTAGCGCATGGGTTTCCATTTTTATTGATCATTAATCACAGCGCACCCTTAACACATAATGGAGTCAAAGCCGACATACATTCTAGAAAAAGTTTATATATTGTCTTTCACCGTATACAAAAAAATCCATTTGAATCTGATTTGGACTCTGTAGAAGGTGTGGTCAGATATTTTTTTTATTGATAGTTCATCAACACTATGCCACTATGGATAAGTCATGCTCTGAGTCAGCATTGGCCAAACACAGATAAATTAGTATAAAAAAGAGTCTATTTCTTTATTTAATAATAGAACGTTACAACACCCAGTCATGGTAATTCATGCGGGGTATTTACTTAGAGATAAAATTTCCTAGAAAGACCAGCAGGGTGAGTTTTCTTCACTCTCCTCCGCACAACCTCTGACCGTACTCATCAACCGACCAGCTGACTCTTCGCAAGGATGACACAACTCGAGACCGCCATAGTTCTGATCATGGATACCTTTGACAAATATGCTTGTACAGAAGGCAAAAAACACTTTAAACCAGAGGAATTGAGGAAACTGATGGATAAAGAGCTGCCCGGAATCTAAGGTATGATGTTATCTACATTATTTGAGGTGTTTATTGTGTGCACAAGAGTGCCTCCATGAATAGTTAAAACGTTTCTGGTTTTAAAATTTTAACCTTTAACCACATACTTTTGTTTTTCATTTGATTTAGTAGATCAAATGTAGAACCTCTGCCATGTTTTTTATATTGGCCCGTTTCCCCTCAAAGAGAGTCTTTAGATCTTCCATTCACTCTAGGTGTCCCTTGTCAAAGGAACTATGAAAGGGGAAATTTTTCCAATAGGAACAGTTTGTTCTAGTGACAACTTCCCATTCCCTTCTTAGTTCTCGAAACATGAATGAGAGAACATTTCTCCATTACCAGTTGATAGAGATTTGAAAGCACTTTGCTCATTGATTAGAGGCATTCATCAGGGGTGTCTGGAAATGGCACATTTTTCAGCACCTGGACATTTAAAAAATGAAGCTAGGAGGACGTGACATGAAGAGTCCCCTGGTCACTTTCTCCGCCTGTCCCATTGGCAAAATGGGGAGTTTTTTTAATGACCCAACCACATGACTGTTCCATCTTAACCATTTCATTACTGCAAACAGCACCTCAAGATAACCTGACCTATGTATAGTAATCATAGTAGTCTGATGGTCAAAGTGACGACTGAACGGAGCGGGGTATTAACTTGGGCAGGAGATGTACTCTCTATGCAGTCTCCGCTGCATCATCCTTTCACTGCGATCAAGCACACTACCTATGACAATTTTTTTTCATGGGTAAACATTCCATTACTTGCAACAGCAGCCCAAGATAACCTGACCTATGCAGAGTAATCAGTGGGTCTGACTACAGTCACATGGCGACTGGGGAATTTGGCGGCTTGCATATTATCTCTACGCACCTTCACTACATTTAGGTAACGATCACATTCAACTAAATTCCACTAATGTCCAATATTTTTTTCTGTCAGAAAACTATTTACTTACTGCAATTGGTTTCTATAACCTATAGCTTATCTCCTGTCAGTTAAAAACAAAACACAATCTATATATGCACACATACAAACATCCTATTCTGCCGATCATAGTAGAAAGCCCTCCCCGCGGATGTAACAGTATCTAATTGATTGGATCTAACACATTGGTTGGGACAAGGAATAGTATATCTTTACACTCGTGTGTACAGCATCAATTAACAAAATTTACCACAACAGGTCCGATCAAATTTCATCAAGGGAAATAAAAATTTTAATGTCGAATGAAACAATCGTTCAATGTGCCCATTATTCAATTTTTCACTTGACCAACTAAATATCCATCCAATTAAATCGATTGAATCAGTCAATTGACCGTGTTATGGCCCTAGCTACCAATCCTTTCCATACAATTTCTGTACAACTCACATGTTGTTCTCCCTTTGGCCTTTTCCTACTTCCATCACTGTTTCTAGCGGGGTACTCGGCACTACCTAGCAGTGACTTCTACCCCTTTCCATCCACGACTGTATTCTATCAGGGAGGACCCGCATCTACATACTAGTGATAGATCCCTTCCAATCACTATGTTTCTCAGGAGGACCCGCCACTACACTGGCAGTGATATTACCTTCTCCATCACTAGTATCTATCAGGGAGACCCGGCACTACATGCCGTAATAGTACCTTCCCATCCCTATGTTAGTCTATCAGGGCGGACCCTGGCGCACTACCATAGCGTGATATATACCCTTCTCTATCCCTAGTATTCCTATCAGGGAGGACCTGGCCCGCACCTCACCACTACCGCCCACCGCTGATATATACACCTTCCATCACTATGGTATTCTACCCAGGGAGGACCTGGCACACATATCAGGGATCGTATCCTCCAATCACTATGTATTCTAGCAGGAGACCCAGCCTACATAGCGTTGATATATACCTTCCAATCACTATGTATTCTAGCAGGAGGACCCCCGCACTACATACATTGATATATACCTTTCCATCACTATTATTCTACCTTCAGGTGGGGACCCAGCACTTACCTCGCGTGAAGATATACCTCCAATCCCTATGTCATTCTATCTAGGGAGGACCCCGGCCACTACATAGCAGTGAGTCTATTGAGCAGGTGTCTAATCACTGGATGTATAAATCGTATCAGTGGAAACGCGTGGTAATAAAAGCAAACATACCAAGGTAGGAGCGATTGTAGAGGTGAGGAAGGGTCGCCGGGTACACAAGATCACTATGTATTCAGTGCACAAGAGAGGACCGTAGGAGCTTGGCGAACTGACAAGAGAGGTGCAGAATTGCATGGGGTTAGCCGGAAGCCGGGTGACCAGTACCAATCACTGCTTTCCAATTCCTTCCAATCAATCACTATGTATTCTAGCACTATATCTAAAGCAGTAGGAACCCCTCAGACTCAACTTACATATGCAGAGCAGATGTGATAATAACCTTCCAATCACTATGTATCTTATCATGGATTCCCCGCCTAACGCACTACATACATTTCGATCTCGACCCTTCCCGCTATCCCTGCGGCACTTCGTCCTAACTTTTGCTCGATGTCATACTTCTTGGTCCTGTGTGGGGCTATTTCTTGGTGCTTGTTCTTGTTTGTTGGCTTAGAACGCTCTAGCACCGGACGGAGTATCCTTTAGCATAGTATCCTGGAGTCAGTGGTTTCTGATCTGCTTCTTTTTTTTCCGTCAGAGGCTCCCCTCCTGATGACGCTGGCAACCCTTTGGCGCACGACCCCAGACCGCCGGGCGCACCGAGATGCGGGCCCGATCTTGCTTGCCCGTCGTCCGGTTCGTCGTTCAGGTCTCCTCTTCCCATCGCGCTATGTCAGTGCGTGTCTGACTTATCGGTAGACCCAGCAAATACAATAGCAGTGATCTAACCGTTTCAAAAAAGTCACGATGCTATTGTCTATCAATAATGTTACCTGCCTCCGTCGTGCGACCGACCAGGGCATTTCACCTCCGCCCTCTCCTTTTCTCTAACCGTCGTCCGCTTCTGCTCCCCCCGCATTAGGTTGCCCCTCCCATCTGTCTCCGTACGGGCTTCCGTTATCTTCTGGTGACGTGGCGTTGGTGCGACACTGTGCTGTACATGGGCTGGCCATTCTTTCTGTTGGTATACCCCTTCCGCTCTCCTCTTCCGTGATATATACCAATATCCAATCCTATCACAGGTATTCTATCGAGGACCTGGCACTACAATGCAGTAATATATACCTATCATACCTAAATAAACCATATAAAAAAACCTTCAATCCCATGTATCTATCAGGGAGGACCAGCACTACAAGCAGTGATAATATACCTTCCCATCACTATGTATTGTAATTCTATCACATGAGGACCCCAGCACTACATAGCAGTGAGCTATACCTTCCATCACTATGTTAGTCTTATCAGGCTAGGCAACAGGGAGGAGGATCCAGCACCAAGCAACATACAATAGCATGATTAAACATAGCCTTCCAATCACTGTATTCGTAATTCTATCAGGGAGGACCCACCCAAACCCCCCCCCGCCCTCCCAACACCCACCACGAACCCCCCCCCCCCCGGCACTACTAGCTGATATATACCTTCCATCACACCTTAATGTTGTTATTAATTCACAGGGGAGGGGACCCCCCGATGCGACCGCCCCCCGGCAACTTACCTATAGCGGTAATATAATACCTTCCCCAATCACTATGTGTTATATCATGGAGGGACCACTATACTATCAGTTGTTGGGGGGTAGATCTAATGCAATTTGGTATGGATGTACTGGGGGGGTGGGGGGATTACAACATTCCTTATTTAAAATATTTATTTATACTTGATTTTTCAAACATCTTGAATTATTAACGTTCGAGCGAGCTATCTTTACTGTCCCCACCTCTCATACCATTAAAAATCATATGTTTTCTTGTATGTTAAAAAGGATTTAATATTTTATACACTCCCCTCCCACCCAACCCACGGCCAACCACTGATACAAAGTTTCTTATTTATCTTACTATAGGGTGGAAAAGGACAGGGGATACTGGTGACACGCTTCTTAAGGAGCTGGATGAAATGGCGACTCAGAAAGTCGATTTCAGGACTTTGTCACTTTGTTGCTCATCACCTGTATGCACACGAGAAATTCCGAAATGCGCCAAGAATAATTATTCAAACCTTTATAAAAAGAATTTACATACGATACTAAAGGTTTCAGTTTTTTTTATAATAACCCGGTGTCTTAATATGGCAAAGATAAGAGGTTGGGATTCTTTGTGTTACGAAATTCAGCATGGATATGACCGATTCCTGAATCCTGACGGAAATGCACTTGAACTGCAAAATTAAGATTGAAGCTAGCATCCTGTGTCCGACTTGTGGGCGATCAATCGCCCGATCCGATCGATTCCTGTGAAGCCACAGGCGTCGATCGGAGCCTCGGCTCCTAGTTATTATAAGTATTTTTCTTTTATTTCTATGATTTCTGCATTGCTATTTTATTATCTGTCTTTGTGAAAAAAAAAATTCTTCAATAAAACGTGATTTAACAAAAAAAATGGTGTTGGTACTGTGAGAGTAAGGAGGTCCATCTGCAGCAGAAGGTAGGAAGTAGAGGACAGTAAGGGAGACAGTGAGGGAGACGACACTTGTTATGGAGTGAGTACCAAACACCATCTCCTGGTACTCATCTGAGAAGCTCACTAAAAAACGTAATGTGCACCCCTGGTTATTAGTAACTTCTGAAGGGAAAAACGTTTTTTTAGGCTGCTTTGTGGAACAAAAATCTGAAATCGCACTTTGGAGAGTGGTCAGAGCCATTGAACGGCTTTCATTTGAGGATTTTCCTTTACATACTGTGAATATATATATATATATATATATATATATATATATATATTGCAAATATTAAGATTCTTAATAAATTGCCGTTAAAGGAGAGGTTATAAAAAGTTGGTTCCACACCTGTGAGAAAATATAAGAAGTACCAGCAGTATGTACAGAGAGGATTAATGTTTTCATGGTTGAGTAGTTCCTTGATTATTTATGTCTTAGTTGTGTAACTCGTATTCAGCAACGATCCCCTTCAGTCAATATTTAATTTGAGTTTTAAAATGTGAACAGAATATCTGGCAGACTGTGGAATGGGCAGTTCTGGAGTCATTGTGTCACGCTCGGTCATGATGTCGGTCCTGGTGGTCTAGTATGGGTCTATGGCCAGCTTTACTTTTGGTGTTATCACTCTCACACTGGTCACTGGAAGCTCAGCATGGCACCTCATATCAAAGATCATCCTCTCTGAGGACCAGATAAAAAGAATTCTTGCTCTACATTAAGCCCCCCATAGACATGCCGAATCCCGGCCATAGTTGTAGCAGACCAACCTGCGTGGTCGCTCCCGCCGAGCACACGAAGGATGGTCTGCCGCACCTATGAAGGAGCCCACCTTGAGTTCTGTAGAAAAAAAGCAGGCAGGTCGGATCGCACACGGATCCGTCCTGCTGGTTTTTTTCCTGCCCGACTGTGCTGCAGGCTGTTAACTCAGAGGGGAAGTCTCCTCCCCCTCTGAGTTAATTGGCTACAGCCTGACAGGAATCGTGTGTGTTAGTGGAACACACTGGATTCCTGTCCTCTCTGCAGCAGACTGCTCACAGCGTGGTGGCGTCACCACGCTGTGAAGAGTCTGCTAAAAGTCGGCCATAGATCGGGACGTCTATGGCCGGCTTAAGGTTTCGGCATCTCATTGACTACTGGTCACTACACCTAAGGTGCCCATACACGGGCAGCTTTTCCCTCGATAGATGAGGGACAAACTGCCCCGCAGAGAATCGACGGGCACCCTTTGTGTGTCGGACTGGCATCCCCATCCAAAGTAATGGGATCGGCCAGGTATTTACCTACATGCTGGATCACCGCGCAATGACATGCAGGAGGATACTGGTTGATCTGACCAGGTGGGCGCGCCTGATTTGCGGTATGCCCCCCAAAGGTTTGTGGTATGCCCCCCATCCATTTTCAATGGGCACCCATCAAGGATGTGCAAATGACCTATCTCATTGCAATTTTTAGAACACGGAGCCCCGCAAATTGCAGGTACGCTGCAATTGAAAATTAATTTGGTGCATACCAAAAACGCAACCACTAAGATTTTACTGCATTGTGCAAATTGTAGTGGAGTTGTAGCCTTATGACACCTCATTCAAAATGTATAAGCATTGAAACAGAGTTGGTCTCCCCTCTGCAGTCAAAACAACTTCCACTCTTTTGAGAAAGGTTTCTTTTGTGTGTGTCTAACTATGGCCCACTGGCCGTATCCGGCCATTTTGGTTTATTAATCCGGCACCAAAACGTTTATGTTATGACAATTAGTTTTAATTAGTCACCTAAGATTACAACGGTCAAATCGTCAGCAGAGAGGTTAACAGGCGTGTCAGTTCTGGCTCCTGCTTCAGATACTGTCCCTGCAACCGGTTTCCTTCCCTTGCAGTTTCTAATTGCACACTTTCACATCTGCAGTGATACTTTTTATTTTGTTTCTTACTAAGGGGGGGGGGGGGGTTCCACATCATTTCGTGATCCGTCGGGACCCCTGCGTTCAGCGCAGTGCTTGGCGGGGGTTCCGACGGGTCACATACACTTCAGCTGGCTGCTGGATGCTGTATTTAGACTACTATGTATATGACTACTACTGTTAGCTTGACTATGTTAACCCCTGCATCGGCGGAACGGCTCAGAGCTGTGAGAGCCAAGCAATGCTCAGGTTTAGGGACAATCATCCATGATTTTAGTTGCCCAGCTTTTGTGCATTCACTATATCCACATCTATAGCGTCTGCTTTGGAGATTGTTTTTGGTTTCTGCCCATGGTCTTAGTCTTTTTTAAGCCCCCCATAGACAGGCAGACTCCTCCATACAACTTTCATGACACTTACCAACAACTATGTAGTATAGTGACCTCCCTGATAGAATACATAGTGATTGGAAGGTGTAGAAAGGTCCTCATATTACATGGTTTTGGTAGAAGAAAAGTTGGTTGTACAGAAGTTGCATGGAGAAGTCTGCCTGTCTATGGGGGGCTTTATAGTCACTCTTAAGTCAGTTACAATGCAATGGTGTGCGTTTTTCAATGCGTTGATCAATCTGTTCATGGTAAAAAACACTAAAAAACTGACTCTTCACAAATGCATCCCTGGAGGATCCCTAGCGCATGGGTTGCATTTGATTGGATCCATTAACACAGCGCACCCTTAACACATAATGGAGTCAAAGCCTGACATATCATTCTAGAAAAAGTTTATATATTGTCTTTCACCTGTATACAAAAATACATTTGAATCTGATTTTGGACTCTGTAGTAAGGTGTGTCAGATATTTTTTTTATTGATAGTCAATCAACACTATGCCAGCTATGGATAAAGTCATGCTCTGAGTCAGCATTGGCCAAACACAGATAAGAATTAATATAAAAAAGAGTCTATTTACTTTATTTAATAATAAGAACGTTACACCCAGTCATGGCTATTCATGCGGGGTATTTACTTAGAGATAAAGATTTCCTATAAAAGAACCAGCAGGGCTGAGTTTCTTCACTCCTCCGCACAACCTCTGACCGTACTCATCAACCGACCAGCTGACTCTTCGCAAGGATGACACAACTCGAGACCGCCATAGTTCTGATCATGGATACCTTTGACAAATATGCTTGTACAGAAGGCAAAAAAGACACTTTAACCAAAGAGGAATTGAGGAAACTGATGGATAAAGAGCTGCCCGGAATCCTTAAGGTATGATGTTATCTACATTATTTGAGGTGTTATATGTATGCACAAAGAGTTCTCCATGAATAGTAAAACGTTTCTGGTTTTAAAATTTTACCTTTAACCACAATACTTTTTGTTTTTCATTTGATTTAAGTAGATCAAATGTAGAACCTCTGCCATGTTTTTATATTTGCCCGTGTTCCCCTCAAAAGAGATTCTTTAGATCTTCCATTCACTCTATGGTGTCCCTTGTCAAAGGAACATATGAAGAGGGGAAAATTTTCCAATAGGAACAGTTGTTCTAGTGACAACTTCCCAATTCCCTTCTTTAGTTCTGAGACATGAAATGAGAGAACATTTCTCCATTACCAGTGATAGAGATTTGAAAGCACTTTGCTCATTGATTAAGAGGCATTCACATGGGTGTCTGGAAATGGCACATTTTCAGCACCTGGACATTTAAAAAAATATGAAGCTAGGAGGACGTGACATGAAGAGTCCCCTGGTCACTTTCCGCCTGTCCCATTGGCAAAATGGGGAGTTTTTTAATGACACACCACATTGAGTGTTCCATCTTAAACATTTTCATTACTGCAACAGCAGCCTCAAGATAACCTGACCTATGTATAGTAATCATAGTAGTCTGATGGTCAAAGTGACGACTGAACGGAGCGGGGTTTATTACTTGGGCAGGAGTATGTACTCTCTATGCAGTCTCCGCTGCATCATCCTTTCACTGCGATCAAGCACACTACCTATGACAACTTTTTTTTCATGGGTAAACATTTCCATTACTGCAACAGCAGCCTCAAGATAACCTGACCTATGCAGAGTAATCATAGTGGTCTGACTACAGTCACAATGGCGACTGGGGAATTTGGCGGGCTTGCATATTATCTCTACGCACCTTCACTACATTTAGGTACGATCACATTCAAACTAAATTCCACTAATGTCCAAATAGTTTTTTTCTGCAGAAAACTATTTACATTACTGCAAATTGGTTTCTATAACCTATAGCTTATATCCTGTCATGTTAAAAACAAAACACAATTCTATATATAGCACACATACAAACATCCTATTCTGCCGATCAGTAGGTAGAAAGCCCTCCCCCGGATGTAACAGTATGCTAATTGATTGGATCTAATCACAATTGGTTGGGACAAGGAATAGTATATCATTTACACTCGATGTGGTAGCAATCAATAAAAAATTTACAACAGGTCCGATCAAATTTCGATCAAGGAAATAAAAAATTTTAATCGAATTGAAACAATCGTTCAATGTGCACATGATTCAATTTTCAATTGACCAACTAAAATAATCCATCAAATTAAATCGATTGAACAGTCAATTGAACCGTGTATGGCTAGCTTAACAATCTTTCCATACAATTTCTGTACAATCAAATTTTGTTCTACCAAAA
>CM070032.1:213937314-213950213 GCA_036250615.1 Ptychadena robeensis
GCGGAAGTTCGCGTTCGCCGTTCGCGAACATCAAATTCCGGGTTCGAGCCATCACTACTGTTTGCAAGCTTGCCGTGGTTGGTACATCACACAGGGGGAGAGAAGAGACGGCAAATTGCCTCTCCTGCTGTAAGGAACATTTAAAAAAAATTTGAGCAGTGATTGCCTATCTATCAGAAGTGCTGCTGCTGATAGTGTAAAGTGCCCATTGAGTTGGTAGTTCCGCTTTAACCTTGAAATTAAAGCAGACCTACCACCTGAATTATGCCTTCCTTTGATCACAAGTGCCAATAATAGCGTAGAATGCAACTTAAAAAATCAAAAACCTTACCCGTGATGAGTAAACAGTGAAAGTCCACTGCAGCCCCTCCTAGCTCCCTCTCTGAGCCGTAACACCTATGACCTCCCACGTCTTGGAGAGCATTGACAACCCGAATATCATCAGTCTGTGTAATGAAAATTTATTGACAATTTTCTCCAATCAAATCTATTATAAACGCCACCAGAGGCAATTCGCAATATTATACCCTGATTTGTGAAGTTTCCAAATCTCCCCTCTACATCTCCATCAAATTTAGTGGTGATGATACCATGTTCAGGGGCTTTGCAATTAAAGAGAGATCTGTGGTGCACTTTAACTTTAACTCTGGACAGTTTTCTATTTAGAAACTGTGTTCACAGTGGTTGGATTGAGAAATCTCAGAGTTTGCTGTGAGATCGAAAGGAGAATCTTCTCCTCCGCGGCTGGAGTGTCACATCACTACTTCCCGGACTCCGGGGGGGGGGGGGGGGGACACACTTCTCTGATCTCAGAAGAAACAGTGATGAGCGACTAGGCAATATTCAAATTCGCGTAATTTCGCGAATATCCGCCATAATATTCGATTCCATATTCGTAATTTCGAATATCCGCACTTACGACATGAATTGCGATCTAAACATCGCAATTGCGCTCCAATATGCGCAATGCATGCAAGTCAATGGAGAATGGCGGAATCCGAAATTGCGATTATCCGAGAAAGCGCAATGCGACCATATATGCGCAATACATTGAAGTCAATAGAGAATGGCGGAATCCGAAATTGCGATTATTCGAGAAAGCGCAATTGCGTACCAATATGCCCAATGCATGCAAGTCAATGGAGCTCGGATATTCGACTGGGAGAATATCCGTCATTTCCGTTTTAAAAAATCGCGATCCCATCAATGTTTTCTTGGAGCGGGATCGATCACTCCAGGCCGGCAGTGTTCCATTCCAGAACAATTGTTCCCCGGACAATCAATGCAAATGTGCACGGCAATCGTTGGTAAATCAAACGCCAAATCGCCCCGTGTATGCTTTAGTTTCTTAGTTTGTTTAAAAATAATTGAAATTGTTGTGATTGGGTTTTATATACACGTTTCCATGGATAATCAATGGAACATATCATTTAGTTTATGCTTTTCTTAGAATCTTATATAATTGTTTTATATTCTCAAATAGCCGTTTAGTGTGTTTTTAAATGAAACTTTAGTGTCCGTTTCCACCCACATACACCTATCACACTCCCAGCACACCCAAACCCAGGGTGTGATTTGGACCAGTTCCTGGTCTGTATTAAGAAATATTTAATTATTCAGCTTAATCAATAGTGATCATTCTCCGGAGTCAGTCATGACTGGTACATGTAATTGTATTAATTGTATATAATTCACAATCACAATTATATAGAAATGATATATAGTTTGTGGCAGAACATATTACCAAAGACAATGATTTAAACACAAAATAAAAAAAAACACACATACATTAAACAGACACAATACTCACCTGTCAGTAGTTCAGATCCTAGAAAACTGCTACACAAAAAAAAACCAGAACACACCGTATTTTTCAGACCATAAGATTTTTTAGGGCAGGAAAACCTGAGAAAAAAATCAATTGGGTTAATGCAATGAATTCAATGGATGCAATATTCAATTCAGCCAGAAGGTGTCACTAACAGCAGTACACTGTCAGCCAAACTTCATACTTCACACTGATCTGCAGGAGGAGGGGGGGCTGGGCTGTCTTCTGCTCAGCTCTCCCCTTCCTTTCCTGATGTTACTGATTCTGTGTCCGTGGGGCAGCAGAGTGATTGCTGTTCCCACGGACAGAAGAGATAGGTATAGATTCAAGTTGATCTATACTTCTCTCTTCATTGCCTATGCAAGTTCAGGGCTGGCATAGGCAATTACACAGTTCAGATGGGAGAGCCGGACATCGTCCGGCATCTCACATCTGACAGCTCCTCCAGCTCCCCTGGCTAATCTCCGTGACGGGAGAGCTGGCGGTAAGCCAAGGTGCGACCACCGGCAGCCGAGTGGCCGTGGGGGTCGCACATTCGGACCATAAGACGCAGGCACTATTTGCCCCCAATTTTGGGGGTGAAAAAGTGTGTCTTATGGTCCAAAAAATACGGTACTAACCTTCCTCACCTTCAGTTCTGTTGCCGGGATCTTAGATCCTGGAGAAGTGAAGCTGCTTCCGCCATCAGGAATAAATAGTCTGACTCATTAGAGATGGTCGAAATTAATAAAATTCGATTCAACTTAAATTTTGATGTTCCCAATCGAATTTTGTTTAGTTCTGTTTAGTCAAAAATTCGCATAAGATCAAAATTCACATAAGTTGGAAAATTTCACCATAAATCATCCCCAGACACCAGATCACACATGGAGCGGTGATGCTGAAGCACTTTACACAAGAATACATACAGTTGTATATGAGAAGAGAATTATAATATAATATTTATTGATATCATCAGATATAATATAAGAAGCAGTTGTTTCATCACGGAACGATCCCCACAATTTCACACAGTGATCGAGCGTTTGGGAATCGAGCAAAAAAATGACCCGTGTATTCGACCAAAGAGCCAAATCGTAACATTGCAATGCTAGAACTATAAGTTGAAAGCCTGAAGGGGTTGCTGTCGAAATTGACTATTAAGAAACTTAATAGTAAATAGGGATTTGTTCAAACTCATAATAACAATATAATTATTTACTCACGGTCAGAAGAAATGGCAATGTTGTCACTCACTGTCAGAAGGTATGGCAACGTTGTCACTCACTGTCAGAAGTAATGGCAACGTTGTCACTCACTGTCAGAAGGAATGGGAATGGTGTCACTCACTGTCAGAAGGTATGGCAATGTTGTCACTCACTGTCAGAAGAAATGGCAATGTTGTCACTCACTGCAGAAGAACCAATGGCCGAACGTTGCTCACTCACTGCCAGCATAAATGGCAATGTTGTCACTCACTGCCAGAAGAAATGGCAATGTTGTCAACTCCTGTCCAGAATGGACTATGGCAATGTTTGCACTCACTGTTAGAAGGAATGGCATGGGGCTCACTCACTGTTAGAAGGAATGGCAAATGGGGTCACTCACTGTTAGAAGAATGGCAATGGTGTCACTCACTGTTAGAAGGAATGGCAATGTTGTCACTCACTGTTAGAAGAATGCCAATGGGGTCACTCCTGTAAGGAGGATGGCAATGTTGTTGGCACACTGTCAGAAGGAATGGCAATGTTGTCCTCACGTAGAAGGCATGGCAGTGTGTCACTCACTGTTAGAAGGAATGGCAATGGTGTCACTCACTGTAGGAGGATGGCATATGTCACTCACTGTTATAAGGATGAAAAGGTGTCACTCACTGTAAGAAGGATGGCAATTCGTCACCCACGTCGAAGGAATGGAAATGTTGTCACAATATTTGCTGCTGCAAGGGGGGGGGGGGGGGGCGGTTGGCTGCTCGTCACAAAATCAGGGGAAAAAAATTTAAATGGGTGTTAAAACCTAGCTCTCAGCAGGAAGAGCCAGTAAGAAGGGTCTAGAGAACCAAATATAGCTCACGAGCCGCACTTTGCTGACCCTGCCCTAGGTAATGAGTAGAGATGGTGGATTTGTTTTTGAAAATTCAACCAGTTCAAATTTGTGAGTTTATTGTAAAGCCCCTGAGCATGATATCTTTACCAAACTTGCTGGAGATGTAGAGAAGGGCTCAGGATCTACTTCAAAAAGAAATTGTTGCTCTAACACCAAGAAGTAGTTTTTGTAAATTAAGTTCAAAGTCCATGTTAAATAATAATCTCTGTGATGGGAGAGCTGGTGGTAAGCCAGGTGCGACCACCGCAGCCGAGTAGGCGTGGGGTCGCACATTCGGACCATAAGACGCGAGGCACTATTATGCCCCCAATTTTGGGGGTGAAAAGTGGGTCTTAGGTCCAAAAAATACGGTACTAACCTTCCTCACCTTCAGTTCTGTTGCCGGGATCTTAGATCCTGGAGAAGTGAAGCTGCTTCGCCATCAGGAATAATAGTCTGACTCATTAGAGTGGTCGAATTATAAAATTCGATTCAACTTAAATTTTGATGTTCCCAATCGAATTTTGTTAGTTCATTTAGTCCAAATTCGCATAAATCAAAATTACATAAGTGGAAAATTTCACCATAAAAACAATCCCCAGACACAGATCTACACATGAGAGGGGGTGTGATGCTGAAGCATGTACACTTTAACAAGAATACATACATAGTTGTATATGAGAGGAATGAGAATTATAATATAATATTTATTGATATCATCAGATATAATATAAGATAGCGTTGTTGTTTCATCACGGAACGATCCCCACAATTTCACACACGTGATCGAGCCGCCACTTTGCTGACCCCCTGCCCTAGGTGATGAGTAGAGATGGTGGATTGTTTTATGGTGGATTTGTTTTTTGAAAATTCACCAGTTCCAAGTTGTGAGTTTATTGTAAAGCCCCTGAGCATGATAGCTTTACCAGAACTTGCTGGAGCTGTAGAGAGGCTCCGGATAACCTTCAAAAGAAAGTGTTGCTCTAACACAAGGTTTTTGCATAATTAAGTTCAAAGTCCAGTTAAAAATCTCAAATAAAATGTTGGAGGTTTCAATTTAAAATGTTCCACCACCCTTCTGTACAACTCCAGCATTTTTGTGAGGATACCACTTCAGGGGCTTTTGGCAATACGTTGACAAGTTCATGATCCATGCAATTTTTCATAACGTTTTTCAAATTCACATTTTTCAACATCAAAATTTTAAACTATCAATTTTTTCTAAAAATCAATTGTGTTTTGACCAACATATTGTGGGAATTTATGTGAGTGTTTTTTTCTGAGAGTCCTAGATCCTCTGTATCCAGATAAAGCAACAGTGTCAAATTCTGGTCCTCCGTGTAATATAGTTTACTCTTTCTTAGCCCCACATACACCTTACAATCTTACCATACCATTTCTGTACCATCAACTTTCGTCTACCCAACCATGTAATATGAGGAGCTTTTTAACCTTCCAATCACTATGTATTCTATCAGGGAGGACCCGGCCACTACATACAGTGATATATACCTTCCAATCACTATGTAGTCTAATCAGGGAGGACCCGGCACCTACATAGCCAGTGATATATACCTTCCAATCACATGGTAATCTATCAGGTGGGGGGGCTGGCTTACATACAGTGTATATATAACTTCCATCATTATGTATGCTGTCAGGGAGGACACCCGGCACTACATAGCAAGTGATATATCCCCCTTCCGAATCACTATTATTCTATCGGGGGGGGGCTGGCATTCATAGCAATGATCATATACCGCCAATCCTGATGTATTCTGTCAGTGGAGGAACCCCCGCAACTACATAGCAGTGGATCGATACCTTCCATCATTATGTATTCTTATCAGGGAGGACCCTACACCACTACATAGCGTGAAGTATCCCTTCAATCACTGTGTATTCATCAGGGGGACTGGCACTACATAGCAGTGATATATTAACCTCCGATCACTAGGTATTCTATCAGGGAGGACCGGCATACATAGCAGTGATATATTACCTTCCAATCACTATGTATTCTATCGTGGGGGGGCTGGCATTACATAGCAGTGATATATACCCTTCCAATCATTAGTATTTCGTCAGGGAGGACCGGCACTACATAGCAGTGATATTACCATTTCCAATCACTATGTATGAGATCAGGGGGGACCTGCACTACATAGCCGTGAGATATACCTCCCAATCACTATGTATGTCTATAGGGCTGACCGGCATACATAGCAGTGAGATATACCTTCACCAATCACTGTGTATTCTATCAGGGAGGGACCGGCCACTACATAGCCTGATATACCTTTCAATCACTATGTATTCTATCAGGAGGACACGGCACTATATAGCAGTGATATATACTTCCATACACTATGTAATTATTATCAGGGGGGGGCTGGCATACATAGCCGTGATATTATATACCTTCCAATCATTATTCTTCTGTCAGGGAGGAACGGCATAATAGCGTGATAATATACCTTCCAATCACTATGTATTCTATCAGGAGGACCGGCACTATATAGCAGTGATACTCTACCTTCCAATCACTAAGATTATATCAGGAGGACACGGCACTACATAGTTGTTGTAGACAAGGGGGGGAAAGGTCAGATGTGGAGATGCCAGCCCGAATCTGCTTCCCATCTGAACTGTGAAATTGCCTAGCCAGCAGAGCCCTGCTGCCATAGGCAATAAGAGAGAGATAAGAGGAAGTCCATTAAAATATCCAAAAGTAAAATGTTGGGTTTCAATTTAAATTTTTCCACAACCCTTCTGTACAACTCCAGCAATTTTTGTGAGGATACCACTAGGGGCTTTGCCAATAAGTGACAAAGTTATGATCCAGTGCAAATTTTCATAGTTTTTCAAAATTCAACATTTTTCAACTATCAAAATTTTAACTATCATTTTTTTCTAAAAATGAAATTGTGCGTGGTGTCAACAACCTATGTGGGAAATTGATGTTGAAGTGTTTTATGAGAGTCCTAGGATACTATGTATCCAGATAAAGCAAAAGTTGTCAATTCGGTCCTCAGTGTAATTATTGTAATTATAGTTAGCTCTCTTAGCCCCGTACACCTTACATTTTACATACATTTCTGTACATCAAACTTTTCTTCTGCACCAAAACTTTAGATGAAGGAGCTTTTTAAAACCTTCCAATCACTATGTATTTATAAGAGGACCGTCACTACATAGCAGTGATACTATACTTCCAATCACTATGATTCTATCAGGGAGGACACGGCATACATAGCAGGAGATATACCTTCCAATCATATGTATTCTATAGGGGGGGGGGGCCGGGCTATACATAGCAGTTATAATACCTTCCAATCATGTGTTTATTCGGTCAGGGAGACACGGCACTACATAGCAGTGATATATACCTTCAATCCACTATGTATTATATCAGGGAGGACACGGGCACTACATAGCATGATATATACCTTCCATCACTATGTATTCTATCAGGGAGGACCGGACACTTCATAGCAGTGATATATACATTCCAATTCATATGTATTCTCTCAGGGAGGACCCGGCACTACATCAGCAGAGTGATATATACCTTCGTCCAATCACGTGTATTCTATCAGGGGGAGACCTGGCCACTACATAGCAGTGATAATACCATCCCGATCACATGTATTCTATAGGGAGGACCAGGCATACATAGCAGTGAGATATACCTTCCAAGCACTTGTATTCTTATCGGGGGGGGGGGGGCTGGCTATTACATAGCATGTGGATATAAGACTTCCCCAATCATGATGGAATTCTGTCAGGAGGACCCCGGCTACATGCAGTGATATTACCTTCCAATCTACTATCGTATATATAGGCGGGGACCTGGCCAATACATAGCAGTGATATATACTCCCAAAACACTAGGTATTCTAGTCGGGCTGACCCGGCACTACATAGCAGTGATATATACCTTGCCAATCACTAGTATTCTATCAGGAAGGACCCGGCACTAAAATAGCAGGAATAACCTCGCAATCACTAATATTATATCAGGGAGAACCAGGCTACGATATAGCAGTGATAGTACCTTCCATCACTAAGTATTATATCAGGGGGGGGCTGGCATTACATAGCCGTGGGGATATATACCTTCCAATCCATTTATTGTCATTCTGTCAGGGAGGACACGGACTACAAGCAGGGAGATATACCTTCCAATACTATGATATTCTATCAGGGAGGGAAAACCGGCACTATATAGCAGGATCTATTAACTTTCCAATCACGAAGGATTATATCAGGGAGACCCGGCATACATAGTTGTGAGACAAGCTGGAGGAACTGTAAGATTGAGGATGCCAGCCCGTATCTGCTCTTCCCATCTGGAAACGGTGACACAATTGCCTATGCAGCAGAGCCCGGCTGCCTATAGGCAATAAAGAGAGAGATAAGAGATAAGTCCAGTTAAAATATCAAAGTAAAAATGTTGAGGTTTAATTTAAACTGTTTCCACAAAACCCTCTGTAAATCCAGCAATTTTTTGTGAGGATACCAATTGGGCAGGGGCTTTGCAATAAGTGACAAAAGTGATGAATCCATGCAAATTTTCATTTGTTTTCAAATTCCATTTTTCAACTATCCAAAAAATTTTAAACTATCATTTTTTCTAAAATAAATTGTTGTTTTCACACTATTGTGGGAAGATGTTTGAAGTGTTTCTGAGAGTCCTAGGATCCTATGTATCCGATAAAGTACAAGGGTCTAAATTCTGTCCTCAGTGCTAATTTATATTTAGCTTTCTTAAGTCCCCCCATACACCTTACAATCTTACCTACAATTTCTGTTACAATCAACTTTTTCTACCAAAACCATTGTAATATGAGGGAGGCTTTTAAACTTCCAATCACTAGTATTTTATTCAGGGAGGAACCGGCACTAGATTGCAGTGATATATACTTCCAATCACTAGGTATTGATCAGGGAGGAACCCGGCACTTACATAGCAGTGATTATATACCTTCCAATCACCTCACCCTAGCAGGAGGACCCGGGGCACTAGATAGCAGTGATATATACCTTCTAATCACCTCCCCGTATCAGGGAGGACCCGGCACTAATAGCAGTGATATATACCTTCTAATCACCTCCCCTATCAGGGAGGGACCCGGGGCACTACATAGCAGTTGATATATACTTCTAAGCACCTCCCCTACAGGGAGGACCCGGCACGACCATCGCTTGATAGGGATATATACTTCCAATCCCTATGTATTATCAGGGAGGACCCGGCAACTACATAGCAGGATATATTACCCTTCCAATCACTATGGATTCTAATGGGGGGGGGGGGGGGGCGGGCGGGCAGTACAAGCAGTGATATATACGTCCAATCATTATGGTATTCTGTCAGCGGGAGGGACCCCGGCTACATAGCATGATATATACCTTCCAATCCTATGTATTATATCCGGGGGGACCTGGCACTACATAGCAGTGATTATTATACCTCCCAATCACTATGTATTCTATCATGGAGGACCCGGCAACTACATAGCAGTGATATATTACCTTCCAATCACTGTGTATTTATCAGGGAGAACCCTGCATACATAGCAGTGATGATATTACCTTCCAATCACAGTATTCTATACAGGGAGGACCCGGACACTATATAGCATTGATATTACCTTCCAATACTAAGTATTTATCAACCCGGCACTACATAGTTGTTGTAGACAAGCTGGAGGAACTGTCAGATGTGAGATGCCGGCCCTTGTCCTGCTCTCCCATCTGAACTGTGAAATTGCCTATGCCAGCAGAGCTCTGCTGCCATAGGCAATGAAGAGAGAGATAGATGAACTGGCATCTTGCAGCCACTCTGCAGCTCCCATGGACACAGTAACAGCAACAGAATGGCAGAGTAGAGCAGAGACTGAGAGGAGAAGCTGTTGGCCCCCCCTTCCTCCTGCCAATCAGTGTGGAGAATGACGTGTTGTGCTGAGAGTGTACTGCTGCTAGTGACACCTGCTGGCTGAATTTAATATTGCATTCATTTAATTAATTGCATTAACCCAATTGATATGAAAACGTATTCGGTATACGGTAATTGTAAATTGTTTAAGCTGTGGCTAAAATATATATTATCCAATTTTTCTTTCTAGCATGAGATTATATTTTAGTATTTTATTAGGTTACAAATGGACAGGTCAACTCTCCCACAGTCATGTCAAATCTTTATTTATAAAATGGTTGAAATAATTATTTATTGGCGCCTTTCTGAAATCTCCCGACTAAGATGAAAAATTCCTTGAAATCGACTTCGCCATCCAGATCCTTAAGAATCTTGTCAAAGTTATCCTTCTCTTTTCCATCCTAAAATAACATAAATAAGATACTTTGTAATTGAGTGGATTGTATAAAACCTTTTAACATCCAGTAACATCCAGTAATTGTATAGTTTTGCTATATAAATATATCTGACTTCAATCAGTGATGTGCTCACTAGAAACGTTAATAAACTCTATGCTCAACATTTTTGGTGGCTAACAAAGAAAGGTCCAAAAAAGGGGCTCCATTCAGATTGACGGTTGGTGATTGACAGCCACCCACCCACTGCCTGTGCAAAGAATTTAACGGCTGCGCGTAGCTGATTCAGTTTATATTATTTATCTATTTATAATTAGTGGCATTTTGTATTTTTAAATAGGCATGTAACACACATTTCAGCCATGACACGCGTTTCGCAGCTCACTTCTAGCACTGTGTGACCAGCATGACGAGGACAGACTGAGACCTATGAATTGAGGGTTAGGACATGGGGTGCCTTGCTGAAGACCTATAGTAGTCTGGGTGGTGAGGAGACACTTAGTTGAATTGAATTATTTGGGCATATGTTATAAGCTTCATGGTTCAATGCTATCTCTCCTGTCTTTTGACTATGGACTACAGACAAGTTCTGACCCCTTGACACCTTCTCCTATTCTGTCAATATCAGGTAGACAAAAAGGGCGCTGGGTGTCAGGGGGCTTGAAACACAGGGTTTCCAGACGTCCATGTGAATTCATCTTAAGCTAGGTATACATGGCTCGATTTTGTAATAGATTCAAGCAAAATCGAGCACCGTGCGAGTTCACGGCATCCGATTTTGCTCAAATCTATAAAACATTTTTAGCCATCCAGAAGCTCGGCCAAACATGTTGTAATGTTGGAACATGTTTAAAAACCTTGTTCGATTTCCTTTACTTTGAATGGGGACTGCAGGTCCCCATCCAAAGTAGTGGCCGATATCGATGACGCCTTGATATAGATAAAACTCGAGCCACACTGCATTTGGATGGGCATCAGTTGCACCGGTATCTAGCTGTGTTTGCCCAGCATTACTTTGAGCACATAAAGTAACTTTCGCTGGTAATGGAGAAATGTTCTCTTATTTCTTGTTTCAGAAGCAAAAGAAAGAAATTGGTGAAGTTGTCCCCAGAACAAGTTTCCCTATTGGATGATTTCCCCTCTTCATATGCTCCAATGACAACGGTCACCATAGAGGGTCAGAACATAACATAGACAAATATAAAAACATTTGCTCTACCTAAATCAAATGAAAAACTAAAGTATAATGGATAAAGGTAAAATAATAAAACCAGAAACTTTTACTGCACCACCTAATCATGGAGAACTCTTTGTGCATACATAGAACTCCTCAAACAAAGAAGATAACATCATACCTGAAGCATTCCGGGCAGCTCTATTTCCATCAATGTCCTGAATTGCTCTTTGGTTAAAGTGTCTGTTTTGCCTTCTGATTTGGCATAGTCGTAAAAGATATCAATAAACACACGAATCGCGGCCTCAAGCCTTGTCATCTTTGTGAAGAGTTACCTGGGCGGGTTATGAGTACAGTCAGAGGTTGTACGCAGAGTGAGGAAACCCAGCCTTGCTGGTTCTTTTATAGGAAACCTTTCTCTGTAAGTAAACACCCTGCAGGAATAGCCAGGACTGGGTGTAACTTATTATGAAATAAAATAGATTGACTTATTTTATATTAATTCTTATTTGTGTTTGGCTGATGACTACAGAGTGCAATGTTTCCAAAATCAGACTCGAATGTGTTTTGTTATACAGGGGAAAGACAATAAATAAACTTTTTCAAGGATGATATGTTAGTTCTCAACATTTGCTTTCATGTCTCAAATAGTGAGATATACAGAAACGTGACTTTTGGCAAAACCTTAAGAAAAAAATGTTCCACTTTCTTTCACACTGGATTGATATTATTAGGACATTATTCTTCAGTGAAAAACAAAACAAGCTCATTGGTTGAACATGATTGGTTGAGTGGGCATGCTTCTCTCTCAGATGGTCTGTGGGGTCACTGACATTCAATTGAGTGTCTGGAAACTTTTAGTTTTGTTGCCTTGTGTGTCTAGAAAAATGACAGCCTACCCTGCAACTTTGTTTTAGAATGATGTATATAATGAAAACTGGAAAGATTGACAGTTACATTGCCACTGCAGGTTGTGGTCTCATGTGTAAAGCTCTAGACGTGCTAGACCAGACACAGGCAAACTGCGGCCCCGCAGGACATATATAGCTTACTTAGTTCTTTAACCTGTCCTCACTCCCACTCATCTCCTGTAATGAGCAGAGATAACAAGTAACGGTGTTCGAACATCACGAGACAATGACAATGATTTGATGACACCCATGGGTACTCCAGGATAAGGTTCCCCACACACATAATGAGCTGGGCAACAGATCCCTGTTGCCCCAAAGCTCCGTAGGCCAGAGAACTGACATGCACGTAAATCTCTGTCCGATGCCATTAGTTTGACTGGGGACCGGCCCGGCGTTTCCATTGAAACTAACGGCTGGCACATAAAGGGTGCCCGCCGATACTGTGAGCGAAGGAGAGCAAGATTATTGCAAGATTTAATCAATAGAAGGTATTCATGATATGTTATTCCTTGTATAGGGACATTTTCCCTATTTTTTGGACTATAAGATGCGATCACCGGCAACAGAACATAAGACGCATGCACCC
>CM070032.1:213974059-213987257 GCA_036250615.1 Ptychadena robeensis
CGCCTGCTCCTTCTGGCAACGCCCCCCAGTCAGGCACCCGTACGCCAAGTGCCTGGGCTGTGGGTTTTATCATCAAAGGTTATGTGCCATATACAATCGCCCACCGTTTGCTGGTGAAATTGTGGGAGCATAGGCACTCATCTTCTTAGAACGGGACATTCTTGGTGAGGTGAGGGACTTGCTGATTGGCTTTCATGTGCTCAGTCAGAGTGAGTCCCTCTCCTGCTCTTTCCTCCCGAAGAAGATCCTGGGCGAGGACAAGTGAGTTCCTATGCATAAATACCCAAAGGGCCGCATGCAGCCTCCGGGCCGCAGGTTGGGCACCTAGGGTTTCAAACATCGATCGCTGGGAAATCTAAACGTTTATTCCCAGCTTTATTCACATCATAGACAATGTTGTAGTGAAATTTTAGTGACCATTAAATGACCACAATAGTGGAATACAGAAAGAAAGCAAGGATGTGTTCCTGCACCTGAAACCCTCTAATAGTACTTTAGAGCAATAAACAACATTTAGGGAACTATAAAGCTAGGAACACGCGGCTCGATTTAAGCATACAATCCATGTAAATCAATGAAAATTTACATCGATTTTACCAAAATCGTAGCGCGGACACATGGTACAATCTACGATTTTTAGTTCGATAAAGAAATTTACATAGATTCTACAGTGATCGGACTAGGGATCTCCAGAAGCAGGACAGCTTGAAGGAAATCAATATGTATTCATGAACAGTATATCTCCAGCTGACAATAGGATTACTGTTCTTTTTATGTAGTTTGCACAGAAAGTAACTACCCCCTATGTATTGTTTCATGAAATTGTATTCAAATCACAACTAAGCACTTCAATGCTATCAAGCAATACGAAGTAGATAACAAGCGCCGTAAAGTGAGGGAAGTGATAAAACACAGACTGTTTCTATGTGATAAGACACAGATAGTGATAAAAGTCAAAGGTTGCCAGTGGTGTAGTATAGGTGGCTGGTCCTGTATCAGTGTCTGTGCATGTTGTTACATCTTTGCCCACTAGATGGCAGTATGAACACACACATACATGGCAGTAACCCAGATCTGACTATTATAGGATTATATCCACTTACAAAGTATTAAGCTGACCGGCTGCAATCCTCCAGGACATGTCAGGAATACACATAAACGTATATATTATGTGTATGTAATTGGTCATTCACATGATTTATTCATAATCATGTCATTAGGTGCAATAATTACATAATGCGGCAAAGAAGATTCATACTTACAAGGCGTTCATTGTTTAGGTAATGCCTGAGATTAAAAATCACCTATATTTGTCACAGGAACTAGGCACACCTTCCCTAACAAAAAGCACAGTATCTTAAAAAATTGATAAAAAATTAATTAATTAATAAAAGGTAATATTTTAATGATAAAATCTCTTAAATACTTGTTTAATTTTAAAACAGTATGTATTTATATTTATATTTGTTTATAATAAAAATGTATTCATTTGGAAATGTGTTTTGTGTTTTTTTTACTTTGAATTGTAATGGATACAGTTATCACTGTATCCAGTACAATTCCCTTTGAATTCACTTCAAAGGACAGAGGGTTAACTTCAAAGGGGCTTTTTCTTCATAGAAAACTGTTTTTGTGCGACTTTCTTTTGAATCTCCCGCCGCAGCCCCTGTCATCACGTCACTCCACGGGGGGGAGGGGGGGGTCGGTTGGGATCCGCTCTGCTTAGCAGCCTCCTTAGCAGCGCGGAATGGTAAATTCTCGCCCAACAGCCCCATCTCGTCAAGTGCAGTACTGACAGGACAGCGCTGGACGAGATGAGGCCACCAGGAATGCTAGGGGAATTAAAGGCGGCCTTTCTTTCTGACCCCTTGGGTCCACATAGAGTGAGAGTGAGAAGCGACCCAATATATACCATTTGGGTAATGTATACCCAAATGGTATACATTACTTACACATTGATATGCGATTTTAACCAATATTTTTCCAATATTATGTTGAGGTGAACCTGATGACTGATGAAGATTGAGGGCAATTTGCCAATCTGTCCATTGTGCTCTATATCTTTCCAGAGAAAGCCCAGTTCGGTTGAAACATGTTGAGAGAAATGGACTAACCTGAATATATGGCTGATCTGCATACACTGTATACCAGTCGTTATAGTTGGGATATTTAAATTTTATGCAGAATTGCTGATCAAATTTGAATAAAGACCTTTTAACTTTTTAGTGCCCAAACTGTGGCTCGGGGGCCCTTTGGGCGTTCTTTGGTGCCCCCCCCCCCCGGTCCTCCACCTGTGGCCCCCAAAACCTAACTGTTAATGCATAGGAACTTGGGATCGGGATCTTCTTAGAGTGAGAAGAGGATGAGAGGAGATAAACTTACGTGATAGACGTACATAGAAGCCAATTAGCGTCCCAGATGGTGCCTGAGCAAGTCCCTCGCCTCTCCTCCTCTAGTGTTGGTGGGGGATCAGCAGACAGGTAAGGGTCTATGCTCCCACATGCTGTAATTTCTTCATAAAAAATGCTTCTACAAGTCAGAATATATTGATTAACATAAATTGTTATGTGCGGCCCTTAAGTGATGCTGAGGGCCGCACTTGTCGCACTAGTGCCTTAAAAGCCCGGTTCATGAGTTGGTTTTGTATATGTGGGTGTGGTGCTCCATATTTGATGAAGTTCAGCCAGGTACCAAAATGCTTCTTTTTATCCAGTATATGGATAAAATATTAGGAAAAATATTGAGATGTATAAAAGAGTTGTAGGAGCATTAATAATAAAAAGAATTGTTTTATCTCATGTAATTAATGCATTAATTAATTTTAAATTTAAAGCTTACAAAAAATCAACAAAAATTTGATCCTAATTTATGTATACCTCTAACATATGTACCTCCAGCAATTTTGGTCATGATACTATGTTCCGTTTCAATCTTTTGATAACATTTTCAAAAAACAACTAACGGCATTAACCCTCTGAGCGTTTGCCACGTGGCACGGTTTTGCCACGTTTGCCACGTGCCAGCTCAGCTCAGGGATGTAAACAAAAGTCCGGCGTCACTGGAGACGCCGGACTTCTGCTGAAGAAAGGCGACGCCCCTCCAGTTTGACGGAGGTCTATGGCGCCGCCTACCCCCGCCCCCTTCGCGTCACCGGTGATGCGATCGGGGGCGGACCCGGAAGCATCGGCATACATGCCGATGCTCCCGACCGCCGTCAGGAGACGGCGAGACCTCGGGCGTTCCTCCGGCTAACTCGGGCTGAGTTTCATGATGCATGAAACTCAGCCCGAGTTAATTCGGGGAGAACGCTCAGAAGGTTAAACAAACTTACAAAGATGATACCATGTCCAGGGGCACATGGCAGTTGATGTTAATCACAAAGTTCACCCACAAAAATTACGCTATTTTCATATCTTGACTAAAGTCTAAACTGAATTTCATACTTTCAGCACATTTAGGGTTCTAACTATAGGCTTACACTCAAGTATATACAGTATATATATATACACAGGGGGGGGGTGCATAAGCAGTACGCTGGTACACAAAATGGTCTAAAACCTAGCTCTGTGTACCTTTTATTTTGCTTCCTAAGCGCATCCGTGTACTACAGGAGGAGCTTTGCCCCTCCTCCCCCTCCTCTCTGATGAGGAGAAGGAGCATGTTTGTTTTGTGCTCTGATGGCAAGTGCTCTCTAGTGACACCCGGTGGCTGAAACTGATATTACAGATTGAGTTGAGATTACAGCTCCACACAACTTTCTTTGGCAATTTTTATTGTTTTATTGTTAAACCTGTACAATTTATGTCACTTGGATAACTGCAGGGAAACTTTAATAACTATGACAGGTTGCAGTTAGGGGTTTCAAATTAGGAATCTAAATAACTAATAAAAAAACTTTTTTAACTTATAAGAGTGTTGGAGGTCTGGGGGACAGAAATCAGAGTAGGCATATGTAGGGTAAAATCTGACAAGAGAAAAGTTGCACTACTGAGATATGATACTGAGACCTGGGTGTTCAAACAGTGTTGTACTGTGAGAGTTACATGTGACCCAAAGCCAGCTGGTGACCTGTGGATGGAGACAGCTAATCAGAGGCTCAATCAGCAACAGGGAGGTCCATCTGCAGCAGAACCTACCATGTAGGAAGCTGACACAGAGACAGTGAGTAGGACAGTGAGGTAGACCACGCTACATATGGGGTGAGTACCAAACAACATCTCCTGGTACTCATCCAAGTAGCTCACTAAAAAAGTTATGTGCACCCCTGAATATGCACACACACTAAACCACCCAACACTTACTCAATTATCTGAGTAGATACACTGTTTTACTCATGAGGTGTCATATACATCCACCATATTAGATTATTTCTAGCTACAGATAATAATCAAGCCCAGTATCTCATATCCAACTTGTTTCACCATATTCGTGGCTTCATCAGGGTGCAACATTCAGACAGAATTTGCATGGGTGGTTGCCAACTGCCCATTCACGGCTCAAAAACAGCAGCTAGCCAGACAACGCAACATGAGCCATTTCTCGGGGAAGTTTTTGGGTGCTGCCACCATAGAATTAACATGGGAACATTTTGACCCCCCAGCCAACAGACATCATGATGTTTTTGATACATCATTGTTATAATAATAAAAGATAAATGTTCTACATGTTGGGGATTGGAGATTAGCCATATACATATTTATATACGATAAGTAGAAAACTAAATTTTTAATTTTACTTACATTTTCATGTTAAAAAAAGTTGTTGTTGTTTTTGTCAATATTTAATAAAAATATTGAAACCAAGATAAGTATCAAACAATAAAGAAAATTTTGGAAACTACATACATGACTAGAGTACTACTGTTGTAAAAAAAAATAGAGAGCGGAAGGAGAAGAGAGGGGTGAGCCAGGCTTGTTTCTCTCTATTTGAAAAAGTATATTTAGACTTGACCTTTTTCTGAGAAAAATGTGGCTACATTAGCATTACATAGTCTTTATAAGTGTTGCCTCCCTCCTCAGCATGTACATTAATGAGTTGGCACAATATTTGGCACAACTGTCAGACAGGGTTGGCACCAGAAGTGGGCGAGCATGGGTGTCCAATCAGGGGGGCACGCCTACGTCTCAGACGGACGTTTGCATAGGTAGGCGGCTCTAATCGAGCAGGCATGCCGACCTGACTGTGTGGGCCTGGCCCCCCATGCCCCCCCCCCCCCCATAGTGCCTGCGGTGCTTTCAGAAGTGATCACACAATAGGAGTGATATCAGTGGCCAGAATGACCATTAGGTTGTGAACGGAACTGGGTGAAAATCACAATGTAAAATATGATAAATTGGTCAACATAAGGGGAGGGTGATAAAATTGTGTTGAGCTGTGCATCTACCAATATAAAGGGGAGGGAGGGGTGTGGACCCCCTGTAACAAACAGGAACAAGGACACAAGGTGCACAAATAGAGCAAGTTAAGTTATGTTAATGCAGTAATTCTTAACCTGTGTTTGAAGGGGGAGAAGGGGCTCGATAATGTTCCTAAATAGAAAAGGGGGCCCTGTAAGACTGTGTTAATGGTAAAGGAAAAGATATAAAAGGAAGTGATGCCATACTGGTATCCACACTGATGGAGTGGCCCGCACACACGGCAACTCCTGTCCCTGTAGGAAATCTCTAAAGTGCACTAGGTTGTGTCTTTTTATTTATAAGCATGAAAAATATCCATCTGGGTCTGGTTGTATGTGTCCACGCTTTCATGGCTCCCTCAGAATAGTAGTTAGGGAACAGGCTTCCCGAAATTGGGGTGCTGAGTTAAATGCCCACACATAAAGCTGTATTAACATATTCAGTAGAGATAAAGGTCAGAATTGATTGAATAATATTAATTATGATTTGTGACCTCAGCTGAGGGTTTAATCATACTTTAAACCACAGACTATACCAGGCTTCCTGTAAGCTGTGCCAGCTGTTATATTTCTGGCTAGTGTTGAGCTCGAATATTCGAATGCCGAATATTTTTCGCGAATATCGGCAATTCGAGAATTCGCCAATATCTCAAATATCTCGGCGGATATTCGCAATTCCGAATATTCGCAATATGGCCATGTATTGCGAAAATAATATTCGCATTGCGAAAATAAACATAGCATGTGACCATTCATTTTAAAGATTTTCGCGATGCGAATATGATTTTCGCGTTTACGATTATGATTTTCGCAATCCATGGTATTACCGTGAATATTCGCATTTCCGAATATAGAATCGAATGTTAGTAGAATTATTCGTGAAATATCACGAATTCGAATATTGCCTATGCTGCTCATCACTATTTCTGGCACGTATGAGGAAATGAAAGCAGAAAAGTTATAAACTGTTAAGAAGCAACAAAGCTGTGATGTCAAACAAATCCAACAGCTGCTCTCATTGGTCAGTATTAGCTTTTGGTGGACTCTCAATATGTAAACTAAAGCCATACACCACATACAATTACCATGCAACTTCTGTACAATCAACTTTTCATCTACCAAAACTATGTAATATGAGGACCTTTCTACACCTTCAAATCACTATGTATTCAGGGATCAGGGAGGCCACTATACTACATAGTTGTTGGTGGATCTGATGGAAATTGTAAGGAGGAATCTAAAGGTGTATGGGGGGCTTAAGGGCTTTCTTCCATTATACATCCGGACCCCCTCCGCTAAGCGTATTGCTTGGGGTGGAACCCGACATAGCACATTGACTTACATGCTTGGTGGGTGCTCTGTTGACACATCCGCCGATGCAGAGGCTCAACGTACTCGACTACTTGCATCAGGAATGGCTCGGCACAGTGAAGACACAGCATCCACTGAGCAGGTAAGTCTATGTGCTACATCGGGATCCCCGCCAAGCAATGCGCTTAGTGGAGGGGGTCCCCACATATAATGGAAACATAGCCTAATTAATGTTGATCAGAAATATTCCAATCACAAATTTATATTGCGAATATCGTCACTTTGAGAATTCGCGAATATCTCGAATATAGCGCCATGTCTTCGTAATCTTGAATATTCGAGATACATCAGTACATACTGTTGATCGCGAAAATATTGTAAATATCCGTATTTTTCGCATTGAAGGTAATAATGAATTTGTTGCAAATATGAAAAATTCCTGATATTTTGGGAATAGGAATATTGCCTGCACTGCTCATCACTCCTTGTCATCACTTAATATGCCTAGACCCCAATAAGTATAATGGAGGCACATGAAGATGACAACACATAGTCATCAAAGCCCCATGACCCTGATACAAAAGTCAGTACTTCATCCCACCCACTCCTTTCTCCTGGGCTTGCTAATGGGTCTGTGACCGATCACTACTAGATGGGTAAGGTAGTGCAGGATAGTAGCATGAGGGAGGTAAGCTTGTGTTATATCACATAGCCCATTCTGATTCAAAAGGGATGGAGAGCATTTGGGTATTATAACCCAAATAACCCCAATGATATGAAACCACAGCTGGAGCTCTATAATAGAGGCAGGAAGTGGCTGTAAGGAGGCTGAAGGGGATCAGCAATTTTCTGCTTCCCAGGCTCTTTCACATTACAAATCTTTGGTTCACTTTCTTTTCTCCTTTCTGACAATGTGAAACTCTTCAGTTTCATGTGATGCAATACAGGGTAGAGGAGTCTGGACAGGCAGATCACATGGGTGGAGGTTGATTCTGGTTAATGTTGTAACTTCCCTATTAGTATCACATGTTACATCAATGTTTCCAGGGAATTCATAAACAGAGAGGCTGCTGTGCGTTACCTACACTGGGGACTCAGTATTGTTCTATTGCCATTCTGTTTGTGTGATTTACTGATGATCATCATCTGTCACAGGTCTCCAGGGACAGCAACACAGTGAAAGGTCATGCCTAATTTGCCTGGACATATTAAGGGCTGGTGCCAATGGGTGTGTGCCCATGCCAAGCAGGTTATATGAGGAAACTAAGCAGAATTAAATCCAGTTATTAGTGATGAGCAGCATAGGCAATATTAGAAGTCGCGATATTTTGGGAATAATTCTACTAATATTCAATGTATTATTTTCGCATTGCGAATATAATCGCAATGCATGCCCAAAAGCTTTCCAATGCATAATATCGTGAATATTCAAAATTGTGAATATCCGCCGCCATATTCGCGAAATGTGTGTATTCTCCAATAGATATTTGTTGAATATATTCACTCTTTGAATATTCAAGCTCAACACTACCAGTTATATGTAGGTGGAAAGAAGGTCATCCCAACCCATTCGGAAGCTGTCAACACACAATCTCTGCCCTCTTAAAGTAGACCATCCACCTCACAGGGCACTTTACATTATCGGCAGCAGCACTGCCAATAACTGGGCAATCACTGCTCGAAAATGGAAAAAAATATTACTGGCAGCAGGAGGGGCGATTTTTAGGGGATCTACCCTCCCACTGTGTGACGTGTTGTCGTGCCGTGTGTCACAAGTGCCCAGTGCAGTGGGATTTTGATGGCAGTATCATCTCTGCGGATGAAGTATTCCTGAAGAATGGGCATAACCAGCTTCTCTTTGCCAGTACTAAATACGCTGGTACCAGGAATGAGGAAGTGAGAAAAGTAAGTGTAAATGTTGTTTTTTTTATTGTGTAGCAGTTTTCCCAGATGTAAACTTCTGAAAGATGAGTATTATGAAAATGTAATGTATGTGTGTTTTGATTATTTTGAGTATAGAACTGCTTTAAGGGTTCCGGGGGATGCAGAGATATGAGATGCTGCATGCCTTGGGATTCAGGACTTTTCCATGCACGGGTGGAGGGAGAGGGAAACCACTGTGGTTGGAGTCTGTTGTGCTTTGTCACCCCTCTTCTGGGAGTGAAATAGCACCTCCTGGCGGGACCCTCATCCCTACTAGTGGTGCAGAGTGATGATGTCATCACGCTGCATTCCAGAGCTCATCGGAGCTCGTCTGTCGGCACCCGTCTGTGGGTGTATGGCAGCCTTTATACTCTAGTCAAGAGATAAACAGTTTTTTAATTTAGCAGATTTTGTGAGGTCATTGCAAAGCTCACCAAACTTGATGGAGATGTAGGAAGAACATGTAGTTTTTGCATAAATTAGGTTCATTTATACACGGCCTTATTTGCACATGATTCTTCAACCGATCGTCGTGCGTGCTCCTGCCAATCGCCCTGGCAAGATCGCCCAGGAATCTGCTGCATGTCAGATCTCAAAGTGATCCGACTTGCCAGTAAATTCACAGCCAATCCCATTACTTTGAATGGGGTCGGCAGTCCCCATTCAAAGTAATGTCCGGCACACAAAGGGTGCCTGCCGATCAGATGTCATCCCGCTGAAGTCAATCCCTCATCTATTGAGGCAGACTCGCCTCATGTATGAGGAGCTTTACCTTGACTGAACTTTGAAAAAAGGAGTAGTTGTTTAAAAAAAATATTTCAAAAGTGGCCTGGCAGCTCTGCAAAGAAGTTAAATAATTTGACAATAGAATCCAGACAGACCCTTTACCAAGTAAAACAGACATCCCCAGAAGAGTCACACCCAAACAACCCTACAACAGACCCAAAACATGCTGGAACACCAAGGGAGCTGACAGCCATTCAGGGATTAGGTTATGATGATATACCAGAATGTGGTCACATGACTAGATTTGGGAAAAATTATGATCCTATTGTTAAAAAAAATGTTTTTGATTGTTGTTCATGGAAAAAAAAAATCAACAAAAGTAAGCGGTGTCTACATTCGTCTCCTTTTTCTACGTTTAAAAAGAAATGTATTCGTACCTGCTGATCTAGATGGAAACACACATCCTGACTGCTCACCTCAACTCACCTAATGTACTTTATGTCTCTTACTCACAAACACCCCATTATGCTGACAGTCTGTAAAAAGAAAAAAATAAGTAAAAATACCTTACCTGTAATAAGTACCTTGCCCACCCCTCCCCGCTCTTTAGAAAATTCCATGGCAGTGAGTGTTCTCAGACACACATACTGTCACGAAGTACAAGTCACTAGTGTCATCATGTCAAATTTACAAGCCTATGGAGCTACATGCTCATGATTAAAAAACAATTTAATAGTGCCATCTAGTGACCAAAAGGTGTCAGTGCAGTTAACCCCGGAAGACAGGCATCTACAGCATTTATATGATGACTCCCACAGACAATAGACCCCATCCTTTTCTGATGCTTGCTGTTTCCTATGTGGAAGTACTTGAAGGGGTGCAACTTGCTTGTCCTACCCTCTACATAGGACAGAATGTGTGCACAGAGCCCATTCATTCTCTAGTTGCTAGGAACATCCACGAAAGTTCATCCCCAGCAACAATAATAATTAGATTTAATTAATGTATATCACTTAAGAGACTTAAAACATAAAATGTCCTTTTTTAAATAAAGATCTTAAATATATGCAGTGCTGTTTCTAGCTTTTTGGGGGCCCCAATGCAAGACCGTTATATGGAGCTTGGGGGTCCTATGCGCACGCATATTCTGCATAGTACAAGAAACGGCCCTGAGCATATGAATAAATGTTGATAATTGTAAACACCCCAATAGATTAAAAAAACGAACCTGTAACGCATAAAACCTGAATGTCCCTTGTTGCCACGCTTTGTCATGATGCAGTGCCACAGCATTGAGCAGCTTTTGGAGCAGTAACAGCTGGGAAAATACCTGATCACACTTTGTATTGAAAACAACACACATTGAAAGCTAGTATATGGCACCCCCAGTGGCCACTCACGATGTTGCACTGAATTAACCCCTGGAAGCCTGGTAGATAAATATGGAATCTCTCATATGTTTCCAGGAAACAACAGGTAAGAATATTTTTTTAGACTTGTGGAGCACTACGCCACCATTGTACCAGCTCAGAGTGTAACTGTATATACATATCTTTTTTGATTTTGATTCTTCTGCTTTAATGCTACAAAAAGACTACATCATATACAGTACGTCAGTTCTCTACCCATAGCTTTAACTGACTTATAATTACTGAGTCTGACTGTACCGCCAGTGCTGAGTTAATTAAAGCACGGATTCTCTAATGATCCCCTGACTGAAGAGGTTAGAAGGGCTTCCATGCCACAGCATAGGCTAATTAGTCTAAATTAGAGGAAAAGTAATTATCTCAACAATTTTCTATTTAAAGTAAATGTCTCGGCAGAATATATTTTGTTGGTTTAAAGTCTCTGAAAATACAGAAGAATAACTTTTGAAGTATCCGGAATTGAAGTATCCAGATGTTGTCAGCACTTCCACTTGGTTTTGCAGAACTACTCAACCACGCCAACTTTCAGATGCCTCAGCCATCTTTATGTAGAGCAACAATTCTCTATTCTTTTATTCCGATTATCAAAGTGTTCTCTGCCATGGGGTGCCATGCTGAACTTCCACTGACCAGTATGACAGATTGTGAGAGCGACAACACCAAATATACCACACCCGACCCCCGATCACACCTGAGACTTGAGACTAAGGAGTCACATGACACCGGGGAGTGACAATGGTAAATTGAGCAATATCTGGCCATTTTTAACATAAGCTGGCCATACACTCCGAGATTATGCTGTTTTTAGCGGCGGCCATTCACCCCTATCGCCGCGGTCAGTGCTGGGCGGCCGCGGAATCGCGCGGACCGCCGCCTAAAAACTCAATCGACCGAGTTTTTAGGCGGCGGTCCGTGCGATTCCGTGGCCGGGGACCAGCGCCATTGAATAGAATAGAATTCCGCTTTAAGTGGAAACTAAGCCTAATCGTCTGGCTTTGCACACACTTTTTTAAAAGCCCTCTCTCCTCTCCCCGACGTTATTACCGTGCATGTGCTGAAAAAAACTGACTCTGCTTCCTTTAAATGGAGGTTAATGGCGCTGCCACCCCCACCATCTCTCCAGCGGCATCAGAAGTGTTGATAGCGAATATTCTAATCACAAAGTTTTATTGCAAATATCCAAACTTCAAGAAACTGCAAAGATCTGGAAAATAGTGCTATAACTTTGTTATCACGAATATTCAAGATTTTTAACATCAGTACCCGGAACTACCGTACATTGTGTTTGCAAAAAATATGCGTATGTACAAGTGGCGTTTTGCGCGATAAATGTAATCTGTGGAAAGTACCATGCTTTGTGTTCGAAATATGTGCATGTACAAGTGCTGATTTACGCATAAAACACAATCTGTGGAAAGTATCATGCTTTGCATTCAAAATATGCACATGTACAAGTGCTGATTTACGCATAAAACACAATCTGTGGAAAGTACCATGCATTGCATTCAAAATATGCACATGTACAAGTGCTGATTTGTGCCTTAAATGCAATCTGTGGAAAGTACCATGCATTGCACTTGAAATATGTGCATGTATAGGTGCCGTTTTGCGCAATAAATGTAATCTGTGGAAAGTACCATGCATTGCGCTCGAAATATGCGCATGTACAATTGGCGATTTGTACGATAAACATAATCTGTGGAAAGTATCATGCTTTGCATTCAAAATATGCACATGTACAAATACCGTTTTGCACAATAAACCATTTTGTATGAAGGTAATAGTGACTGGAGGTCATGAGCCTCCAATTTACTAATTTATTGCAAATGTTAGGCAAAAAATTTGTGATGTTTTGTGAATACGAATATTGCCTATACTGCCAGTCATCCAGCAGGGGGGCCGATATGGAGGGAGGGCCGGTTTCCCTCCAGACAGGTGAGTGTGTCCGAGGTTGATTCGGAGTGAGTATTATTAATAAACAAACTTACCCCAAAATAACTCGGGCTAACCACCCAGGAGGTTAATAATTGTGTGTTAAGTTATTTTGAGGGGACAGCTGATTTACAATTATTATTATCATCTCGTATTTGTTTAATTATTGCTGATATATTACACAGCTCTTTACAGAGAATATATAGTTATATCACTAACTGTATCTCATACCCCCCACCTATTGTATACTCTGGTCTCCAACCTTTTCGATTGTAAGCCAGATTGGGCAGGGTCCTCTACTCCTGTGTCTTAACCTGTACCTGTGTGTTATCCTGTGTGCCATCTTAACTCTAATATAATGTGCACTGTGTAATATGTTGGTGCTTTATAAATAAAAGCTAGAAATAATAACAATAATTATATCTACCGTATTTATTTGAGTATAACGCGCATTTTTTTATACCAAAAAAAGATGTCATAGTTT
>CM070032.1:213994397-214012889 GCA_036250615.1 Ptychadena robeensis
GCACTACATAGCAGTGGTATATACCTTCCAATCACTATGCATTCTATCAGGGAGGACCCGACACTACACAGTTGTTGGTAGATCTAAAGGAAATTGTATAAAGTGATCTAAAGGTGTATGGTGGGCTTAACCTGGTATTTGGCCATAACCCAATTCCAATGGATAACCTGCGGTGGAAACAAAGCACTGACTGTTCTCTAGTTTTCTATTATAATAGACTGTATCTGGAATACGAGAAGTTTTAGATAGAATTTGCATGTTATGTAACACCGAAAAGCAACAAGTGGGAAGTCAGGGAGTGTGATATACTGTACGAAATAGGAACTGACACAACTTCCCATTTGCTCTATTTACTGGCAGGGTTTTATAGACGATGGTCTGTATATAACATTTACAGGAATGTGTGAATGTGCTCTATGTATATATCAGTGTTTGTACGTGTATGCACTAGCAGTAGGATCATGGATGGTGTATATGTTTTGGGTTTCTCACCTATACATGTTAAACTTCAGACTCTCAAACGATTCGTTTTATCTAGATAAGTTCTGTTCTGGGTCAAAGGCTTTGCAGAACTTTAGAATGTAAGATATAAATATTACATTTTATCCAGTCTTTGTTGTCAGTCTACATGCCTTTTAGCGTATACCCAGTGGTGCACATAAGTGATATGTGGACCAATATTGCTGATACTGAGTGCATTTGCGTACGGAGGAGTCTGACTGTCACTGAGAAATCGTCAGCTTCCCCTCCTCCATATGTGGGCAGAAGCTGAGAGGCAACAAATGCTCACTAGCGACACTCTGGCTGAAATTGGTATTGCAGCTCCACTGTATCATGTATACACTACTTTAAAAAAAAAATTCTTTCAGTTTTATTTTTGATTGTATACAAGTAATAACTATGAAAGGTTGCAGTTAGGGGTGTGAAATCGGCAATGTAAGCTTGTAAGATGCTCCGCTGTATATGATGCACCCTTTACAGCTGAGTGTCTCATCCCAGTAAAAAATACAGGGCAACTGCAGTAAAAGTGGGAGGTAAAAGAGGTGGGGAACTGTCAGTGTCTGCCCCCTCCTCCTGGTTCCGTTTTCAGAGCTGTATGGAAGCGGTCTAACGTAGCCGCTCTAATACAGACATCTGCAGAGGGATGATCCATCCGTGATCTGTATGTGAGCTGCAGCTTCACTCTTCTCACATACAGCTCGGAGCAAGGAAAGATCCGTCCTCTGGCAGATCGTCCCTGCTTCTGTATGTGAGCAGCTGCAGTTTACGCACAGATTTGCAGATGAATGATAGACAGCTGTAGATGGATGATCCACCCATGGATCTGAGTGAGAGACTAAAAAGATATGTGCAGGTTGGGTACTGCAACGCTTTAGCCAACCAAAAGTGCATAAGAGTATGATAGCAGAAAATGCATCACATTAGCCCGGCCCAACTAGGGAGCACGGCCTTCAATAATTAATAAAGTAAAGGGTGCTTGCACACCCTAGAGAAGATAGAATAGCAGGTGACGATGGCAACAATCCACACTGAATGCCCACAGTTATTGTCACCACAAGTGATGATACCAACATGTCCTGAACTGCATGGAACTGGGTGTTATCCCCAGAATGTGCCTTTTTGGGTCCATCGGCTGCCCGCATGCCAGTATAAATAGTGGAGAGACACAGCTCTCTAGCCTGGTTGCTGCTGTCTCATCAGAACTGACTCCTCTGGACTGCCCCTTTCCTTCCTGGGCCAAAGCTTTATACCCTTCTAGCATGGGGTTCTCTTGGGACAATTAAAGGGGGCAGTACCTGCTCTTGCTTGTGTAGTTACACTACAGATGCATAAGTTTGTTTTAGGGAACCCATTAAGGGCACACACTCTTAAGGAACATATACGGTAGATGCATTATTGCCTGAAAGGATAACTATTGATAATTTTGGATGAAACAAAGTATGTACACCTGCTTGTCATTAAATGCAAATTAGCTATATCACTTAACATCAACCGGCTGTTTCCTAAGTAGGGGGGCACACACTTTGTATTATGAAGGTCAGTGTCCTCATCGGCCTTAGGTTCTTCTGTATACAGCACAATTATAGAACATGTTCCAGCACTCGAAGAACTTTTATTTAACAGACAAACTCTGCACAACAATGCGTCTGTAAACCTCAGCATCTGTTTGAGAAGCACAGCATCTCTTTATCAGGCCGGCAGATGGCTTAATAAAAGAGCGTATTGAGCCTGGAATACACGCTCTGTTTAGCAGCGGTTTCTCTTGTTTGGACGCAGCCTTTTGAAAATTCTGAATTGCTTCAACCTTTGTATGTCCTTGGATTACAGTATAAAGATATATTTGCAGATCAGTGATGCTTCTAGATTCACAAAGCACAACTTTACAGAGGACTGGTACTAGACTTTTTGACTTTAGAATGGGTTTTAAATGTGGCATAGGGCCCGGAACAAGAGCCTGCAAGGGCCGCTCGGCATAGGGGTCTTAAGTCCTTAAAGCTAGGACAGAATATAAAAAAAAAAAGAAAATATGTTAAAATAATAATAAATAGAAGCTTTTGATAGAGAAGCTTAAACATTCTTTTGCAGACAAACTCTAGGAAGTGTGATCAAAAAGGGACCATTGATGGTCACAGAGGGATCAAAAACCCATAGGTCATATCTTTATCCAGTTCAAATTATAATCGTGGCAAAAGGACACTGGGGGACACACATGACATCAGGGATGAATCACGAGATGCCATTGCATGCTGTGTGTAGTGAACAGGACACACTGGCATTACAATGCATGCTTGCATGGTTTAATGACTTGTATTGCATTCCTCCTCCAGAAGTTTACACTATGCCTCATTGATTGAATCGAATCTCAATTTACGGGTCAACAACATACCAAAAATAGACACAATGTGGGACAATCAATCAAACTTTCCAACTTGTCCGACCGATCAAATTTCTATCGAGGCAATGACAATTACAATCGAATTTCAACGTCGTACATGTGGACATGCTTTCAATTTTCATCGACCCACTAAAAAAATCGATGCGAATTACATCGATTGTACAGTCAATCGAACCATGTGTGGCTAGCTTTATCTTCTAGGTGTTATCTTCACTTATTGTAGGGAATGAGGGGAGGGGAGTCAGACATCTTGACACCAAGGTGACAAAGGGCCAAATTAAGGTCTGTACTAGACCCTACCAGTAAATATACCATACGTTGGTATAGGGCAGTGGTTTCCTAAGTGGGGGCACGAAGGTATTCCAGGAGGGGTGCAGGCCCTCATTCTGAACTTGTATTTGAATTGGTAGAGGCGGCTCGATAATGTTCCTCAATAGAAAAGGGGGGCCCTGCAAGGGAAGTTTGGGAACCACTGGTATAGGGTTTGTGTCTATGCTTTATATTTTTTAATACAAACATTTTTGCCATTCATCCCTTGCGCTACTAATAAATATATCATATTACTTTAACCAAGAACCTTAAAGGTGGGTTAGCATGTGTAGATTTTTTCTTCATTCAACTGCCAATTCGATTTTTTGTTTGATGACGTTGTGCAACATCGTTCGTTCATTTATCGAATGTAACATTGGATTTTTTTGTTTGTCCATCCCGATATCAAATGAAAATACATAAGAAATTACAACGACAGATAAAAATTTACCAACATGTTCGATGGCTTAAATTTTTGCTTTCAAACAATCAATTTTGTTAAGTCAATTGAATGGAAAAAACATGTATGCCTAGTTTAACACTAGTGTTGATCGCAAATATTCAAATCTCTAATTCTTATTGTGAATATAGGCACTAGAAGATCTCGAATATAGCGCTGTATCTTCATACTCTAGAATATTCAGGATTCCGGGGAAACTACCATGCACTGTATTTGCAATATTCGCATGTACAAGTGCCGATTTTCACAATGAATTACTTCTATGAGTGTTGTCTTTACTCTGCAGCTGCTATTTCCCATTCTGCCACTAGATGTCGCCATGACAGCTTGCATTGCATTCTGCATGTGTACAAGTGTTGATTTGCGCAATAAAGATAATAATTATGAGACCACTAATTGTCGAGGTTACGAATTTACTGTGAATATTTGGCAAAATGTTTGTGATATTTTGCTAATATGAATATTGCCTATGCTTCTCATCACTACTTAAGACTAGAGGTTTGATCGGTGTCCAAAATCAAATGTTTACTTGCGCGTTCTGAATACAAGAAGTGCTCCGTGTAGGTCACATTTGGTATCGGGAGGTTTAACAGTCCCATCCCTCCCTAACTAATGGCCCCCATACATGCACAGATATTAGCGGCCAACCGATTAAAAACTATAAATTTTTAGATCGGTCGACTGAAAATTGGTGAATGCCCACATGGTCCGATCAACTAAATTTGATCGTAATTGTGAAAAAAAATCAATCAAAACATGATCGTTTTTGATCATTTGCATACTAACACTTCTTTGTCATCAAATGACCATACCCTCTGTACACAGAACTTCCGCCCGATTAAACATTCAATTTAATTTACGATCAAAAATTTAAAAATCGATCAAAAATTGGTTATTCCATGTGGAGTATATTTTATTTTCATCAATCAATCTCCGATTGTACGATTGAAATTAATTGATCGTTTTTAGTCTGTCGGATGCTAAAATCTGTGTATGTATGGGGGGCATTAGGAGGGAGGAGGTTACTTTTCCTACTAACTTTCCACCCTGCACATCATCTGCACAAGCAGGGTGGGAATTTAGGATTTCACGATCCTGGGAAATACCCAAGATAAATTGAAATCAGGATTTGGCTGGGGAAGTTGGATAAAAGATGAGACTTTCCACAGCCAAAGTGGGTTGGTTGACAGGTATGGATGGGTTTTCTAAGTATTTAGATCGATTTTGTATCTGTACTGTGAAGAATGCGAACAGGGTTTAGAAAAGCAATAAATCGGTTTTGAATCAATCACACTGTGTGGCAGTACAATATCTATCCCTTTATGGCTAGCTTAACTCTCAGAGGCAGGGGCGGTCCTAGGGAAATTGGCGCCCTGGGCTAACGCACCCCTCCCCCTTCCCCCCACGTGTAAACATTTCTAGTCACTGCCAGTCTTCCCGCGATTTGTCTGGAGAGCACTCCCGCGGGGTGGGGTGCCCTGGGAAACTGCCCATGTTGCCAATGCCTAAAACCACCACAGCTCGGAGGGACACGCATGAAAGAGAAAGAGCCAGGCAGTGGTCTCATAAAGGATAAGTAATTAAGAATAAAGCTAGCCATACATGGTTCAATTGACATCAAATCGATCATCAATTCGATCGAAGTTTTCAATCATTAAATCGTATGTCGATTGTAATTGAATCGAAGTACACACCACATTGAGTATGCAATCAAAGCACGACTTCGATTGAATTTAATTGTTTTTGAACGTAGAGTAATCAAAAAGCGATTGTCACAGAGTGATCAAAAAGGTCACAGAGGGATCAAAAACTCATAGGTCATATCTTTGCATTTTAATCCAGTACATTATAATCGTGGCAAATAGTGTTGAGCTCGAATATTCGAATGGCGAATATTTTTCGCGAATATCGGCAATTCGAGAATTCGCCAATATCTCGAATATGTCGGCGGATATTCGCAATTCCGAATATTCGCAATACGGCCATGTATTGCGAAAATAATATTCGCATTGCGAAAATAAACATAGCATGTGACCATTCATTTTAAAGATTTTTGCGATGTGAATATTATTTTCGCAATGCGAATATGATTTTCGCAATACATGGTCATACCGCGAATATTTGAATTTCCGAATATAGAATCGAATATTAGTAGAATTATTCGCGAAATATCATGAATTCGAATATTGCCTATGCCGCTCATCACTAGTGGCAAAAGGACACTGGGGGACACACATTACATTAGGAGATGTATTTGCATGCTTGTGTGTCAGTGAACAGACACACAAGCCATTAAATCCGCCATTACATCACCATTACAATCGCCATTACAATGCATGCTTGCATGGTTTAAATGACTGTATTGCATTTCCCTCCTCCCAGAAGTTACAGTATGCTAATTGATTGAATTGAATCTCAATTGGACGGGTCAAACAACAGTACAAAAAATTAGACACAATGTGGGGACAATCAATCAAAATTTTCCAACTGGTCCGATCAAATTTCGATCGAGAAACATGACAATTAAAATCTAATTTCAACGATCGTACCATGTGGACATGCTTCAATTTTCAATCAATCGACTAAAAAAATTTATCGAATTACATTGATTGTACAGTCAATTGAACCATGTGTGGCTATCTTTAGATGTATAATAATAATATATATTTTTATTTGAATTTGAATTTTTTTCAAAGACATAAAATTTGAGGAAATGTTTATTTTGCCTTAGCATAGTCCACTTTGATGATATATATTTTTAAACAAGCAATATTCTCAGGTTTTCATTGCTGACCATCAAGAATTCCACTTCGCCACATGCTTGTTCCAGGCCAGTGTGTCCATAGCCTGAAAAATATCTTTCTAATAGAAAGCTGGTAGCGGATATATATGTCTGGGTACATTTCAGCTTCTCTGTATAGTCACCCCAAGACACATGTGAGGCTTTCTGGTGAACAATTAAGCAGTAGCTATAACTACCCGATGTCTATGGTGAAACGACTGCTTCCTCAGCTATTTGAGAGACTGCAAATTAATGCCAAGTAATTGTACAACTTCTAATCTCTTAGCCTGAAAGGACCTAAAGCAGTCAGCAATCAATGCTTATTTAGTGAAAATTGCATTATTTAGAAGGGACAAGACATAGGGAATAAGCATCCTGGAATTAACTCGATGGTATAAGAAACCCGTTAGACATGGAAGGAGTCACTGACCTGGAACAGGTATGCACAATAGTGCTGACATCACACTGACTGCAGTAAAGCTGGCCATACACATTTAGATCTCTCTGTCAGATGTCCTTTAGATCTACCAACAACTATGTAGTGCCGGGTCCTCTGCGATGTTGGTCTTTCTCATGCGATTCTGCACACATCAGGGGGAGTTGCCATTTGTGAGGTGGAATCGGAGGTGGAATCGCACACGGAATCGTGCCGGAATCCGCTCGGACAAGGTGGTATGCTGCGATGGATACTCTTAATTGGCCGATTGATCACACCTGCGATTCCTGGCAGAATCGCCGGAATCGATCGGATGATGAATCGATTGGACATGGAATCCGACAGGTGTATGGCTAGCTTTAAGCATGGTACAGACCTGCAGATATGGGCCAGATCGATGGCCACTTCGAGCGTCGTCCGCTTCCAAGGCCATCTATGCGACCCATATAATATGCGGACATCGCTGTCGGGCATGACCGTAAATACGGCCGATGTCCGATGCTTTGCATAGAAAACGCTGGTCTCCAGACAAAGCTTCAGCTGAGCCGGGGAGATATCTGACAGCAGAGTGAAGACGTCATCACGCTGCTGCAGGGAACATCGGACGGCTCGAATATCGAGCCGTCTGTACCCTGCTTTAAGGTGGGTTTGGCCATTCTAGATTTTTGTTCAATCAACCAGAAAATCTTACTTTTTTCGTTGATCCCACAAAAAAAACTACACGTGTAAACCCACCTTAAAACTGGCCATACACCTTTAGATCTCTCTGTCCTTTAGATCAACCAACAACTATGTAGTGCCGAGTCCTCTGCGATTGAACACAGGTAGACTTGATGGTTAAGAAAGTCCCTCATATTACATGTTTTTTGTAAAACAAAGGGAGATCTAAAGAAAATCTGACAGAGAGATCTAAAGGTGTATGGGGCCCTTAATCTCATCACTGAATGAACACCAATAGCAGAGGCAGGTTAGGACATCCTTGCTATTCAGCTATACTTTATGTGTTTGTTTGTACAATTTATTGATGAAGTTACAAGTTTATAAACCAATATGCACATGTGTTCCATGTCCAGGGGCGGTCCTAGGGAGACCTGCGCCCTGGTCGAGCACTCTGCCGGCCGCCCTTCCCCCAAGAGACAGCTTTTCCGAGTGAGAAGGAGGGGAGCCCAGATGCTGCCCCATGCCTGAATGTTCTTCAGGCTCTTGGGGGGTGGGTGGCAGGGGCCGGTTTTGCTGATGGAGGGTGGATGAGCTCTGGGTGGACGGCCAACCTGTCCTGCCCATATCGCCCATATGTAAAACTGACACTGTCCATGTCTGTGAAGTTTTTTGCTCCGTTTCAGATGTTTGATATATGATTAATTGCAGATACACTCTCCCTGTTATTTCTCCTTCATAATGAGATGTTCACTCAATAATTGTAAGGTTAGCATATATAGGACTGTACACGTCAGGTGCTTTCTGGGAATGTGGTTTATAGCTGAGATACTTGATATATTCTAATTATCCAATATCTTTACAGCTCTGATATATTACACAGCATTTTAAAGATTCCAGAGTCTTTCTGAGCAGTTCACAATCTAATATCGCTGCCATAGATATAATCTTCTGATGCTTTCGCAGTCTAAAATCTATTTTTTGGTGGAAGCCAAATCTGCCAATAGATTTTCAGAAGAAACCCACATAAAGACAAGGAAAATGTACAAATGCAGATAGGGATTCAATTCAACCCCAGTGGGGGCTGGGATAAAGTTATAGCATGCTTGTTCTTACTTTTGTTCTGGGGTACCTTGCAAAAATGCTCATTTGTGTTTTATAATGTGTAAGCAGTGGCGGTTTAAAACTCTCCCTATCCTCCATGCGCTGCCAACATCAGTCAGCGAGGGAGGGGCAGGTTATCCACACTACATCAGCATAAGTGCCCCCCCCCCCCCAAAGGCTGGACGAACATCTCCATCCTGGGAGAAGGAGTAGAGGAGGCTTGGCAGAAACCAAACCCTCTCGTTTGGGGGGAAGGGGGGTGGCAGAGGGAGTGCTCGCCCAGGGCGCCGGTCTCCCTAGGACCACCCCTGTGTGTAAGGTATGTACAGGTTAGAGGTTCAACCGATCACCTATAAGAGGCAACTTAGAATAAATAAACTTTATTCTAACTGAGGCACAGCGGGAAGCTTTTCTCTTAAGCCCCCCCATACACCACATACAATTACCATGCAACTTCTGTACAACCAACTTTTCTTCTACCAAAACCATGTAATAGGAGGACCTTTCTACACCTTCCAATCACTATGTATTCTATCAGGGAGGTCACTATACTACATAGTTGTTGGTAGGTCTCATGAAAGTTGTATGGAGGAGTCTGCCCGTCTATGGGGGGCTTTAAAATGATAAACCACACTGGTTGTCTCAACCCCCAATATTCAACTAGTTGGCCTCATTAACATTGAACAGGTTTTTTTAAATTGGATTTTGTAAAAAAATATAAATCTATATATATACATAGTGACAGACCACTGAACTGTCAAAGTGCATAAAGGGGATCTATAAATGAGGTCAATCCATACAACATGCATCTCTCTTGGGCTCCTGCTGTATTTATTGCCCTTTGACGAATACAAGCAAAGTTAATAGCAGAAGCAATACAAATTTTATTCAGAAAATAAGAAGCCTCCTCGCTTTCAAACCTTAAAACAAATGATTGCCTATAGAATCAAAAAAGCACATATGGCCTGATTCCCAGTTAGTTACAGGCCTAGACCCCACACTTCATGTGTGCCGCTTGTATCACACTGTCACCTTAAAGGAGAGGAGCCCTGACCTGATTTCCAGCAGGTGAGTAGCCAAAGTGTGTATCTGGTTGGAATGTGAATGCTCACCCAGTTATTTCCCTTCCAGTTCCAGAGTCCAGGACCCGTAACCAAATAATAAACCAAATAATAAAAAAACACTCAGTTGCTTTCCATTATTCCAATATCATGAATTCCTTTCCAGGACACAACTGATGGGACCATTTAACTGCTGCTGGTGGGCAGATATGTCACAATTTACATACAATGTGTGTGTGTGTGTATATATATATAAATAAATATAAATATATATATATATATATATATTACACTTGTACCCCTTTGTCAGGTGCATCCTCACTTTGATGCAATCAAGGAAATACACTCAGAAACCCCAGAACAAACATGACCAATAATTGCCATACAGTGCATTATGACTTGGCATCTGCCATTTTCTGCCATCTACTCATTTTAACTACCCAAAGTTTTGCACCCCCCAACTTGAGAAAGAGGGGTGCAGAAGGCTTACTGAAGGTGGATATTGCTAAATGACTTAATATTGTGTCATTTGGAGGGTGCCCTAAAGTCAATGGTCTCCCTGGTATTTTTGGGAGGAAAAAAATGGCCAACATTGGTGGACAATGGAAAAGAATTATCAGCAATGGAGGAGAGTATAAAAGACTTCTGATGGTAATTTATTTTAAGGAAATCATGGGGGGGGGGCCTGGAAAACAAATATATGTCCTGTAATTGGTAACAAAAAAAGGAAAAGCTGCTTCAGTTGTTTGTTTCCAAGAGCAAACTATATCTACGTCACTTAAATTAGCTCTCTGAGATCTGTGCATAGATGGCAAGAATGAAAATATGAACTATAAATAAATATACTGATCTAGTGATGGCCAGATATTTTTCAGCTACAAAATTAGCTCTGCCTATACATCCCAATATACACGTAAAAATATCATTGTTTAAATTTACTTCAAATATACGTTCGATTGTATCTATCACATCAGTCCAATAACGATATAACTTGGGGCATTTCCAGAGCATATGTACAAGATCTCCATGGGGACCCTGACACTTAAGTTAGCCACACATGGTTCGATTGACTGTACAATCGATGTAATTCGATCGATTTTTTTAGTCGGTCGATTGAAAATTGAATCATGTCCACATGGTCCGATCGTTGAAATTCGATTTTAATTGTCATTTTGCTCGATCGAAATTTGATCGGACCAGTTGGAAAATTTTGATTGATTGTCCCCACATTGTGTCTCATTTTTTGTACTGTTGTTTGATCCGTCCAATTGAGATTCGATTCAATCAATGAGCATACTGTAACTTCTGGGAAGAGGGAGGAGGGAAATGCAATACAGTCATTTAAACCATGCAAGCATGCATTGTAATGATGACTGACACACAAGCATGCATTGTAATGATGACTGACACACAAGCATGCATTGTAATGGCGACTGACACACAAGCATGCATTGTAATGGCGACTGACACACAAGCATGCAAATGGCGATCTCTGTGAATACATCTCCTAATGTAATGTGTGTCCCCCAGTGTCCTTTTGACACGATTATAATGTACTGGATTAAAATGCAAAGATATGACCTATGGGTTTTTGATCCCTCTGTGACCATCATTGGTCCCTTTTTGATCACTCTGTGACAATCGCTTTTTGATTACTCTACGTTTAAAAACGATTAAATTCAATCGAAGTCGGGCTTTGATTGCATACTCAATGTGGTGTGTACTTCGATTCAATTACAATCGACATACGTTTCAATGATCGAAAACTTCGATCGAATTGATGATCGATCTGATGTCAATTGAACCATGTATGGCTAGCTTTAGGACATGTATCTTTTTTCCTTCCATACATCCGATTTATTCGCTCAGGTGTATAGTACAATCTGTGAACTATAAAAAAATTGTGAAGTTCTATCTGAATGTGACATTGACACCCTCTCTATATGGGACAACATTTCTCCCCAATTGTCTTCGGAAATAGGGCCTACATCTTTCTCCCATCTTTTCTTGGTCTGAAGGGGAAATTTCTGTAAGTGCTTATCTATTAGACCCCTGTATAGGTCTGACATGATCCCTTTAGCCACCTTCCCTTCCCAAACCTCTTCTATTACCTTAAGTTCTCTTAAAAAATAATTTTTTTTTTACTTTGTTCTTTACAGGCATGTCTTATTTGACAGTACTGGAACTGCCTATCCGGGGGGATTCCATACTCCTCTTGAAATTCTTTAAAGGATTTGAAGTTTGTCTGATTGTAACAATCTACTACGTTCTTCACTCCTGCTTCTTTCCATTTTTTAAAGTGCCCCAATTTATATATTTCTGTTAGTTTTTTTATTTCCCCATAACGGTGTAATTTTGGCATATATCCCTATATCTAATCAACCTTTGACTCTTGTCTATGTTTTATTAATTAATACTAATGTTGGGTATTTTTTCGCTAAATTTTGAAATCTGGCAGTTTCTAATTCTGTTAGCGGGTCCCTTCTTTGCAATAGGAAGGATATCATTTCTAGATCGATATATGGGGCAAAAAAAGTACTGGTACGTAAATGGATCTCCCATGAAATTCCCACCAGAATGGTATAATGAAATGAACTATAGAATAAGACTTGAAGCTAGAACGTATGAGGGTAGAGGGAAAAAAGACATGCATGAAAAAATATGGTCAAATTGGAGAGAGCACTTTAGCATGAGCTATTAAAGAGCTGGTGGGGTGGGGGAAAGGGGGGTAGTAGGGGGGGTAATAGGGAAAAAATGGAAAGGTTTTTTTAGATAAAAAAATGTGTAAGTGTATTTGAGAGGATTAATAAAATCAATAAAGATAGGTATGTAAGGGTAGATATTAAAGCCCCCCATAGACAGGCAGACTCCTCCATACAACTTTCATGAGACCTACCAACAACTATGTAGTATAGTGACCTCCCTGATAGAATACATAGTGATTGGAAGGTGTAGAAAGGTCCTCCTATTACATGGTTTGGTAGAAGAAAAGTTGGTTGTACAGAAGTTGCATGGAGGAGTCTGCCTGTCTATGGGGGGCTTTACTCTATGGCAATGAAGATTATATGGCTCTAACTGGTGCTTCAGTGAAGCTTGATCTTTTATAGAGCATTTATAAGATAATATCTGAGCCCCAAAAAAATAAAAAATAAATAAATATACTGCTTTGTGTTAACAAAAATTGATTGCTTACGCTTGTTTGCTATGACTACAGCGCTGAACGGGAGTACATTTTAATTAATTATAAGTAATGGAGGAGGAAGGTTTCAGCTGTACATCATCAAACTAGAATTTCTGGTTGAACTGGTATACCCTGACTCATTTTACCAGTGTACTACATTGCCTACTATAAAGTAATATTATCTTTGCTGCCGCAGACCACATATGTCAACAGCCCATTCACCGGTTCTCTGATTACCAGACACACGCCAATTCTGATTTCAATACACGTGTAGACGATCTGCAAAGACAACACCATTCTACAAGTGTTACCCACCGGCTTTTATTAGGGAAGAAGAGAAACCTCTACCACTGATAACTACATAACTTTCTCTTATATTGTAATAAAAATAAAGCAATCAGGCCCCCCCCCCCCCATACACCTTTAGATCGCTCCATGCAATTTCCATTAGATCTACCAACAACTATGTAGTGCCGGGTCCTCCCTGATATAATACATCGTGATTGGAAGGTTTAGAAAGCTTCTCATATTACATAGTTTTGGTAGAAGAAAAGTTGATTGTACAGAAATTGTATGGAAAGATTGAAAGGTGTATGGGGGCCTTAAAACAATTAAAATTGGGAACAAATTGATTGAAAAAGGACATGCTGGTAAATTTTAATTGGTTGTATTGAAATGCATTACACTTTCAGTCGATCCCAAAACAGTTGATCAAATATCTGTTACTACAGTTGGCAAACATACAAGCAATCAATTTCCCTGACCCCAAAAATTTTATCTTTTTAAGTTGATTGAACAGAAAATCTAGACGTGTATGGGGGGCTTAAGGCTGCCATTTAGGTAGGTGTTTCAAATGCCGGCTAGGGGACCAAATCTGGCCAGACAATTCTAAAGGCCCCCATACACGTTTCAATTTCCCTACAATCGATCATAATTTATGATCGGTGTTGGTTCCTACCTACCACATAGAGAAACCAATATTTGATAGATGTCGATTCGATCGATCAAAAGAATAATTAAAGGAAGTCAATCGTAAACGCACAAAAATCCATCGGGCCAAATGGACGTTTCAGATTTTTGTACAATAAACCAAAAAATCGTTAGTCGTCCATCTGTCGGCCGAAAAAATCTTGACGTGTAAACCCACCTTAACGATCGGTGACGGCGCGCAAAAGAGAATAGTCGTAGCTTTCCGGGGATATGCGGCTTTCATAGGAGCCCAGCTCATCCAGAGTTTGTTCTTCACACAAACTCTGGACGAGCTGGGCTCGTCACAACCGCTAGGGAGGTTAAGGACCCTATACACATCTAGATGTTTCATCCAATCAACTTAATTCAATCATTATTCAATCATGTATTATATTTATATAATTAAAAATCACCGATTGAATTCATCGTACGATTTTAGTTTCAATCGGAAGTGATGTGTTAGAGGGAAGTAGCCACACACATCGAGTATCATTGACTCGACCAAAAGAAAGCTGCAAGGAATGAAGTTCTATGATTGTACAATCGACCAAAATTTTCCAACCTGTCCGATCACAATTCAATCGTCGATTGTACTATGTGGGCAGAACATCGATTTTCTTTCAATCGATCAAATTTTTCATCGAAAAATGTCGATTGAACGCTAAAATTGAACCATGTGTGGCTAGCTTTTCAGTCGATCCCAAAAAAGTTGATCAAATATCTGTTACTACAGTTGGCAAACATACAATCAATCACCAATTTCCCTGACACCAAAAAACTGATCTTTTTAACTTGATTGAACAGAAAATCTAGACATGTCTGGGGGCTTTAGGCTATGTTTCCACTGCATTATTTTCCCCATGGTGGACGCGCATCAGCCCTGGGGAAAAAGGCACAAAGACGACACTTTCTGATGAATGGGAGGGTGGCCCTCCACTTTCGTAAAGCAGCAAGCCCATGCGCTTTGTATAGAACCCAATTTATTGTGGCGCAGCCCAGAGGCACATTAATTGATGATCAATGGACGTGTCTGCTAGATGCAGAAAAGCAGCATCTGATGCTGTTGAGGCGCTACTTCTCCATGTCTCTGTTATGCTAATTAATAGGGCATACTCCCTGAGCAACCATTATGGCACGCTCCCGTGAGTGGGAAATCCGCCTGCAAATCGGCTGTTGCATGTCGATTTGGACACATTGCCTTAAGCAGGGAACAAACGGCTCGATATTGATGAAAGCATCACGCTGCTGCACGATATCGTAGGAGCTGGAGGCTCAGCTGATGCTTTGCATGGAGACCCCGAGGTCTCCATGCAAAGCAAAGGACATCGATCGCGGTTAACGGTCATGTGCGATATTCCTGTTTTCAAGTGGGATTGATTGGTCCCGCTCGAAAACAGCGATGGCCGCATATGATATGGGCTAGATAGATGCCCAGTGACCGTGCACGGCCTTCAAAACGGCCATCGTTTTGGCCCATATCTACATGTGTATACCCTGCTTAAGGATCAGTATACACTTGCCAGCCCCAGACACAGCTGGTGGCATGAGGATGCCCATGGTATGCCTGCTGTTCCGGAGCCATATTGGCAATACTGCGCTCTATTCTTCCCATTAGCCCGAAAACACATCGGTTTGCGAATGTCACATAACACGCCCATGTATACACACACCTACACACTACATATACATATACATACACACACAACATATAAATATACACATGCCATATATATGTAGTATGTCTAGTACAGTAGTAGTATATATATATATATATTATTAACAATAGTGAGCTGACATTATAGGGAAGCTAGATAACCCGAATTCATACAATAATGTGTAGAAATTAGTAGTCCTTGTAACTTTTTCCTGTATGAATAATCAAGTATTTTTATCTCTTGATAACTCACCTTTCACCTTTATTATATTTTAGTCACTGATTTATTCAGGGATAGCACTAATAAGGTACTCCTAATGCTATAGTCGGCTAGCTGATTTGGTAAGCTATCATTGTATTAAATCATCTCAGCTCAGATTATTTCATCTTCAACAGTTGTGCTGCATACACTGTATAAAAGCTATAACTACGAAGAACACCAACGAACCTCAAGTCTGAGTTATCTACTAAAGGTGCCCATACACCTTAAAGCCCCCCATACACCACATACAATTACCATGCAACTTCTGTACAACCAACTTTTCTTCTACCAAAACCATGTAATATGAGGACCTTTCTACACCTTCCAATCACTATGTATTCTATCAGGGAGGTCACTATACTACATAGTTGTTGGTAGGTCTCATGAAAGTTGTATGGAGGAATCTGAAGGTGTATGGGGGGCTTTAGATCTCTTTGTCAGATATCCTTTATATCTATCAACAACTATGTAGCATAGGGTCTTCTGCGATTGAACACAGGTGGACTTGATGGTTTAAATGTCCCTCATATTACATGGTTTTGGTAAAACAAAAGGAAAACTTAAGCCCCCCATACACCTTCAGATTCCTCCATACAACTTTCATTAGACCTACCAACAACTATGTAGTATAGTGACCTCCCTGATAGAATACATAGTGATTGGAAGGTGTAGAAATGTCCTCCTATTACATGGTTTTGGTAGAAGAAAAGTTGGTTGTACAGAAGTTGCATGGTAATTGTATGTGGTGTATGGGGGGCTTTAAGGATATCTGACAGAGAAATCTAAAGGTGTATGGGCACCCTTAGATTGGAAAGATGTTTTGGAATGTAAGGGTTTATAGAAAGTCACTATTGGGAATCCAAAAACTAAAATTCCAGTTTTGGGTGAGGTTGACCTTAATGTACAAAACAGCTTTCATTTGTAAGATACACCCAAAATGACTATTACAGGGAGAGCTTAATATGCATGCATGTGGAATGACATGAGTAAGCATACCAATCACCTAGTTTATATAGCAATTAAATACAATTAGGTGTAGAAGGTGTTCCCCAATTTTTTTTACAAGCCTTGTATCAATATATAGCAGCATGCAATGGTAGAGACCTTTAACCATCCCTATCGCTCTGCTGAGGTCCAGATTTCTGTACCAAAAGTGCACCATAGACTGAATTTTTATGTTGTAGGCCTGTAACTTTCTAAAATCTGTCCGTACAAGGGTCTAGTAGACATCCTAAATATAATATAATAAAAAATAAATTACATTAAAAAAATTATATATAATAAAAGGTATCATTTCAATGATAAAATCTCTAAAATACCTATTTCGTATGATAGATTTCAAAACAGTATGTATTCCTATTTATGTTTTTTGTTATATTCATAATAACATTTTTATTCAATTGGAAATGTGTTATGTGTTTTTTTTTTACTTTGAATTGTATTGGATACAGTTATTACTTTATCCAATACAATGTCCCTTGGCATTCTCTGTCCCCTGGTGTGATGAAAACACCAGGGGAGAAAGGGTTAACTGCAAAGAGCACATCTGGAAATCACACTGGAAATCTTAACAGAAGACTGTTCTGATGTGATCTCCATTTGAATCTCCCACCAGGGGTCCATTCTCCTCCTCCAGCTTCTCTTTCAGATCCCCGTAGCAGCACAGAATAGTAAATCTGCCCTGCCAGGGCTCTAATCTTCTGGCCTGACGGCTCCATCTCGTCTATTGCTATACTGACAAGTCAGCGCTGGACGAGATGGAGCCGTCAGGAATGGCAGGGGGGGTTACTATATTAGTAGCATCTGTAAGATGTTAAGACAGCGGTTCTCTATTCCTTTTTCCCCAGAATTGACGCGCATCCAACGTGGGAAAAATAATGCATTGATCACATAGCCTTAAGCTGCCCATACACAGGAAGATTATCCCTTGATAGATGATGTCATCATGCTGCAGCCGGCCCCTCAGAGGATCTTTTGGCACCCTTTATGTGCTGGCCATTACTTTGAACATTGACCGTGATTTACGTTCATGTCTGATAACCCTGGTTATGGCCGCATTAGATATGTGCTAGATCGATGGCTGTAAACAAGCATGGCGCTCGAAGCTGCCATTAATCTAGCGCATATCTATGAGTGTATAGGCACCTTAACACTGCTGGCCAGATTCGGTCCCCTAGCTGGCATTTGAGACCCTTGCCTTAATGGGAGCCTTAGGTGAGACGCTGCTTGTGGTTTAATGCGTAGTTGGGAATAGCAGCAACTCTGATGCCCACAAATGGGGTGAAAACTTAGGAGGGAGAGTAAGCCCCTAAGGAAGGGGGCGTTACTCTATCTCCTAACTTTCCATTCTGCACATAATTTGCACAATGGGAGTGGGAAAATAGATGATGGGGACATTGCAGTCATTTGCGGTATTTGGAACTCAGAAGTGGCTTCCGTGGGCTCGGATCTAAAGGATTTGAGAACCACTGCATTAAGAGAACAGGTAGTGGGCAGTGTAGTACTTTAGTGTACACCATGTTCCTAAAATTCCGATGGTGACCCCATTTAAATGGCATGGCAACATGAAAAGGTCTGCAATGGACATGTAATTGAAATAATAAATTACATTAAACCCAGCTGGTTTCAGGATTCTGGATCTGTTAGGATTCACAGATTAACCTCCTTAAGGCCCCCATACACGTGTCGGATTCCCACCGGATTCCGGCACGATCGATTCCG
>CM070032.1:214022656-214037597 GCA_036250615.1 Ptychadena robeensis
TAGCAGACTGCTTCCCCCCAGGACACTGGTGGTCCCTGTATACAGCACTCTGCTTCTCCCCCCAGGACACTGGCGGTCCCTGTCCATGGCACACTGCTTCCCCCCAGGAAACAAGTCTTGCCCACAGCACTTGTCATGTGAAAAAGCCTTATTTGTTGGTTGTAGTGTTCATTAGCCAGTAACGGTTCTATAAATGATACGGGAAGGAAGACCCTGTACTGCTCTGCTTCACTACATCACATACACACCAGAATATCCACACGCATATGTATGGAGATCTGGAGAAGCTGGTACTTGTAGTGTATTGTTCAGGGATGCAGGTCATTTGGGTCGGTAAGTTGGGAAGGTAAGTGGCCGGCATTCTGTAAATGTAGAACTGGACCAGAGTGAGGTAGGCTGTATCTCGTATATAAACAGACGTCACCTTTGGAAGGCTGATCACTATGGCAGTTGCTGTGTGACGTTGGACCCGGCATACTCACGATGATTTGTTCTGTATTCCAATGGTTATGGAAACCTAAGAGACTTGTCAGAAGACACACCCTGACTGGAAGGACAGATCTTCTGGTTTAGCGGTCCATGGAGGCACTACTGCACATCACTGATCAGTGCCGCCATTACTCCTGGTGTTGTGCTTCTGTTACTTTCTGAATGATCGGTGGTTTGATGGTGGATCTTCTAGTTACCCTTCTCCCCGCCCCTCTTCCCTATGAGGCCAGTATCACCTTTGTGTGGTTGTCAGATATTTCACCTGATAACACAGTCAGTTGTACCTCCATTGTCAGCAACCGCTACTTACACAACCCAGCCTCATCAGCCTTGTAATCCTTTCTCTGTGTACACATCACCTTTATGTGCTTGTCGCCGCAGATCACTGTGTCTTCTGGTGCTTGTTGTTCCATCAGGGATGAATAACCTATAAACAAGGACTCACATATAGTCTCTGTATGAGGGGTCTTTTCTTTATTCCTTCATTGCCAGATCAGTCATGATTGTAATATAAGGTTAAAGGTGCCAATACATATACAGATACCTGTTCAATCGATAAACAATCGCTGATGCAATGGGTTGATCTGCGAATCGATGCACACTACTTTGTGCTATTGATTCCCAGTTGATATGGGCATTAAATGGCCATTAGACAGGGACTTACCAACATATTGGTTTCCTGTTGGATATTTTTGTGGCGAGTGATCGGTCGCATCATGTGGGCAGCATTTGATTTATTGCAGAATAAACAAAAATCGGTCCGTGTATGGGGTACCTTTTACAGTTGGTGTGATGAGATTATTTGCCCAATGTAGTCCTGGTACTAGGTGCTCCTTGTCTATATACATTATATATGGAAAGAGAAGTGAGACCATGTGATCAGAGATGGACTTTTATTGGTTTGGCTGATGTCCATTTACTGCAATTGCTTTGACATGTTCAATGAAGCCATTGAGGCCCCCCCCCCCCCCTTCTATTAACAGGAACCCAGCCCTGTATAAGGGTTAAAGGAGCGAGGCGACACACCAGTATAAATGTTTTTTTTGTGACCAATTAGCATGAAGAGGCCTGCTGGGGGTGCTGTACAGTAACATGCAATAGTCATGTCACCTCCCCCCATGTGTATGAGGGGCTGATGCAATCTGACAGTGCGAACAAGATCACATCACAGAGAGACACTCCTCCCCTGCCAGTGTCATCTGTGAGCATCTCCTCCCCCTGCTGCAGGTCATCATTAGCTGGAAATCAGCTCCCCCGCCCGTCCTTGGTGTGTAGGAGGAGGAGGGGCGCATTGCGATCATCGGACATCTTGTGTTTTTTTTTTTTTTTTTCTTCCTCTTCTGCCATGCTGAGTTCATGTGAGGTGAGCTTCTATAGAGGGGGGGAAGGAGGTGCAGGAAGGGGGCCGCCTGCTCAGGAATCACCCATGTATGCTGTTGTTATGTCTCATCGAGCAGGCTGCTTAGGTAAGGTACCTGGAATATTCTTTTTATTCAGGATAACATTGTCACGTGAAGGAATACAAATATTACAATTGATACAGTTAATGTTCTGCAGTTATAACACGTCGCCCCTCCGATGAGCCGTGTGTTACCCGAGAGTTGTGACAACGCTGGCCTTGTTAGTTGTATAATCTTGTTAGAGTTCATCGGGGATTTAGAGGATACAGCTTCTGCTATGTACCGGATAAACACTGACTTGTGTAATCACTTCAGCTCTGGCCGTTTTGTCTTTCTTTGGAAGAGAAAGTTTGTTATTGGGGAATGTCGGACGTCAGCAGTGAGTCAAAAGCTGTACATGTTTCTAGTTTGTTCCTATTTTATAAATTTTTTTATTTTCCTCTTACTGATCACTATACAGAGTTCTCAGTGAGGGTTGCACCATTGTTGCGGTAGTTTTGCAGGGATTTCCTTTGTCTGGAAGTCCTGAGAAATCTGTTCTGAAACACCCCAAGTCATTACCTTCCCTTTTCTGAATTTCAGATCCCTTTTGTCTTATAGTGGAGCGTCCATTATAGATATGTCATTAGCAGTGATGGAGATTTACATGGAGAGTACTGGTAGGCTGGGAGTTGTAGTATCTCGATTGCCAGCTGCTGTTTCCCTGCTTCAGTGATCTCCATGTTACTCATCCAGAAGACAGCGGTAGTCCGCAGCACCACCTGCAGACCGCGACAAATCCCATCCTGAGTGATGCGCCTCGGATGTCACTGGGAGTAATGTCTGTGTCGTCTTCTTAAATTATATAATTAGTAGTTTTATGAACAATTGTTTTCCTTTGGGTCATTGTTTGTATCCTCCCTGATAGTATCATCCTGACAGATGCCATTCAAACCCTAAATTGTTTACTCTCATATTTTCCTGTTGTCTGAGCCATGTCACAACTCCAGTGAATGTCCTTTCTTTAGAGCTGTAGTTTTTAATTAGTTTATAAATGGATTTGTCCTGGGGCACAGATTAGAGGTCACTCATGAGCTGCAGTGAGGAATGTTGTCTGATTAGTTCTTATGGTGATGGCAAATCAAAAATTATTTTACATTTTTTTTGATACAAAAATATTTGTGTACTTTTTTTTGTCATTGGGGCTCCTTACCTGTGCTGGCTGTCTTTTACAAACCTTTTTGGTTCCTATCAGAAAGTTTCTAAATGAAAGTTGAGTTCTCTTATATTGTTATCTTTTATTTATATAGCGCCAGCATATTATGCAGCGTTGTCCATTAAGGCTCCATATATGCGTCCCTTTGGGCATTCGATGCCCCCCCCCCTTGGTCCTCCACTTGTGGCCCCCAAAATCTAACTGTTAATGCATAGGACATAGGAACTTGCCTGTTCACTGATCCTCCAGCAACTAGTCCTCGCCTGGGCTCTTCTGACACCTAGGGACATACACCTAGGGAGCCGCGGCCGACGATGTGCATGCGCACCAATTGGTGGCAAATTTGGCAACAGCTCGCGGGTGCCCACATGGTGGCAGATCCCTGTCAACCCCAAAGATTGGTTGACCACAGAACAAACATTTCCGTAATTCTTGCCATTCAAATAATTGCTGGCACACAAAGGGTGCTCGGTGATGCTTTGAGGATGATGTCATCACGTTGCACTCCGTCGCTCGGCTACCAGCCTGACTCATCCTGGTGTATGGGGGCCTTTAGAGTGGTAAGAGGAGAAGTTAGGGACTTGCTCTGGCTGAGCTTGCTAATTAGCATATGGGAAATCCAATGGGTGCTGTCTGGTTTTCACTGTCTGCCAGGATCTGGTCCACCGACCGCTGGGATTTGTCGACAGGGTGGAGGCTCGATCGATGTTGTGTGGCCCTTAAGTGATGCCGCAGAAGGCCGCACTTGTGGCCCTCTATATCAAATCAGTTGCCCACCACTGATATACACAGTCGTTCAAAGAACTAGCTATTAATGACCAATGAGGGCCTGGAGGTTTCCCGGGCTGCTGCGGCAGGGCCTGGAGGTTTCCCGGGCTGCTGCGGCAGGGCCTGGAGGTTTCCCGGGCTGCTGCGGCAGGGCCTGGAGGTTTCCCGGGCTGCTGCGGACCGACAGCAGCGACCCTGTATATTTAGCATAAGTTATAGTTAACACGAGATAACGCACAGATACAGGTTAGGACACAGGAGGAGTCGAAGACCCTGACTAATCATGGCAACAGAGTATACAATTATAACTTTTTATTCTGTTTACATATTATGTAATTTTTTTTTACAAATGAGATACAATGGAGAACAGAAATTGCTGTATCTATTTGAGAACCCGACAATTTGTGAATGTGGTCTCTTGACTCATTTAAACCTTTGTAAAGCCACCTTTGTAAATACACCTTAAGTTCAATCCATACAATCTCCATTAGATCTACCAACAACTGTGTAGTATAGTGGCCTCCCTGATAGAATACATAGTGTTTGGAAGGTATATATCACTGTTATGTAGTGCCGGGTCCTCCCTGATAGAATACATAGTGATTGGAAGAATTAGAAAGGTCCTCATATTACATATTTTTGGTAGAATAAAATTTGATTGTACAGAAATTGTATGGAAAGATGGTAAGGTGTATGGGGGCCTTAAGGGAATAAACCAATAAAGCACCTCTTGTGGCATTCATGCAAGGAAGATCTATGAGAGATGCTCCTGGAGTTGTATGTTGGTAGGCTGGAGACATTGGAGAGTGGGAGTATTGTGTCAGACTTGTATTGCAAAGCTATATAATGCATTCACTCCAATGATTGTTTTATTTACCTCCTGTATATGTAGGACCATTGGCAGAGTTTTCCAGCAGGAGGTTGAATAGAAATGTTTGTTTGTGTTTTTTGTTTTCTGCATGTACAGAAATAACATTTCAATCATCTTTTTCTTCTTCTTAGGTTCTGCCATAGAGGTAATCCTTCTGTCAATGTGAAAAAAACAGAAAACACATCTCAATGTGTATCCCAATAAAATGCATTTTTTCAGTAATTCCTGAGGAATAAAGACTAAGTGTCAGCAATGTTTAACAATCTTCCTGGAATTGAAGCATTTCACCAGCTTACTGGAATGAAGATCTCTTCCACCTTCTAAAGCAACATCCTGTCAAAAAATGCTTTGTGTACTAGGAATGCCAACCACCTAGATTCATGCGCCCTATCTGTACAGTTGTGGATGGTTTACCATCTGAAGGCACCTTATGCTCGTTTCCTGGCCCTCTTTCCGTCTTTGAGATGTCGATGCTTCGTGCTTTAGACCCAGTCCAGACATGGCTGGGGCAAGAGCTGGAGAAATGTGGTATTGATGCCATGGTTTACACAAGATATGTGTTAAGTCTTCTGCTGCATGACAGCTACGACTACGACCTTCAGGAACAGGTATGAAGTCAATGTCTTACTTTAAATGCAAACGTTTAGACCACGGACTATAATAAGTGTGGCTACTATAAAGTTTATCATAGATTAGTCATAAAGAATAATGGATAACTTTTAGTTTGAGTATAAAAAGGTCAGATCTCACTTTACTGGCTAAATGCTTCTTATGGGTCAGAGATTACATAAGAGGAAATGGTTGTGGTTGTGAATGCTTTGCTTTTTATTGCTTTCAGAATCGCAACCCAGACCAGGGATGCAGTTCAAATATTCAGCCAATTGCTCGGCATCTTGTACCACAGTTATCTGCACGCTTGTTATCATTGCACACCAGTATTTAGGAAACCAATGTCCAAATTCAGCCTAAGGCTATGTTCTCACTTGCGCTGATGTTTTTCAATCACCTGCAGAATTGCCTACACTACTTTCAGTGGGCTTGTCCCCATTGATAGGATTAAAAATCACCACCTCAAGCGATTAACTGCCAGCGCAAGTGGAAACATAGCCTTACATATAATACGTGTTAAAATGGATGGAGGGTGGTGGAGGTGTGAAAAACAGAGCACTGTGTACTCTGTTGCGATCGCCCCTATCAAGCTGTTTTCAACAGTGCTAGAGAGGCAAAGGTCAATATTTTAAGCCCCCCAAACACACTTGATTTTCGGCCGGTCCACTATCGTGCATGCTCACAGAGGTCGGCCGAAAAATTGGATGGAACTTGAACGCTTAAAGTTTTATTTCGTGCCGAAATTGCCCACCCAATCGAACTTGGCCATTACGGACATCTAATTCTAAGACCAATGTAATAACTTTGCATGGGGACACAAAGAGTGGCCGATCTGCCGGGAGATGGGCAGATCTAAATGTGCATGGGCACATTTAGTCTTGGTAAGACCATTTAAGCCTTTCTATAAGCAAAAGTTTGGATGAAGTGGATTGTGCCAAGTACAAATGGTCAGTGAGATGCTGATGTTTTGAAATTTAGCATGCAAATTGTATGAAAACCAGGTAGCCATAGACAGGTTTTTTTTCCCCCAATCGATAATTTTTTTTGATCGATACTAGTTTTAAGAAATTGATCAAACAGAAGGTGATTTGGACATGTCAGTATTTTTTGAACTAATTGATGTTTGTTAGGGGTCACCCTTGATCTATTAGTGATAGACTAGTGAAAGGCACGGGTACCTTGTGTACAAGCACTTCAGATACCCGCACCCTGACATTATTTCTAATCGAATGAATTAGAGTAATCAACCTTTTTTGGTAGCGTGTGATCGTTTCTGGGAAGAGATCGACAATTAATCTATTCACTAAGGTGGTGTGCACATTGGTTGCTTTGGGACCAATCGTCGATTATTCAGTCTAATGTTCCAATCGTATCGAAAGGCAATCACAAAAGAATCTATGGCTACCTTTAAACTGAGCCAATCAACCACAACCGCTGTCTGTCTTGATTTGCTCAGTTTCAGGTTGCATGCATCTTACTCACCATCTCTAGTGCAAAAATGTGTTGTACGTCATGATGGAAGAAACTATTGGGGTGAATTATGTACAAATGTTAAATGCTAACATGCCAGAGAATTCTGAATGACCTGCAAATTATCACATTTGCATAATAGCTAAAACATACAAACTTATACGATATGTTGTGTATGTGTTTTGCAGGAAAATGACATCTTTTTGGGCTGGGAAAAGGGAGCGTGTAAGAAGTGGGGAAAAAGCAAGAAGAAGAGTTCAGATCTCTCAATGGAAGAAATGAAGAAACAGGCTGCAGTTCAGTGTCTGCTTTCAGCTTCTGATGAAGTAAGTGACTGTTCTGGGGATTGTCGGGATCTCCTTACATTTGGATTTTATGGTTGTGTTGTAAATCATACCCCAACCCCTACTTTATTGTGTACTCTAAAAGAATGTGGAGCTTGAGTTGTGATTTAGGTTATTTTATGTTGAAAGACTTAACTAAATTTGGCATATAGTTTTCCCCATGTGACAAGACTTGACATCTGTAATCTGTTTGCTGAGAGTGGGCCATCTGAGTTACTAGGCTTCCTATATTTATTCTCTTAAAAAGCTACAATAGCTGAAGTTTTAGCACCATCTGACAAATGCCTGTCAGTGTTAGATACCGGATCTCTCTGAGGTCTGTGGTTTGATCCACTGGCCCCTCTAATGTATCAGTGCTGGAGCTAATTGCTGTAGGACTCTTAAGGCATTAGCACTTCAAGGCATGAGCGCCATAATGGACAGGTATCATTAAAGCAGGATTACAGTGTGGTTTTTAATATTTACAATTTACAAGTAATTTCCATTAAAAAAACAATGCATTTCCTTCTAACAGTGCACTCAGTGCAGAAATGTACATGGCTATATGTAGCTATAGAAAGACTGGGACGTGGAAGAAGCTCATCGCATGTCACAGGTCTTGTGGGCATTGGCCCCTTGGGCTGTAGCTAAACTAGAGAACTTTAACTCTTTCAGGTGTTTTATATTGTTTAAACAATATTTCTACAGTTGGTGGTAATGATAGTGTGGCAAATCTCACCCTTATTATATATATCTATTTCAGCCATCTATTCTCTGTTTTTTCAAACTCCTGGTTGGTTACCCTAAGTTAACTCGGGGTAAGTTTGCGGACCCCTCAAACTTGCCCCGAGTTAAGATCGGGAGACTCTCCTATCCCTGGCAGGCCGGCAGTGTTTTTCATGTACAGGCAGATCTCTTCCAGGTCAGCCTCTTATGTGGTGATGACGCCATTGACATCCATTTTTTGTAGGCACTGCCGGCTTTTTTGAGCACAACGATGATTCTGGGGATGTGTAGGGGTAGGGGGACCTGAGGACCAATGTAATCTGCCGCAATTGCCCATTCTAGTCAACCTTTTTTCATATTTCTAATATAGATTGAGAATGTTCTATAATTGTCAAGAGAACAAACAAATATGTAATAAATAAATATTTCTCCGTTTGATTCATTTTGAGTCAAAACTTCCTGTTAAGGCCCCCACACACGTGCCCAGTTGGGCTTACAGATCAACTATGGAGTGCTTTGACGTCATTATGCTGCTCTCCATCGCTGACAGCATCGGGGGGCACCCTTTGTGTGCCGGCCATTAGTTTTAATAGAGACGCCGAGCATCGGCCAGAGATTATCGGACATGTCAGTTCTCTGGTTGACCGAATTGTGGGGCGACAGTGATCTGTCTCCCCATGTGGGCACCCTTGATCAGCAACCGCTTGGTGCGTGTGGCAGCCTTTAATCTGACAAATACTCACAACTTGTAGGGTGATAACATATCGCATTTGTGTAGACTGTGTGCCGTCTTTTGGCAAACTTTCTAAATTGCTCTAGTCGCATAGTTCTGCAATATAATGACCTTTATTATAATAATATAACTGCAGATACTTTTTTGTATATTAATACACATTTATTATTATTTATAATTATTATCATTTATATATCGCCAACATATTATGCAGCGCTGTACAATACATTATAGTGAATATACAACACAATATAATACACACAGGTTATGACACAGGAAGAGAGGAGGACCCTGTGGGTGCTTGAGAAATAGGGGAGATGATGGTGTTATCTGTAAGTGAGATGTTGGGGGGGAGGCTTGGAAGGTGATGGGGGGGGGGGATATTGATTGTTACATTATAGTCGGAGTCTCTAGTTTGTTCTGGTCTAAAGCTCTGGTCGAGTATGTATTATATGGCCGTCTTAGCTGCTATGGTAGGGGTTTTAGGTTACTATTGTCTAAAGGCCAAATACCATCAAACATCCTCCTAGATATTGGACATTTCGTCTTTGTTACCAAAACGCAGTGGAATTTTGACCATTTTGTGTAGATTTGGCCTTATAAAAAGGAACCTTCCGTTTGTTGGCTTGATATTATTATTATTAATATATATTATTATATAACAAAATTCATATTCATGATTAACAGTGGTTTGTTTAATTCATTAATCTGTAAGAACCTCTTCCAATCTTCCATAGTCTGCTGCAGGATTCCCCACATAAGCTTCTTTACTTTCATCATTATGTCTTCTGATTTTATTTTGCCTTTGGGTCTGTCAGACCTGTTTGGTCAGATTCTTCCAGTTTACGGTCAGCAGGAGGGTGAGCAAGTACAATATCATCAAAAGTAAGATCGGCAATATTAAGCGCAAGGTCTTTCCTTTGCTACTCTTGCCCCAAATATATGAAAACATAGTTACTCATTCCATGCAATTTTCAGATGGCGTAGATTGGAAGTAATCAAGAAAAGTTGGGAAACCTGTAGGTCAATGTCACAGGTCTAGTAAGGCTTAAGCTGGCCATTAGACGTCTCGATTTCCTCTAAATTGTGTTTAAGCCCCCCATACACCTTAAATCTTTCCATACAATTTCTTTCCAATCAAATTTGTTCTACCAAAACCCTGTAATATGAGGAGCTTTCTAATCCTTCCAATCACTATGTATTTTATCAGGGAGGACTCGGCACTACATAGTTGTTGGTAGATCTAATGGAAATTGAATTGTATGGAGCGATCTTAAGGTGTATGGGGGGCTTAGGTTTGTTGTAGAACTGTACAGCGACTTTTTGTTGGCTAGTTGATACTGAATAAGAATTTCATGCCAAAGGCTGTGGCTCACGAACTAGATGGCATGTCCCCCTGGGGGAGCGTGGAGGTATTCCGGGGGGGGGGGGGGGGGGGGGGGGGGGGGGGGGGGGGGGGGGGGGGGGGGGGGGGGGGTGCTAAGGGTGCAGTCAAGGTGCCACTTGTAACCCTCTATCTAAGAATCGCACTGTCGGCCAGAGAGCGGGAAAAGCGATCTGCAGAATTGGCTCAACCTGCTGTCAATTCCCTTCTTCCTCTGAGGATTGCACGCAGTCCACCTACTCTCCCCAATCACTGCCAGCCAATCAGACAAGCCTGAGAGATGGACAAACAGACAACTATGGGGGAATTAGCTGCAGATAGTAGGTAGGGTGTATGTAATGTGTGCATGTTTGTCTGTGTGAATGATGAATGTTATATATACTGTATATATGATGCATGTCTTTGCATGATTGGTGCGTGTGGAAAAGGGAGTTGTATTTCAAATAAAGTTTGAGGACCACTTCACACTAGCTGCACTATGGCGATGGTGTGTTTTTTTAACTGTAACAGAAGTGCTAGCGCCAACGCTACGGCGTCGGTTACCTTTAACCTCCCTAGCGCACCGACCATAGCGCGGTAAGAGCAATCACGGTGTTATTAACGACGCCGGCTGTGTGGATGGGAAAGCCAGCGCTCCTCCATTAACATGGAGGCCCCCCGGCCCCCTTCTGCGTAACAGCGATAGGGGGCGGTGCCGGAACCCCGGAATCGCTGCAGCTTTCCGTGTCTGTATCAGCTACATCCGATGCCCGGTTCCCCTGCGGTTGATCATGGTTCGTCTCAACCGTTAGGGAAGTTAATAAAACCCTATGTTTTTACACATTGCACTGGCCCTCATTCTGAACCTGTGTAGCGCTCCATAATGTTCTTATATAGAAAGGGGGGAACCTGCAAGAAAAGTTTGGAAACCACTGGTCAAAAGGGACGAAACTTCTATTTGTAAATAACATGGTCATGTGTTATACTTTTTCTTACACTAAATAGATCTTCTATTACAAGCTCTTAACTAGATGGGTCTCAGTTTCTGATCATTCTACAATGCCAAGTACCTGTTATGTACTGTGGCCCCTTCATGTTCTTTGCTTTCCCAGCTCATACAGACCATCTGTTTTTAGCGGGGGCTATAAATAGTCAGAGTAATGCATTTAAAGTGATTTAACTTTTTGTCGTCATGGATAACAGCAACCCAACATCCTCCCTTTCATTCACTTTGCATTTCTCTTCCATAATTCTGCTGTTTCGAGAGGCTTTTCAATGCTTTGACTTCAGATTGTGAGTCTTCTGCTTTAAACTGGAAGCTGTCGGCTCTATTTTTAGTGTGAACCTTTAGCCAAGCGCTGTCATGTGATTGTGTCAGTGGGCTGTGCGCAGACATTGACATGCATGTTCAGGGTAAGGCATACAAGATCTTTTATATGGAACGCTCTGATTTCTGCTACAACACAGATTGTATAAATGAGGGATTGAATTTGGGGGGAGTTTTACCTGTATTTTATGGATTGATTTCTCCTTTTGTTAATGATCTGTTACTTATGCGGTTACAGAACACTTGTATACACACTCTCCTGCAACCCATCCTTGGCTGGCATTTGCATTTTGACAAATGGCAAAATGATCAATATTGAATAATCAGAAATATTGAGCAATAATGGGGTGTGTGTGTGTATCTATGCAATAATGGGGTGTGTGTGTATCCACGCATGTATTTAAATGTGTGCACACTGATATCATGGTATGCATGATCATGATCTATTTTACATTTAAAGTGTGATGTGTGGTGTAATGATTGCGCGGGGTGAATCACCCTGTGCCTCCGCTCACGTGGCCGAGCAGCTGACTAGCACATAACAGCTGCTTAATCCTTCACAGCGACAGCCCACATTCCAGGAAAAGCAATGATGTTCTGTGCCTGTGCGTCCCCAACACAAACCCTCTGTGCTCGCTTTCTTTCATTTGCCATTCATCAACATGATGGTGCCATTTGCTAGAAAGCATACTTACGTGTTGGTTCTGCAATTTGCACATACTGTGAGAGCAGGACAAATCGTCTTTTTATTCCGGGTATCTGGTTATTTTTATGGTTGGTGCAATTTTCATTCCTGACGTCACACAAATTCATTGCTGCATTAGCTGTCTGCATATGCTTTATTAGGTTACATTTACATGGCTGTCTGTTGGGCTGCTGTCAGGGAAAAGACCGGGTGTTCTGAGATATTTCCCTAGCTAAACTATTTTCCTATTGTTACAACTGCGCATGTGCAGATAGCCCGAGTTTTGCTGTTTTCAGGGTCATTCCTTCGATTTTCGGGTGTCAAGGTTTGGGGGGGGGGGGGTTTCGAGGATTGAGGTTAGGGGATTGGGGAGGTTAGATTAATTTTAACCCCCCCCCCCCCCCCCCAACCCCAAATCTTCACCCCCGATCCACAAAACTCTCCCCTACTATCAAGCACCACTCCCCCTAACCTTGACACCTGAAAATCGGAAGAATAACCCTAAAAACACCAAAACTCGGGCTATCTGCACATGCGCACTTGTAAGAATAGGAAAATATTTCAGGGTAGGAAAATCCAGTCTGTAAAGTAGCCCTTAGGCTGACCATAAACGGGTCAATACCCGTGCAATCGATGAACCCTTGAGCGCAGCTTCATGTCCTCACGCTGCGTTGATTGAATAGAGACTCGATGTGCAGCACTTCTGTACAATTGATACGTTTGGGGACCCTGGGTATGCCAATCTAACAGGAGTTTACTAACATGTTTCCCTGTTCGATCAACATTTGGCCACAGTTGATTCAAGCTCAATCAATCACTGCAATGGCACATGACGATTCATTGTACTCAAGTGTTAAGCTAGCCACACACGGTTCGATTTTGGTTCAATCGATGCTAGATTAGATAAATTTTTTCATCGATTGAACGAAAATCGAGAAATGGCCACATGGTACGTTCGACAATAATTGTTCGATGAAAATCTAATCGAATTTTGATCGGACATGTTGGAAAATCGTCGATTGTGCCAAAATCGCTTTATAATCGTCGATGTTTGTGGTGTTTCTTCTGGATCGATTAGATTAGATATACATAACATAGACCACTTCAATCTGGAATTCAAACGTTTCAATACCAAAATCGACGATTTTAGTAATATTTTGTAATCGAAATCTCACCACAATCGCAAACTCAATGTGGGGGGTATGTTGATGCGATTAAGATCGATTTTCGATTAGACGATTGAATTCCTCGATCTAATCGAGCATTGATTGAACCATGTGTGGCTAGCTTAAGTGTTACAAGATCAGGAGGTCGGGGTTAACCCGTCGGGGGAGGGGGGGGGAGGTGGGGTGGTATAGACAGGTGATAAAACAAAGGCCCTGCCATTTTACCACTCTATTTAAGGCTGGGTGAAAAGCAGGGAAAATTGTGCAGTGCGGACACCCCCGGCATCCCCCTATGGGACATGACATGCCAGTCTATACTGGTGCATTGTGATCCGCATTAAGGGGGAGTTGCAGCAGATTCACCACATCCACAAGACCTAGCTGGGCATTGTGGTGCAGTCCATGTTTGGCAGATGCACCATAGTCACATAACGCACCCTTCAATAAACAATGGCCGTGTGATGTGACCAAAATGTGCGGGCATGGTTTGTGTAAATTAATGGGTGCACAATTGCAGACAAGAAGAATACTGTGCCCTAAACTGACACAAACGCTGAATAGCAGGCAAACTGTCCATAAAGTCATCCCCCAGTTGAAGTGTAGACCCAGCCTAATTCAGATGTTTCACAGCACCCCTTTCCTTGGAGAGTTGGGAGAGGAGGAAGGAAATGTGATTGTGGGGATCACTGGATAAACTTGGTTTAGTTGGGAGATCAAATACATTCATGTCTGTGAAACTGTTCTGATTGTTCTTGTAGTCTGCTGTACTGGCTCAGGGACAAGACTGGTAGGTAACAAACTGTTGTTGTGTGTTTGCAGAGCTGTTGCCTCCCTCTGTAACATTATACCAGATATTTTGTAGTCCCTGAAGGTCTTCAGAGAGGAGTTTGTCAGTAGCTGGAACTCTGTGGGTGGTGTCTGGATCTTCTGTCAGTGAGTCTTACTTCAGGAAGAGTACCCTGGCCATTTTCCTGGGGTGTCCTCACTATTCAGCAAGGTGGATTTTTTCTATTTTGCATATTTTCTCTACTTTGCTAGCTGAAGATCCAGCAAACTATGGTGATTGAACAGAGTGATTGGTCGCATTTCCTTCTTGTTGAGGATAAACTGTCCCTCGGTACTCATCGTTATTTCTGATGGGCCTGAAATGTTAATGTGTGTGATACTTCCAGGACTAGTCTTTTTTAAATGGACTGTGTCCTCCAGAAGCTTGACGGTTATGTTTCCAGTTGATCTACTTTGATAGCAGGGGTCTTGCACAGTGAGCTGTTTTTTTTTCCTCTCCATCTACTCCTCCCCTATCCATGCCTTACTATGTCCCGCTCCACAAAACAGCATGCAGAGTGTCAGCTGGTGTAAGACGTGCGTTATACAGGAACAAATAATCTGTTTCAGAAACTTCACTCCTTGAAATATGGTAAGAAGTTTGCAGAATTGAATTAATTGTTATGCGTAATAATTGTTGGTATATCGTTTTCTAGTGACCTATATCTCCACCTTCTTTAGGGTGAATAAGTGAAGCTTTTAAAGAACCTGTGATAGTAAAAGTACACTTTTCATGTGCGGTTGTTGTTGATGGCCAGAGGTCATCTGGATTTTTATGTCGTTGCTGATTTTTTTATTTTTTGCTTAGTCATTTCGTGTCCTTTATAATGTGTGTGTATTTGCACACCTTCTTATATCATATACAGGTGCTCCTGCAGTGTGTATTTGATATCTATAACCCAAGACATACAATATATAATAACCACAGTTTGGCTTGCTAAACTACATTATCTGCTTTAGTTGATTAAAGCCCCCCCCCCCCATACACCTT
>CM070032.1:214039302-214058107 GCA_036250615.1 Ptychadena robeensis
ATGTCAATTTTAGATTAAATAAAACCAGCATAAAAACGGGACAGTTACAGAGAGACTCCCTCAGACAGACCCCAGTAAAAGAGTCCATTTATAGCATATTGTATCTTTTTGTATAAGCATTGCATGTTCAGTTTACAGGACCTAAAGTTTTGGGTTATTCTGCCTCTGTACCTGTACCTCTGTATGGTTTGTGGCCTATGGATGTATGTACACATCAATGACCTGTATTCTTATTTTATAGATGAGAAGACTACCAGGAATGTAGAAGGATTGCTGTCACCAGAAGCTACATCATCTCTAGCAAGAAAGGATCAGGCTGAAATGTAAATATCAATAAAACCCCCTAAAACGTTTTGTCAGCATTGTATTGTGTTAGATCAATGCTGGGCAAACTAAGGTTTGGGGGCCGGTTCCAATTCTGTTTAGCTTTCTTTTCTGGCCCTTTATTGCCCTGTTGAAAAGATGCTCCCCTCCACTTGTTCTCTGCAATGAATGCACAAACTTTGCCTTTGAGACAATTCAGTGGTGTGATCATGACAATGTTGATAACAGGCAGTCTCTAGGTATTATCTCTGCTCATTGCAATGAATGTTATCTTTTTAAATTTCCTGCCCTAAAAAAAAATGCTCAATGTCCCTGTCACACGGCACCAATTGCACATCACAGCCATCATAAGTTATGCAGACTATGCATGGACATGCTCTTGGTCTGGCCCCTTTATCAAATTTAAGAAGCCAATGTGGCCCACGAGTCAAAAAGTTTGCCCGCCCCTTTACATCCTAGATGAGTTTTGGTTTAATAGGCAACTTTCATTCATAGCTCCAACTCCTAGAATGCTTATAGTAATCCTTACATTTTTCGCACATATTTCATAATGGAGAACCAGGATGATTTTGTAAAATCCTTCCAATAACTTTTTTATATATCGCTTTAAAAAGTGCTGTCAGTTTGAAGATGGTAATTGTGTTGTTTTCCTTTTTTTTTTTTTTTTTTTTAAGGTATTACGAAGCTTTTCCTCCACTATCGGAAAAGCCAGTTTGCCTACAAGAAATAATGACTGTTTGGAACAAGACCAAAATCTGCTCTTATTCTAGCTCTTCCTCATCTTCTACCGCCCCGCAAACAAGCACCGAAACTCCATCACCAAAGAATTGCAACAGTGAGAATGAAAGCGCAGTGACCAACAAGAGTAATGGAGCTTCTAACACTGTACAGGGAAGAAACCAGCAAAGAAAAGGAAAGAACGAGAAAGAGAACAAATCAAGTAACATCGTAACAGATTGTAAAACTAGCGCATCAAAAAGCGTGAGGCGCAAATCGAATGGAAAAATCCGCCCTCGATCATGGTCATCTGGATCAAGTGAAGCAGGCTCAAGCTCAGGTGGTAACCAGGGAGAAACAAAGACACGTTTCGTCAAAGTAAGGCAAAAAATGAGGGATATCAGGAACAAGAAGGGGAAAACCAGTCCCAAAACTCAGTCCAAAAACGTTGAGAGAAAAAATGTTGCAGCAAACAGCAGCGGCAGTGCAGGATCTGTGAAAGCACTCTGCAAAAGAGTAAAACGTCAGGTAAAAGAATACGCGTGGAAAGACTTGGACCGCGATGGCGCGGTCTTCGAAGAGAGGAAAAAAGACACAGAATTCAGAGAGGAGCCCTTGTGGTATACCGAACCCATAACAGAGTATTTTATTCCTCTGAGTGGGAAAAGCAAATTGGAAACGGCATACAAAAAACAACGTAATTGGCATACCATGTCGCACGAGATGGATGAGCTGTCTGAGATCGTAAAGGATCTTCATTTAAATAACCACAATCTTCACGAAGCATACCTCGCAGCGGGTACCTTCATTGAGGGTCACTTTGTAGAAATGCCTGCAGTCATAACAGAGGCAAGTGATCTCACAGGGACCTCGAACTGTTCTCTCCCAGAGGACAACTTTTTGGATGACGTTCATCCTATAGAATATACACACTTCTATGAAGTGGAAATTGATCAATCCATGTTGGATCCTGGTGCCTCAGATAAGGTGAAAGGAGAAAGTCGAATCTTGAATATGATCCGACAGACGAGCAAACCGCAAAGTGATTTTGAGGCTGAATCTTGCAATGTGTTAGAATATAAAGATTTGCAATGGGGGAGTGCAATATGGACAGAATCGACCAGTTCTATTGGTGCTGAGGATCTGTTCTTGCAAGACCATAGTAAATTAGCTCAATTTTGGGAGTCCTGTTCACCCTCAAGCTCAGCCGATGCAGATGGGGAGAGTTTGGGAGGAGACTCCCCCAATACCTTTTCCCCTTTTTTAGACAGCACAATGCTTAGTACTGACGTGCATGCAGGCAATGAAGATTTATTTTTGGATGGAAACGGCTCTTATTTTTCAGTGTTTGAAGTGCAATGCAGTAACTCTGTTCTGTCGCTGCCCACAGAGCAGTTGTTGAATGAGAGAGGCAAATCGGAGTCTTGTTCCAGCATGAATAGGTTTGGAAAAACTCAATCGCGATTACTTATTTGGACCAAAAACAGTGCCTTTGATGAAAATGATCAATATTCAAACCTCTCTACCAGAACATGCAGTCCATGGTCGCATTCAGATGGAACCAGGTCTGATACAGAGGCTCTGAACAGTCGTTTAGAGGATTATAGCCAGTTGAATATGGAAGACTCAGATTACTTAATTCCTAGAGTTACCTTAACCTTACAAGAAAATATCCCTTGTACAACATCGATAAACTCTTTCATGCAGAACAGGGCTTTGGCTGAAGAATCAGGGTTAGGTTTGGGCAGAAAATCTAAGCTGGAGTCACTTTGCGGCATTCAGCTTGAGCAGGAAAATGAGAAGCTATGCGATGGTATTGATGGTGAGGGCAAAAACAGCCATCAGACACATGGATACAGCTCAGGGGTCATCAAAGACATATGGACGAGCATTGAAGACCATTCTGAAGGAATGGAAGGTCAGATCTTCCCCATAGATGTAAATGTTTTCAGTTGTCATGAAGCAAATACTACAGGGGATGCGTTTCAGGAGCCCAGTAAGGCAGTTCAGAGGTCAGAGTACCATCTTTGGGAAAGTCAAAAAGATCTTATGGAAAAGCGAACCTTTCTCTCAACTGATAAAATAAAGCTGGACTGTGGGGACTACACAACACCATCCAAACCCTGGGATATAAACCATATGAAAGAGAACTCGTTCATTCTTGGAGGCGTTTACGGGGAGTTTCAAAACTTCAACGGTGAAGACGAGTGGGCAGTAGTGCCGCAGACTCCTGCAAAAGAGAACCTTTTAGAATGCGCTTCCACGGATGTTGTTACGATAGCAGGAACAGCAGATGTGTTAATGACTCCAGGAAATAGTTGTGCTCCTGGCCGAAGGCCGTTGTGGAGACCCTTTGTGTCATTTGAAGATGAGCATACTGCAGATGGCGGCTCAAACAAAGGTTTTTCTTTCATTTTGCATGAAGACCTGCTTGGCACCTGCGATAATTTCCAGGTTGAGGAGCCGGGGATCGGCTACTCTTTCTCCTCTTATGAGCTGAGCAATAGGTTTTCACAGGTTCTTCATGTTGAATGTTCATTTGAACCTGGAAGCATCATTACCAGTAGTCCTAATTACAAACCAAAAGCCTTGTGTTCAGATTCGGAGGGTGAGGTGAACCATCCTAGGATTTGTGGAGTGGATAGAACACAATATAGATCCATAAGAATCTCCCCACGCACTCACTTTCGCCCGATATCTGCATCTGAATTGTCTCCCGGGTTGGGCAGCGAATCAGATTTTGAATCTGAGAAAGAAGAGGCAGCTGCACCCGCTCTTTCGGAGGGAGAAGGGTTTGAAGATCCGCAGGATGATCTTAAACCACTTGAAGAAGATGCTGAGAAAGAAGGTCATTTTTATGGAAAGTCTGAGCTTGAATCGGGGAAGTTTCTTCCTAGATTGCAGAAGTCTGGCATGGAGAAAAGTGCACAGACTTCCTTAGATGGTCAAGAAGAATCCTTAGCAGTTTTGCCTGTAGAGAAACGTGACAATTTAGACTTTAGAGTTATAGAGTCCTTTGAAAGTGACGTGACAGAGAACTCTAAAACAAACTGCAAGATGTTGAAGTTGGAAAGCGAAGTGGAAGAAGTCGGTGACTTAACTATAGGATGCGATTCTACATCTGGAGTAGAGTTGGGAGAGGTATGTAGAAGCCTCATGTACCAGTATGTATGCGGTGTAAGAGGGATGTGTGCACCGTTTATGACTAGGGCTTTTAACTTGGGAGGAAGGGGGGACATTCATGTAGTTTGCAGCCAGATGGGGACAAGTCTGTTTCTAGGACTTTGAGAAGTAGAATGCCAAGTTACACCGATGAACCAGGCTGAGGTCTGATAAATAGGGGCCATTCACGCTTTCTCTTCATGTCCATGGAGTTGACTTGTCCATGGCACCCACCTATGCTTGCCCGCTGTATTTTATGGTGCGGTATTCGCCACATCCATATGATACCAAGACCAAAAACACATTGTGCACGTTGCATTACATGCTTGTTGCGTTGTGTTTCTGTAGTCTGCAGGGTAGTCTGGTAAGTGGGTTTGGTTGGGGAAAGTTAACCTACCTGCACTTGTCTCTGATCTGTGTTGGCCATGGGTAGCCTCTGATAGCTGGACATGGCACCAGGACATTTAGATTTTTTGCATTTAATAACTTTTTATTAAACATTTTGTAATCTTCCTGTGTTATTGAAGCCAGTAATGCCGTGATACAGTGTTTCCCCAAGAAATAAGACCGTGCCTTATTTAAAAAAAAATATGCACCTATATCATCTTATTTTTGGGTGATTTTTCCCATGACGAGAATACAGCACGGGGGTATCAGGATGGGTTGGGGGGAGAATCACTTAAATCCTCCCTAGCGCTTGAAATGAAACCCTGTTCGTTTGGTGAACAGGTTCCTCTCACCGCCGGTAAGCCGGCGGCGGGGATAACCCTAATGCCTCCCCGGAAAGCCGCAGCGATTATCTTCATCGCTGCAAGCTTTCCGGGTTGGGCGGCACCGCCCCGATCGTGACGGCGGTGGGGGGGGGCGGGCACCGGATAGACAACAGCTGCTGCCTTCCGTAATTACAACAGCTGCGAGTAGAGCTCCGAAACGGAAGCCGGAAAAAAGAGGTGCGTCTAGGAAGGTAAAGACACAGGGGGGATCAGAAGGGTAATCAAATGGCTCAGAGACCTCAGAGGGGGGGATCACCATTTCATACCTATCCCATTCTGATCCCCCCTGTCCAGAATTACAGTACCGTATCTTCTGAGGTCCCTTCTTTTCGGGGCATCCCTTATATTTCAGCGTGAGGCAAAAATCTAAGGGTGCCTAATTTCTGGGAAACAGGGTAGATAACGCTTCAAAGTATTTTGTGAAACATGTCGTTACTGATCGTTATTTCGTGATATAAGGATTTGTTCCTTTTTTCCCCCAGTATCCTCCTTTAAGCATCAATCTTCAGGGAGTTAATGCTGCAAAGGAAAAACAGTGCTGGTGGCAGAAAGCTCTCTACTCTCCATTGATCCCTGGACCATGTGACTGTAAGAATATACAACTTTTGCTTGTAAATGTAGAATAGTAAAATTTCACATTCACCATTACACCCTGCTGCCTTTAATGCTATAATGGCTAAAATACTTTTAGTAGATGCTTACAGGCTCCTGAGGTTACCAACTTTTGCTGTTCAACATTTGTTTGAATGAATAGCTATATTTGCCAACTAATGCAAGAAATGCAAATATCTTTCTAACACTGCTGCTTGTTCTAGAAATATACTTCAGTTGTGTTTTTAACTGGGGCTAGGGTTCATTATTTAAAAAAAACTTCCATGGAGAACAAGGGAAAAATTTATAGCTGGACGATGTGTTTTTTGTAAATGTATAACTCTATCATCAACCAAACTCTTAATATATTAATAAACCATGTTTAATAATAATTCATTTAAGTATTATTGTAAGCACTTACTCAAACTTTGTTCTGACGCAGCTTTCTACGCAAATGTTCATGAAGAAGGTCACATAGATCATGCATGTGGGAATGAGATCCCTTGCTCTGGATGGCATCCTCTAGAGATTGAGAAAGTAGGTAATGTGGTTTTAAGACTACTAATCTGTGTGACTTTTTTGTTTTAATGATCCTGTTAAAAAGGTTTTAAAATTCTGTCATTCCAATTTGTCATGATGGTTAGAATAACTGCCAGATGGCTAACAATTTTTAGCAGGGGTTAGTGATGTTATTCTGTGGATGTCTGCAGCAAGCCCTTGGCTATGAGGTTAATATACTTAATATGTAGAACATGTTCACTTTGTCAGGTGTATGGGGGCCTTAAATCTATTTTCAAAGTTGCCATACAATTTCTGTCCAACTTTTCTTCTACTAAAACTATCTAATATTAGGAGCTTACTAATCCTTCCAATCACTATGTAATCTATCAGAGAGGACCCAGCACTGCATAGCACTGTGTATTCTATCAGGGAGGCCACTATACTGCATAGTTGTTGGTAGATCTAATGGAAACTGTATGCAGTGATGTAAAGGTATATGGGGGGCTTTCGTTTATAAACTTTTTCATCATACCCGATTACCATGCACTGCAAATTACAGTTGGAAAGTGTAGGGGCAGTTAGTTTTGTTTTCAATCATCTTTATTGAATTTTCTTCATATCACAGCATAAAATAAAACATTGACACCCCCCCGTATACATTTGTCCTTAGTGAGCGTGTGGCATTGGTGTCTCGTTTCCGTTGCTTCTGCGGCGGTCGTAATACAAAACAGCCTCGCGGGTAACACCTATAGTCATGTGGGACTAGAGATCCGGGCAAGATATAGACAGAAAAGTATACTATCCATACTAATCATCAAATCTAAATAAACACCAAAATACAAATATAACCGCATACTCAGCACCACCACATCATACCATTTTACCCATACGCCCCTTAGGAGCTCACCCCCCACCCCCCCCCCCCCCCCCTCCAGTGCCCGACCACCTGTAGTGTACCATGGGATATGAAAGAAAAAAAATAAATTATTTTTGTGGGAATCGTTCTCTGCCCCTATGGGTTTGCGGTTGCGCGTCCAGTGTGCTCCTTAATCATGTATTCTGCAATGTGGCAGTAAGTTGGGTCAGGGATCGGTGCCTCTTTCTTCAAGCCAGTACACAGACACATTCCGCCTTGCAGCTAAGTAATGCATGTGTGTACCCACACCGATTGTTTCTCTAATAGGACGTTGACTTTGAGGGTGTAGCAAACAGTGAGTAATAACGGGTCGCTAGAATCGTAGTAACCGCTATGCCATGGACAAGATCTCACTCATTCCCAATACTAGTTCACCGTGGACATTTGACCCAAAAACAGTGTAGTATTGTGGGGTCGGAGAGTCGCACTTGGGGGCACTTTATTGAGACCCAGGACCATCTATCCCAGGGGAAGAGGCCCTTGCTAGTGTAATAACCGGTGGTTTATATGCCCGGGGACGATTCGCAAACTGAGTTTCTTCCAGGTTTTCTGACACCGACATTCTCTACCGTCCTATACCAGTTTAGTTAGTATTAGAATCTGTTAGCCCCTGGTGGAAAAGGTCCTTTCCCAGTTCGAACCAGTTCCTCTCAAAGATTGTCTCTCGTCTTCACTAACCACTTGTAGAGGTGGCCAAGCCCTCCTGCCCCCCGCCATGAGATAGTCGAATGCGTCATCCGCTGATAAATTGGGTAAGGTATTGTGTCCGTTGGCGGCAGAAGTCGGGTCGATTGCAGGTAGTCGTAGAGGGGGTGGGGAATCCGCCGCCGTTTCAGTGATGAATTTCTCCTGACTGAGACCGGGACAGGATCCGACCCTTGGAGTCAAGTAGTCTCCAAAATTGGTGAGTCCTTGTCTTTCCCATTTGTTGGTACACCCCTATTTGCGTTCCAGAGGGAACAGGGGGAATCCCACAACGGAACGAAATTGGAATGGTAATACAGGGGAGCTTGAGCAGTTCCGGGTTCTTGAATGTCAGGATAACAGTGTCCTAAGCAATAGATTGACTTCAGTTGTTGCTGGCATTTTACGGAATGGGCAGTGCAGCAAAGCTGAAAGCCCAAGGGGCTGAAGCTTATTTCCAGTGCATAGTTTGGCAGTAGTGTACGATCCTAACAAGTCAAAACGGGTCTCATTAATGCTGCCGAGGTATAGAGGACGGATATTAGGTAAGTTGAGCCCTCCAGGTCGCCTAGCGGATTGGTTAGCCTGGCTCATGTGATTCGTGCCCTCTTGCCTCTCCAAATGAACTTGGAGAGAGGCACTTTCCAAGTTTTACATCTGCGTGTCTGATCAGCAGTGGAATGGAACTGTTTGCGACGGGTAAAAGGAGTTTCGGAAAGACTACCATCTTCAATAGCTGCGCATTGCCTAACAAAGACCCGGCAGGTAGCCCGGCATGCAAGATCTTTCACTATGGTTTGAAGGATTTTGGGTAGTTCAAGGTTGTATAACGAGGACGCTACCTAAACCTATGGCCTGATACCCAAATAGGTAATGGAAGATTTGGCTGTCGCAAAAGGGAATGCTCCAGCCATTCTGTCCCCTTACTTGCGGACAATAGCAGCATAAGCTCTTACCGAGGGCATTTAAGCCAGATTGGGCAATCAGTAGCGCCAAATTCTTGCAGCATGGTGGTGAGCAACGGGATATCTTGGACGCAGTACACGTGAAACAGCAACACGTCGTCAGCAAAGAGTGCACATTGAGCCGTCGTGTTCGCAAAAGGGATTCCAGAGAATCGGTCGATTCTTCCAAACCCATCACAAAGGGGTCCAGGGCCATATATTGAAGAGCAGGGGGTAGGGCGACAAAGGACACCCCTGCCTAGTGGCCCTTTTGAAAAGCAAACGGCTTGAGAGAGAAAGCCAGCAGTTGTAAACCTTGCGAGGGGTGGGAGGACATTGCCAGCAACAGTCTGAGGTACGGGCCTCAAGCCCAGTTCCCCATTACCATACAAGAGTCAACCCCAGGTTGACGTTGTCAAACGCTTCTGCGCACACTGTGAGCAAGAAACGTCCTCCTGGGGATGGCTCTTGCGTAATCAAGCGCCAAAAGGGCCTTGCGGATGTTGATACTCCAGTGACGGCCCTTTACGGAAGCAGACTGGGATGTCCGTGTATAGATGTTGGCCAGCACCGGTGTGGCCAGTCTCTGGGGCAGTTAGGTTTGATAACGGTGTCTTGGAAGTAGTAACGTCCGATCAATTTGTATGCAATTGTGCTATGCAGCATGTGCACTGATCTAAGTAAAGGAATAGATTGTGTTTAGATAGATCACACTGAGTGATGGTACAATGATCGATATTTAAATCTCACATGTATGGCTAGCTTAACATCCTGGGCATTAGAGCCATAACGCCCCATGTTTTGCAATGCAAAATGGAGCCGTACTGGAGATTGTGGCAGGGTGCAGTGTACTCTGCCATGCTTACCCACTCTCCCATCTAAACATCACCATTGTCATCAAGACACCGGTCTATGGTGCCTCCAACAAGCCTGCAGCGGTGCAGAATCGCTGCAGGTTCAGAGGACAGCAATTATGCCAGATCTCAGCTCGGAACAAACTGTGACCCGACTGTGTTTGGGCATAACTGCCAGAAGCATGGTGGGTATTGCTATGTAGTAGGTCAGTTTAACCAGGTATGGCCATGGATCTGTTTTATTATAGAAGGATCAAACAGATACTACATTAAGGAAGAATACTGGTATAGATGTATGCACATTAATAGAGCATGAAGCACACTAAAAACCTATACAACATTTTTGCTATATGATTGGAGTTCCACAATTTGTAGACTTTTGTACATGAGATCATCCTTCACCTGTGTGTCAGCATGTCATTGCTGGACAGATTATTTATGAAATACATTTGATTAATGACTTCTGTTTATTCTTCTGTCTTGTAGATGTCTGCATGTAATAATGCCAAAGTCGCCATCGGGTTCAGTAGCGGAATGAAAAGCAGTAGCTTCAGAAAGATCTACTCCAGCGACAGCTCCAGTTCTGATACTGCTTCTGACGGCGGAGGACACGAGTGGGCTGATATTTCCAGAGAGGAACTTTTCTCTCGCACTCAGCTGTGAGCGAGCATCTTTAGCTGTGAAAGATTAGCGTGTTGAGACAAATTTCCCATATGTCAGTCTCCCCCATAGGGTCTTTAAATATCTTTAGTTGCCACTTCAGATCTTTGGTGTGGTGTTTTTTTTTTTGTTTGTTTTTTTTTTCTCCATCCTTTTTTTTTATTTTTATTTTTTTTGCATTTGAGATTGGCAATCTCTGCAAACATGTTTCCTCCTCTTCTTCTTCTTCTTCTTCTTCTTTTTTTCTTCCTTTTTTTTTTTTTTTCTTTTTTTTTCCTTTTTGGCAAGCTGTTAAACTTTGCCTAGTATAGGTAGAATAGATTTTGTTGTCATATGGAATGGATGTGCTTGTGTCTTTTGTAAATTCACTGCTTTGTGGATCTAAACGGCTTACCTTTTTATGTACAAGTTTTCATTTTAATTTTTCCTAGCCGTAGCCAGAATTTATCATCTGAACAGAGTAGATACCTACAGCTACTATTTACCATTCGGGCACCTTAGGCTTCTGAAGTCTTTAGCTGTAGTATGGGGGAACGAGGAAATATGTAACACTGTAATCAATCCGTGCCTTTCTGAATGCAGGAGAGTAGCATGAATGACACTTGCCCGTTCTTTATTTGAAAAAATCAAAGAGAAAAAGGAGGAAAAAAACTAACAATAGTAGAATAACTAGTAGTAGTGTTTAGAGACTTAAATACTGTGTTTTTCTATCCTATGATACTTTGCTCTCGCTAATGGAGGATAATAGTTTTCCCGCTAATGGTATTAGCTAAGAGGTGTTTTTATATTATATTGTTTTTTATTATTTTCTAGACTTGCCCGCTGCTGCTTTGGAGGGACTTTTATATTTGAAATCTCCACTCTTGATTGTTTTGGGTAAACCAGAGTGTAAAAAATGGCAAGCAGTTTTATTATAGACTTAGAAGTTGGCACTGGAGGGATTGTTGATCGCTAGAGACTTGGCGGCATTTCCATTAACAAGGGACCTTTTTATTAACAGTATTTTTCGCAACTTTAGTCACGCTTTTTACCCCCGAAAAGCGAGGTGGAAATGAGTGCGTCTTATGGTCCGAAGGTGTGATAACAGGATATTTGGTGTCCCTGCCGTACGGACAGGCGCCACAACTTGGCTGTGTTCAAATCGCTGTGAGCCTCAGGGAATAGATCTGCAGGGTGCAGCGTCTCCGATGTGTGAGAAAGAAGCTGGTGATGTAATGTAAATTGATGGCAAGTGTTTACTAGTGGCATCTTGTGGCTGATGTTGGTATTACAAGAGCTTTCCTTCAAATGTTTCTCATTTTCCTGCTCCAAAAACTGGGTGCGTCTTATGTCCCAAAATACATTTTTCTTTTTCATATTTGCTACTTTTTGCAGGACCCTGGGCAAGCAGTTCGATAGTTGGCAAGTCTGAATTTAAGAACCCATGTTCATAGCAGTATAAGTTTTCTGTTCATGGGTAGAGAATGTGATTGGAGGAAAGTGCAGTCAAAGCCAAGTCACTTAAAGGACATTGTTGATGTGGTAACTGGGGCTGGCAGATGGGGCGAACGTTTCCATTCATTCACACTGGAAACATTCATATTGCGCGTTGGATTGCAATTTATTAATTTTGGTGATCTCAACATTTTAATTCTTTTGCGTCACACAGTGAAAACCCTCTTGGCTTTTGCCATTGGCAGTCCTGTAGTATCGTTGCTGTTACTTAGATTAGAAATAAAATTTTTGTGCTTTGAAAGGATGTCCCGGGCAAGTGTGTGAGTGGAACGTTACTAACATTTTTCACCGTAAACGCGTGACTGAAGTAATGATTGATCGATCTGTGTAGTTTTTGTTGAAACAAAAAAAAAAAAACATAAAAGCAAAAAGTAAAAAAAAAAATAAAAAAATCTGAACATTGTCAAAGTGTAATTGTTCCGAATTATCCAAACTCTTTGTGCTTCTAACTTTATGCGGATGGTTTAAGCACAGAAAGAGCAATATTTGAAAACCGATTACCAAAACGTAAAAAAAAAAAAAAACAAGCATGCTTAGAACACCAACAAACGCAAAAAGTTAAACATTGCTTTTTGAACAATAATTATAACGGCAATACAGATTGTGTTTGAGCGGTATTTGTGTGAGGAAGTTCGTTCACCTAAATTTGTATTTTATTTTGAATGCTGAGATGAGGACAAATGTTAAGAGATTAACTTAAGATCTGTTTTTTCAAAGTAGTAGATGTGATATATTCTAGTCCTGGCCATTTTTTTTATTTTTTAGTGTTCCCTCTTATATCAAAATTTTCATTTAAAAGAAAATGTTTTGAGAGAACTCAGGGAATTGCAGTGAGGACCTTGGCTAAGGCTAGATTCAAGTTGCTGGCGCGTTGGCCTGCAAATTTTGTATAGCAGTGGTTCTCAACCTGTGGGTTGGGCCCAAACGAGGTCGCCGAGTTCACTGGAAGCATCAGAGCTGCTGCTAACAAGCCGGGTGAGGTTTTAAGAGGGAGAGTTAGGCTATGTTTCCGTAGCCCACAAAGGTCCCTCCGTCGTCACATAGATGCCTTAGGACATCTGTGGACATCCTGTGAGGCATTGTTATGGAAGGAGGGACTTTTCGTCCCATTCTTCTGATGCTTCACTATCCTGAAAGTGATAATTGTGATGGACCGGACGTAGTGGTGTAAGTCTTTTTTGTTTTCCTTTAAAGGGAAACAACCATGGTCCATGGTTATCCATTACCATGGGATACCCACCCGCTTTGGTAACAGATTTAATTCATTGTCAATGGATGGGTCAGCGTACTCATACTTGTGTTGTGCTTGTCGAGGTAGCAAGCTACTTTGATTTTATCAAAAGGGAGCTCAATGCATTACATGAACGCATGTGGAAACATGCTCATTAATTGTAACGTAATGCGTCAACATTGGGGGTTTTGGCGCTGTGCAAACAAAGCTGAAAGGTCCCTCCTAATTTAGAAGGGATGGGGTGTTGCTCTCCCTCCTTACTTCTCACCCTGTACATCATTTGGACAAGCGGGGTGAAAAAATATAAGGTAGGAGACATTAGACTGACCTGATCGCACTAGATGTAATGTCATGGAGTGTGTCTTCTGGTATTTGGAATGCAGAAGTGACACTCCACACTGGCGCTTCTGTGTTCATAATACAGGACACTTGATGGCATCACTTCCGGTGTTTTGGATCAAAAAGGTTGAGAACCACTGTTGTATGGGGAACGTAAGGCCGGTCAGCTCACAAAAAAAGGACCTGTAGCATTTTCTTTTCTAGCTGAAAAGCAGCCGGTATTCTGTTGCTATTTGCAGCAGTGACGTTTTATAATTAAGCCACTTGTGATCTCGAGCTCTTTCACACTATGTGCATTGTCAGGCTGTAATACTCGTGCGGTGTGTTTTGAGGTGCCGTTCCCAAAATAGTTATTGGAAATGCAAGGGCATCCGTATTGTATGCTGCAGTGTGTTTTAAATAAGGTTATTGTAAATGGAAGTGCAACAGGCATCTCGCACACCGCGTGCAGTGCTGACAACGCAATGCGTGAAGTGTAAGATAGCTTTTAGTCCAGTGTCTTAAAACTGAAACTCCACTCAAAATATTTTTCTGCTTTGTGTGGATTGCAGCAAATTTAAGCTTTCTACTACCAGTGTTATCACGGTTTTCTAGTTGGCCCCTACATATCCCTCCTGCGCTATTGGAGTTCAGTTACAGAGAGAGCTACTTTGGCCCAATACTCTATAGGATTAACAGACAAAAGCCACAAATGTTTATTTTTTGGTCCTTTGAATTATATTGGTGGCAAGTTAAACCCCTCCGCTATAGTTTGAGTCGCATTGGGTAATTGGGGTGTGAGAAGTTTCAGCTTTACATCCAAAACTATTTTACAATACATTTGAGCAGAACTTTTACCGTCAAATCCTCACAAAAAAAGTTTTCCTATTTGATTAATTAGGTATTCCAGTGCTGAATACAACGTTAGCATTTGAACACTTAAAGGGGACACTATTGTCAATTAGATTTTTGTGTGACAAGTTGGTTTTAATATTTTGTGTGCATATGTATTTTTCCATAGAGGTTCAGTTAACTTCAGTTTACTTTTTTGTCAATACCTATACTTTCTGCCCACAGTATAAGTATAAGTTCTAATGTTTTGATTTTTTTTATGGTTATTTGGATATGCATTGTACTAGTGCCTAAGATGTGGAGATCTGAAGCCATGAAGCTGCCTCGCAAGTGCTGGATGTCATTTCAAGAAGCAGAGAAAAGCAGGATGAACCCTCTCCTGTTGATTACTGTACAGTTTGGCTGTTCAGCGGTCAGTTGTAAGCTCTGCTTATTGATTTAGATTCCTAAGGTCTATAAAATAACTTGACCGGCAGATGTTCATCCAATTTTACTAAGATTTCAGATTTTCACATACTTGGCAAACATCTTAGACACCGCTTTGCTTAATGGAAAACATTTTCTGCTGGAATAACTTTAAATGTCAGATAAAAATAAAAAATGAAGGTTACACATTCAGGCCCAAGTCCGGGTTTTGTGACCAATAAAGTCATTGGGCTGGTAAAACTTCCATTAGGGTTGATAGGTCAGAGAGAAGAGGTATTCTGGTTTGGAACAGTTTGAAAGTTTTAAGGAGCTTATAGGTTTATCTTATGTTCACACGCGCAGGTTTGTAATGCCTAAGTTTTTTGATTACTCTGTTGTAGCAGTTTCTTTTGTGTCACCGTATCTTAGCTCTAACGCTAAACTACATTACCTGCTGTGTAATATCTTTCCTTGCTGTCTGGTTGCGGAATGACACAACATATTTCCAGCAATCTTATAAGAGTTTGCATAGTTCAACCATGCTTAAAGCTGGGCATGGACGGGTCGATTCCTACCTAACTGCCGATCGGGTCGGCAGGGAATCAGGTGCGCCAGCACCCCATCCGAACCCATCCGAACAAATGGGATCAGATCAAAATTATCCGTCATGTCCGATCACTGTGCGATCCGACATGACGGCAGATTTTAGTTCAATCTGGCAAGTTGGTTCATCATGCCTGCTAGGCAATTGACGGGAAATCGCCCCGTCTATGCCCAGTTTAAGACAGGAAAGCAGTACATTTGTATTAGAATTCTTCCAAATGTTCAGAAATGTCCATATTCCTAGATCTTAAAAATCTCCACACTAACATCACATTTCTGTTTCTTTTCTCTTAAGCTCTGTTAATAGGGCTCTCTCAGATTACTGAGACATAAGATTGCTGGTCACATGTTCTTCATGAAATGACATTTAATAGACCTTCACATGCAAATAGTGTGACTGAAAATAAGCGAATCAAACACCGTAGTTGCAGAGTTAGATTGGCTCAGCTCCAGTCTGCGTGCTATTAGGCCATAAACCGTGGGTGGCGTAATGGATACCTCTGTAAAGTGTACATGGTGCTGCCTGCTAGTCAGATGCTGTTCATGTCAGTGTAGGGCATGGTACTCACTCAACCGTGCCTGAAACATGCTCACGTCACAAATCTAATGTCAATGGGCACATTCTGTCACTCCGGTGCGTCTGCATGACGCTGGCTGGGCTTTGTACATGCATCGCGTCTGCCTCGCCCCCCTTACGTAGGTCATGATGTGCCAATATACACTGTCACGTCATTTCCAATAGGGAATGCTGAGGGGCAATGTAGCGTAGACCCAGCCTGAATTTTTAAACGCAACATCTCATTGATCCGTATTGCCATATATCAGAACAATTCATCTAGGTGCAGGCAGCATGCGTGAGTCCTGTGCAGGTCCTCATCATTTTCTTGGAGGAAAGTTTGTCCTGAGGATAACGACAGCAAACTTCTGGTTGTAGAATTGGAAATGTTTGGCACAATCAGTCTGCCGAGTGGCTTGTTTTGCTACGCAATGCCCAGTTTAGACAAAAATGTCTTAACATTTTAAGGAAACCTGTGTTGGAAGTAACATTTATCAAGTTTTTACATTTAGGGCCTGAGTTCATCTACACCAGTGGTTCCCCCTGGGGGTGCGGGCCCTCATTCCGAATATGTGTTTGAATAGGGAGGGGGAGCTTGATAATGTTCCTAAATAGTAAAGGGGGGGCCCTGCAAGGAAAGTTTGGGAACCACTGATCTACATGGTCTGGTGTGCTGCCTTAAGGCTCCATTATGGAGTGCTTATTACTTCTCAATGATGCACCACACAGGGGGCAAAGTAGAACTGGCCCAAAAAGAATGAGGTTGTAATGTTGGGCCAATCTTCACAATCAATGTACAGAGCTCGCTGGCTGCAAACTTTCATTGTGAAAGTTCTGAACTGCTGGCAACTAGCGTTTTCATAAGTCCACATTGACAGCCTTCATATACAATACTTCTTCGTATGGGTTTCCTTCATGATTATCTTTAGTTACCATGCAAGTAAGGTGACAAACATGATAGGGGTAAATGAACATTCCGAACACATTCTTTTTTTCGGGAAAGCAATGAGGATATCTGAACATAAAATGTGGTGTTTTGTGTGGATTCATCTGATAAATGAGTGCAGTAATGGGCAGAGCAGTAACACACAATCGGCAAGACAGGTAAACTGTTTGGAATCTGTGAATTCATATGTCCATCGTCTTATCACCCTCCTCCACCTTTTAAAATGTTATTATTTAAATTCTTGGAGCTTCCTGAAAGGGTTTTGTAGATCCTGCACTGAAAATATGGCCGAGAAACGAATGGCTTTTGTTGCCGGGTGGACACACAATGCAGCAACCAAGGGCTTTCCTGTATCAGTTTGCCATTGAGTGTGCGTTGTACATCACCCCTCATGTAATCATGTGTATTACCGCGCCGCCATACAGGAGCTGACTGCCCATTCATAGTCATGTTTGTACCATTTCAGCTTCCTACACTAGTGACTGGAATGGTATTTAAGAAGACCATGGCAATAATTGTGGGGATGTTTTTTTGCTCCTTCCAGTCATGCAATAGCCTTCTAGATGGATTTAAAGTTTGTTTTACTTTTCTTCCAGACGGACGCATTTTATAGTTTTCTTCAAGGTTGGCAAAACGCTGAACGCACTGTGGTATGAAGCGCATTGCATATATATCGAACGGAAATTGTTTTCCATTTCTGTGCTAAAATTCTGTTTTTACATTTTTCTCTCTCAGTTGGTTGTATTGTTCTGATTTCATGTACACCAAGAGTAACTTTTTTTTTTTTCTTGTGAACTTATTTAACACCAAATAAAGAGAAAAAGAAAAAAAATATTCTTAGATTCCTTTTGTGACCGATATCAAGTTGTGTTGTCGGAGTCCTCGGTAGATGGTGTTCTTACATTTTTCTGTTCTTACAACCTTAAAGTGGCCACATACACAGACAATACACAAGCAGTATAAAGCACTTTACACAAACCCTCATTGCCCCTGTAGGTGTAGACATGTGGGAAAATGTATCTCCAAAGAACTTTTAGAGAGCTGTATTTTTTGGACCATTTGCGTTCTGTTGTAAAGGACGCACCGTGTCTGTAAGAGCCAAACTCCTACAGTGCAGATAGAAGAGCTGCCCACTCTCCCATCTTCTATTGTATGTGTTAAGGTGGGTTTACACTTGTAGATTTTTTCGTTGAACGAAGAACGAAGATTTTTTTGGTTGATTGAACAAAAATCTAGAATGGCCAGTTTTTTCGATGGATATATTTGTAGATTGCTTCTCTCCATGTGGGCTGTGTCGTCGTCCCCCAGCAGCAATTTTGATGCTTACAATGAACTTGGCGACCCCTGTAAAATGGTCATTCGACCCCTGAGGGGGTCCCGACCCACAGGTTGAGAACAACTGCTCTAACTTATGGAGTGTTCGCAATAATGAAGGTCCAAATTTACTAAAAAAAATTGATTGAACTTTGACCTACTTTATTTAAAAACTACCGTGCTAGAGAAGTAAATTTTGCCAAATTCTCCCTACAACCCTTCTCTATATCTCCAGAAATTTGTCATGGTACCATGTTCAGGGGCTTTGCAATTTACTCACAAAGTCCACCCGCAAAATGTTGCAGTTTTCATTCCTTCACCTGAGTATGGGCCGATGATATAAATAAAATGACATTGTTGAGTTATATAAAAAAAAAACTGAAGCTGAAATGAAGTCATGGGTAGTGTAGTCACTGTCTTTTTATATTGTTATTGGTTTCCTTGATGCCAAATATCTTTCACTTCCTCTTTAATAAAATATGATCACAAAAAGAGGAAGTGATGTGCTCTAACAGCTCTCCAGATAGCCATAAACCTTCACGGGTTTCAACTCTTTCAATGTTCTCCAAATCTAGAGGGAAACCTTTTGCCTATTGCTAGACTTCTGTTTGGACAATAGCTCAGGCTCCACCCAACACCCTTCTCTCCAGTGCAAAACAAGGTCATGGGGAAGAGTTTAGTTAACCCCTACTTTTCTCCCGGCTCTTCACAGCGCTGGTGTCAAATAGACGCTGGTGGTGTGTGTGGTGGGAAAAGGGATGCTACCTCCATTAACTTGGAGGTGTATGCCGCTGTCACCAAAAAAGCTACGTGCGCCTGCAGCTTTGCAGCTCATGGGGAGCTGGTGATATTGCTTGATCCTGGCACAGATCTTGGATCAAACTGCCCCCATACTGGCTTTAGGTGTAAAGCTAGCCATACACGTGTAGGATTCCATGGCCAATTGATCACTCCCCCGAT
>CM070032.1:214068011-214079395 GCA_036250615.1 Ptychadena robeensis
TATATATATATAACCCTACGTGTTGTGGAACTATATATCCCAGTATATATATCAGGGCTGTGGAGTCGGAGACAATTTTGGGTACCTGGAGTGGGCAAAAAATGAACAGACTCCTACTAAATTGAAATGGGAATAACAAAATAAAAAATATAGTTCAAATGTCCCAATTCACAAACAGTCATAATGAAGAACTTCTTCTATAAGAATAAATGCATGCAGTGCGTAACATTACCGCAACACCAACACGTCACATGACCATGAAGCATGCTGCACACTGACTGTATGCGTCACTACATGGGACATAATGCACAGTTAAGGTGCGGCACCGCTCTCCGTTGTGTTCTGCTGTTACAGGGAACGCAGCGCCCACTGTGACCCTCACTGAACTCTCGTTGATAAAGAAGTCAATGTGTTTTGCAGGACTGGAGACGCTTTCATAAGTGAAGGGAATGGATCGCCAATAGATCAAGACCAAAGCTGTAAAACATTTGACAAACCACTGTCATTCAGCTGAGGCGACAAATACTTAGATTGTTAGCTTCAACTTTATACATGACACTGGGGTTCAAGGGAAATCATGAATCATGTTTAAAGTGCCCCTTCACCCTGCCCTATCTTCAGCAGAACACACACGGGTAGATCTGTAAAAAGATTCCAATACAATCAATAAACTTGCGCACTCACCGTGATTGATAACTCTAATCTGTTTACAAACCTACCCTTGTGTGCCTTCCTTCGGGTGGGATCAATAGAGCCGGCTTGAAGGAACTTGATTGAACGGGGTTCCAACATGTTGAAAAACCCCGTTCAATCTCCAATACTTTCCATGGAGACATGAGTCTTCATGGAAAGTATTGGAACAGCTGCGGCTGCTACCTTCTGCGGTCGGCTGTCAGTGTGAAGGGGGCGGAGCCAGCACTCCTCACTCGGAAGCTGTGTGAGTGAGGCAGCTGTATGAGACAGGATGCTTCTCCCCAGCTTGTAGCATGTTGTGAATCACACGCTGCATACTGGGAAAAGGGGTCCCCATTGAACAAGAAGCGATGTGCCCATGGTGCACATTGATTTCCGTTCAATGGATCCCCGATCAATGACAGCGTGGTGCCTAGCTTAAGGAAAAAGCAGCAGCATCTTCTGCCTAACTCCCTTTCTCTGCTTTAATTGGCCATCACAGTGCAGTGTTGGTTTCCTGGCCAGTAGTTCTGTGGTTAGTGTATGTCGCTTTCCTTTCCTTCAATGGATGGAGCATATTACATACAGAGGAGTCGGAGTCGGAAGAAGCTGAAGCTGAGGAGTCGAGAATTTATCGACTGAAACTGAGAATTTATCGACCGACTCCACAGCCCTGATATATATATATAACCCTACGTGTTGTAGAACTATATATCCCAGCAGACCTGCCATCCTGACTTAATATACTTTATTGATGGTGGGATGTTGTGGTTTTATGTCAGCTGAAGACTCATATTTAACCTGCAATTACTCTGCAGTGAGGATTATATCGGCTGCACACAGCTGAAAATACCAATTTCCAGGCTCTCATTCAGATCGATGCTTTGTTCTGTGACAGGAACATAAGCAGTCAGGTACTGTGATGCCAGCATGGACTCCAAACTAGAATTCACCCCCCATTTACAAAGCATGCTCGCTGTGGTGGGCAGCATAGTTCTCTCTGCCAATGTTTTATTTATAGAGGATATTGTTACTGTGTGAGAGGCCTGAAAGGTGGCATTGTTTAACCCCTGAGCAGGACAATAGTTTCCAGTAAGTGGATTGGATTCTGTTCAGTGTTGAATGAACCCATTGCTGAAATTTTAAATGAAATCCTCCAGCTTCCATCGTAGGCTTGTCACACAGGTTTCGATTAGCTTCCTTTGACTTGATATATATGTGTAAGTGGACCTGAAATAATCAGAAATGTTATCCTGTTGCACAACATACATACATCACGCTGTTTTATTTTCTCTCTCTTGTCACAGGGTTCTTCTACCACTGAAAGACATGGCGTAACCCGACATGCACCAGTCTCTGCCCCGCTGTGCCACACTTCTCTATAAACTTTCCAGCCTGGCAGGCAATGTCACAGCATGAGCTGCAGAGGAATGGAGGTCACCACTGCCAAGGTAATGCCAGCTTAGTGTGTGCCCAGTCCAGCCAGTGGTCTGCTCCCGCATAGGGCTGGTGTGTGCACACACATGAAAGGGAAGCTTGTGTTATGCTTTGTCATGTGTAGCGACACAACAACCCCGGGGGGGGCTCATGCCCGGTGCACACTGCATCCTCCTTCAATCTTCTTAGGTCAATGGGCTGCCTGCCTGTTCCTTCCTCATGTCACAACACTTTTATGTCCAGCTTAAACATTCATCGCATTGCAAAACAATTTCCTGCTGCCAAGTTCAGTCCTGCACTGTGACGTCGGATCAGCAGCTTTTCACTCAGAGTACTTTTGCCTTGTGGCAGTGCCAGTCGCAGTGGAAGGGTGGCTAATTCTGGCATCTGTTTTGCTTTGATGTTCATAGATGGGCAAGGCAGATTCTCTGTGTGTGGGTGTTGTTCTTGTGTCATTTGTGTAAATGGAGGGTAAGGGTCAGTCTGCTAGAAACCAATATTCAGGTATTGATAGAACCGGTTATATGAAAGCTTAACTTAGACAATATTGAGAGTACTGTATTTTTTGGACTATAAAACGCACTTTCTCCCCCCAGAAATTGGGGGGTGGGGGGAGTTGGGCAAAGTGAGTGAGGGAATGGCTGACGCAACATGAGGCGTTTGGTTGGGCATTTTTCCGGCTTCTGTCTGATAGACCTGTCACAAGGGTTTTATGTACACGTTATATACAATTGTAAACAAGTTTGCAGGTGCTCACAGACCGGAGCACCCAGTCTAAAGCTGGTCATACACAGTGCAAATTGTCAGTACAGTAGGATTGATTGCTGAAAATGCTAGAATGTTTCCATCACCAGTGATGGAAATGAGGCAATAAAAAAGGGAGTCATGAATGGCCAATTGGAACATTTCTGTTAACCCTCTGGGCATTCTGCCTGATTCTCATACTTTTTAGTGCTACAAATGATCAAAACAGTAATCTAAATCAGTGTTTTCAACCTTTTTTGGGCAAAGGCACACTTGTGGGCAAAAACACCGCCCCTGGTCTGTGAGGATGCGGTTGCTTAGCCCTCCTATCTAGCTGCCTCTTATAGTATAAGACTTATACAGCCGATCCGTGTTATACACGGACCGGCTCTGTGAGGATGCGGTTGCTTAGCCCTCCTATCTAGCTGCCTCTTATAGTATAAGACTTATACAGCCGATCCGTGTTATACACGGACCGGCTCTGTGAGGATGCGGTTGCTTAGCCCTCCTATCTAGCTGCCTCTTATAGTATAAGACTTATACAGCCGATCCGTGTTATACACGGACCGGCTCTGTGAGGATGCGGTTGCTTAGCCCTCCTATCTAGCTGCCTTTTATAGTATAAGACTTATACTATAAGAGGCAGCTAGATAGGAGGGCCGAGGGTGGGGTCAAAAACCCACGGCACATCAGGCAACATCCCCGAACAGAAAAACACTGATCTAAATAACGCCCCCCCTTAACATCCCCAGCATCATCAGTGACACTGCGGATGTGAGGACCAAGAATGCCAATGCCTGCATTTGCATGCAGGTAAATGGCGCGTATCATCTCTCTGCAGAGTCAGCTTCCCTACCATGTCTAAGCGCAGTGCTTGGCCACAGTGGGGAATGTGAGGGCGTGACCACCTGGGCCATGGTTGCGCATTCGCAATCGAAGACGCACAGATTTTTTTTCTTCCCGACTTTTGGGGGGGGGGGGGGGGGGGGAGTGCTATATTCTATAGCTTATGTTTATAGTGTGAAAAATAAATAATCAAAACATTTTAAAAGGGGTAGATTACATTTTTGTATGTAATGATGAAATCAAATGTCAGATCTATTGATGCGCCACACTATTGTCTGAGAACGTGACTGGATTCGATTATTTATAAATCTCCATTCTCGGCCTAGGTTACCATGTTTCCCACCACTTTATCATCGTTTACGAGCACCGCGCATTCATGTAACATTAGCCAGATTTCCTCTCATACAGGGATTCCCTGGGGTTTGGAATAGGATTTGACCGTGTGTGGCAGTGGAACACCTGAGCTGTCCTACAAGTATGAACATGCCGCAGCCGTGTTGCTGGAGTGATGCAGGAAAGTCAGATGAGAGCGGAGCCCGTGCTCCGGGCGGTTCTGGCGCTAACAGTGAAGTCTCCGCTTCCTTCCAGGCGTTATCATTGGAGCCTACACTTGTCATTTGTCTCCCTGTGATGTGTGTTTGCAGAGCTGCGTGTCAGCCTGGCAGAAACGCTGGAAACAAACATTGGAACTGTGTGAAAGGAAATGTAAACTTTATTTGTTACCGTATATACTCGAATATAAGCCGAAGTACCCAATTTTAGAAAAAAAATCTGGAAAAACGGAATGACTCGAGTATAAGCTTAGGGTGGGAAATGCAGCAACTAAGGCACAGAAACACACAGCAAATGTACTTTTGTTTGGAGGTGTAATTATTTAATTCAGCAGATTTGTAAGTTATAAGAAAGCCCCTGAACATGATATCATCACTAGAATTGCTGGAGATGTAGAGAAGGGATGCGGGAACATTATAAAGAAAAAAGTATTGTTCTAGCGTATCAAGTTTTTGCACAAAATAAGTTCAAATTTGACTTGACTTTGAAGCTGATTCATGCAAAAACTCCATGTGCTAGAGCAATAATTTTTTTTCAGATGTTCCCACAACCCTTCTCTACATCTCCAGCACATTTGGTGATGATACCATGTTCAGGGGCTTTGCAGTTCACTCATAAAGCGATTTTTTAAATTTTTTGACCCGAATATAAGCCGAATTTCATTTTTGAGCACATTTCAGGTGCTGTAAAATTCGGCTTATATTCGAGTATATACGGTAGATAAAATAAAACATTTTTCCAGGTATCCTTTACTCCTCAGGTCAGTGGCTTCCAAAAGGGGCCCTGCTGTTTTATCCCTGCGGTGGACGCGCATCTGCAGCTGGGAAAAAGACGCATGGAGAGGACACTTACCATAGTAATGAATGGGACAGTGCCCACTCTGCATTATCTGAGCTGCGATCCTGCAGTGCTAGTTTGAAGCTGCTGAATTCCGCGTCTACGCTGTAGCACCGCGTGGTGCTGCTTGAGACGCGTCCATTGAAGATTAAAGCTAGCCATACATGTTCCGATTCCATGACCGATCGATCACCTATCCGATCGATTCCGGCGATGTCAGCGGGAATCGGATGTCCGATCGATCGGCCAATTAAGTGTGTCCGATCGCTACATACCACCGTGTCCCACGGATTCCTAGACGATTCCGTGTCCGATCGCTTACTTCACAAATGGCAACTCCCCCTGATGTGTGCTGAATCGGATCAGAAAGACCAACATGTTGGTTCTCTGGCAGATCCGATTCTGGGCCCCCGAACGATCGGACGTGATCGATTGGACAAGGTGGGCTTCACGCGATTCCTCCACGATCGATTGGCGTGCATGCGCCCGGAATCGATCGTCCTGGAATCCGTTGGGAATCGGACCCGTGTATGGGGACCTTAACCTCCCTAGTGGTTGTGACGAGCCCAGCTCGTCCAGAGTTTGTGTGAAGAACAAACTCTGGATGAGCTGGGCTCCCGAGCATGCCGCATATCCCCGGAAAGCTACGGCGATTCTCTTACCAGTTGCAGCATTTGCGGGGGGTGGGCGGTGCCATAGCCCTCCATGTTAATGGAGGAGCTCCGGCTTTCCAGCCCACACAGCTGACATCATTAATGATGCCGGCTGTGTGGAGAGAGGCGGGGGGAGGGGGGGAATTGCAGGCAGTGTACTGTGTACACTGCCGCGATTGCCTGTACCGTGCTGTTAAAAACAGCACGGTATGGGCAGTGCGCTAGGGAGGTTAATGGACGTGTCTCCAGGACACGAAAAAAGCAGCGCCCGACTTTGGTATACGCAATCAAAAGGGTACATCGGTGGGAGCGCGCCCTGAGCCGCGGGGAATCCACCGGCAAATGTGTTGCCGCGTTGGAAGTACATCCAGCGCAGGAAATCTTCAGTGGACACATGGCGTTAGAGGGACAATAAACATTAACACATATTTTTAGACCACTTCGGGCCCTTTGACACTATACGTGCTACGTCGTGTTTTTAAAAAAAAATGCAACACATGCATTGTGATTGAGACATTGGTCTCAATCACAATGCATGTGTTGCATTTTTTTAAAAATGCAACCTTAGCACATGTGTTTTTATTATGCCCTGCTGCATGCATTTTTCATTGCTTTGTTCAAAGCGCAAACGCAGATGTGTAATGTACAAAATGCATGTGTCTTTGGTGTATGCGTTAACGTACACTTTTTAAAAAATGCAAGCAATTAAAAAACACAATTTTTAATGAAAGCTGTTTGGCTGAATGTGATCTGGTGTCGGCCTGTTCAAGAGTCTGTACAGCAGGGCTGCCGTGTAAGGGGGGAAATCAGCTCTCCTGTCACAGGTAGGGTAGGTCTGTGGTGTCCGGAGCTCAGAGGAAGGGTTATTAAGTTTTTAATCGGAAAAGTTGAGAAGCCTCTGCCTGCATATGTATCTTCATAAGGCTGCGTCTACACTACAGAAAAATGTGTGGTTTTCCCGCATGTAGACCACAGGGAAAACCGCGCAGTGAAGCCGCCCCGTGTAATCCCCTATGGGAAATGACATGCCAGCACATCATGCAGCGGATTTACAATGCCCACCCGGGCATTGGGGAACCGGGGACGTCCCACAGCCACACCAGAGACATGTGCCACGCACATTGTTTACCAATGTCTGTGCCGCTATGTTTCTGGGCGCGGTTTGCTAATAGAAATATGTATAGGACACAGTATTGCTGTGTCGCCAATACTGCACCCTAAACAGCGGGTGGGCGCTATGGACACGCACACGCCGATATGCCCATAACGCCCCCGTGGTTGCTGGAGTAATATAGTGTAGACCCAGCCTATGTTTGGTTGGAATACTGCTTTAATGTAGGGCAATGGTTCCCAAACTGGGGGGCGGGCTCCCCTGAGGGGGGCACAAAGTTATTCCAGGGGGGGGTGCTGGCCCTCTTTCTTAACCTGTGTTTGAATAGGTAGGTGGGGGCTGGATAATGTTCCTAAAAAATAGAAAAGGGGGGCCCTGCAAGGAAAGTTTGGGAAACACTGCTGTAGGCTAAGTAGGCTAGGCTGTTGTATCGGGAACACTCTAAAGCTAGCCACACATGGTTCGGTTTTAGCGTTCAATCTACGTTTTTCGATGAAATATTCAAACGATTGAAAGAAAATTGTTTTTCTGCACACACAGTACAATCGATTATTGATCGATTTTTGTCAAATCATAAATTTAATCATGATCAGACAGGTTGGAAAATTTGGGTCGATTGTGCAATCCTCGAACTACATTCCTTGCAGCTTTCTTTTGGTCGAGTCAATGATCCTCGATGTGTGTGGCTACTTCCCTCTAACACATCACTTCCCATTGAAACTAAAATCGTAAGAGGAATTCGTTGATTTTTGATTACTTCGATGAAATTTACAGTTGGAATTGAACAATTATCGTACTCGCCATGTGGTGTACATCGATTAAATCAAAATCGATTTTTTTTCATCGAACTACAAAAACGAATCTAACATCGATTGAATGCTAAAATTGAACCATGCTAGCTTTAAAGACATTTGGCGGGGTTGCTGCTTTTCATGAACCTTGTGGCTTTCTCTCAGCAGTTTTCTATCTGTCACAGCTTCGTACAAGTTAACATTACACACACACAGACTTCCTGCGGTTTATGCCGGAGAGTGTCACCGCGGTCAGCCAACTCCAGCCAGAAATGTCTAGTATGCACATGGCTTTAGCTGGGCCTCCAGTCTATCCGTATCCTTCCAGGTGGAAGGCATGGATCTGTGGTTAGTTCTGTGATCCCAGACTGGGTGCATGTTTGTGCAGGGCTCTCTCCGGTTGTAACTTGTCATTGGTTGTTGTTTTGAAGACTTAATTTGTCCAGTGTTGTGGGAGATGTTGATATATAAATCTTTAACAAAGTAATTTAAAGGGCCACGCTGCAAAAAGATTTTTTTACTGAAGAGTAAAGGTAGCCACACACTTATTGATTTTTACGGTCGTTCGACTAGGAATGGCTTCCTGCCCACGTGGTGCACTCAATCAAATATCAAAGAAGAGATCCTTAGTTCAAAAGACGATCGGACATGTTTTTATTTTATTGCATGACCATTTTTCCAGGTGATGGTACTATGGAGCTTCGGAATCGATCGCACTGTGTGGTGGACAAACGATCACTGTTCGGGTTGTGATCACTTTGGAATCGGAAAAAAGCATTGCACTGAAGTCACAAGTGCACAAGCCTGGCACTAGCGCTATGACATTGCTGTCTCCACAGCCCGTCATTGCCTCCCATACGTTATCAGCGCTGTGCAATAAATTAGAGTCCAGACACAACACAAGAGAATGCATAGGTGTACAGGTTATGACACAGGAGGAGTAGAGGACCATGTTTAATCTGGCTTACAATCCATCTGTTCAAGCCTTGTCCAGCTTGATGTATGACACGTACATTGACCGCCAAAGTCAGATTGGCGTATTAACAACGTGCCCATGCTCGTTAGTTATGCCTCAGCCCATTGATTTAAAGAAGCCAAATTATCGAGAATACAGAGAATACATTTTTCTTTTATGTTTCCAGTTAGTTTCCTCTGCGCTCTCTGTATTGGTCTTGTAACTGTGTAGACTTTGTGTCATTTCCATGTTAATGGTTCTTTTATGTAATAAAACCACAAATAATTCATCCCTGGTTATATCTGTGTTGTCTGCCACCACTTAATAAGCGTATGACGTTTTTATATTTATCTCTTCCTGCCACATTGGAAATGATGAGAACTTTTTCATACATCCGTCCGAATGTTCTTGTGTCTGAGTGTCATGCCGCCTCTAGTGTTTGCGCGTTACCCTTCTAACCTCAGAACTCGCCGCTTTTAGCGCTCAGCGGTTCACTACTTCTTCTTTAATCTGTAATGAGATGAATGATGCCATGCCAACTTAGCCTCCAGTCCCTTGTCTCCTTTTTTTTTTTTTCTCATTTCCCTTGAATTGAGTCAAAAAGTCATTTATAAATATTTTAAAGTTTATATTTGTGGCTGGATGTCCTCATGTGTGGGATGGTAGTACAGCAAGTCAAGGTCAAACAGTGATTTACCTGTGTTCAACCTCCAGATAATAGTTTGACCCACTTAATAAACTGTTTCCTAAAACCAGAATGCTCACTCTGGCGAATCAAATGCCTCGGCCGTGTCTGAGAGGTCAGCAGAGCTAATAAAACCTGGCTGACTGAGTTTACCTCTCACAATGTTAGTGCAGTATACAGTATACACTAGTGCTGTATATGATCAATATATTAAAATTTTACCTGTAAAGGGTTGGTACACTCTCTAATATAAAATATAAATTCTTTTATATATGCTTGCATAGTTTTTATGTGTTTCTTTGCAATAACTGCATGCATTCTTGTTTATAAAGCAGACTTACAGACCTACCACCTCTGCATCTGCCTTCTGTTATTGGCATAGGGCATATCAGAGGTTAAATAAAGCCCAAAAACTTACCAGGTTTAGAAATCCAGCAATGATCTGCCCCCCCCCCCCCCCAACCCCATGTCACATCGCACCATGGAGAGCTCCAGGAGCAAGGGGACTTGTGAACTGCCCTTGCATCCGGCAGTCACCCTATTCAGATCTGGATTGGTTTCTCTTGCTGCATGGACACTCTAGACATGGCGGTGCAGGAGCGAGAAAAAATAAATGTATTAAGGTAACCATACACGTTGCGATTTTTCGGGGACCGATGCGATATTCGATTTCGACGCCCGATTTTTGCTTCAGTGCTATTTTTAAAAGTCGGTCGGATGCCCGACTTTTCGGCCCCGACTATTCACAGCCCGACCGACCGATCGGCTGGTTGGATTGGGAATCTTTTAAAAGTGGCCGACTTACCGAAAATTACAGGCATCCTCATTCGGGACTTGACCGACTTTTCGGCCGATTTTTCTAAAAACAGCATCGGTCGGACTACATTTGCATGTTAGGAATCCCGAACGATCGGCCTACCCGACCGACCGGATCGGTCGTGAGGGCTAAAATCGCACGAAAAATCGCAATGTGTATGGATACCTTTTAAAGGTATTTATTTTTTATCCTTAGGGGTCTCTGTCCCTGGATTGGATATGGTGAATTATGTGTATATCTGTTTTTTGGTTTTTATTTTAACAGTTTACATGTGCTTTAATATGTGCACCAGGCCCATGTGCAAGTAATTCAGAAAATTGTGTCCAAAAGTGGTACTGAAAATAATAAACCGCTAACCATATAATCAGTTTGCATTTCCTGCCTGCTCTGGCAGTTATCAATGACACCGGGTATGTGAGGACCCGGGACACCCATATAGGGTGCATGCAGAGGGGAACCCACACACCTCCCTTGTATAATCATAATGTTAGGGAGACTGAACCAGTAAGAAGTCCGCCGAATGCCAACACTGTAGCACTGCATGGGGACGGCTGCATCAGGTAAGCAATGCTGAGTGTGGCTCAGGGGTTACCAATTTGGGTCATTAAAATCTACCTCGAGCCACACTCAGGATTATTACTTGTAACCTCCCTAGAGTTGACAAGCCCAGCTTTTTTGAAAAACAAACTCTGGATAAGCTGGGCTCACATGAACCCATCATATCCCTGAAAAGCTGCAGCAATTATCTCTGGGGCCGCAGCATATCTGGGGTTGCGAGACTGCCCTGATTGCATCAATGTGATGCGTGTGTGTGTGTGTGGGGGGGGGTGCTTGTGGGTCCGCACTGTAGTCCTCCATGTCCACATCACAAATTTCAAGCAGTATACACTGCCGCGATCGCCCGTACTGTGCCAAGGGTAGAACGCTAGGGAGGTTGAGGTGGTTGAACAAAAATATTTTAGGCTAAAGAAATGATGGTTACTAAATTATTTATGTGGTATTATTAATGTTCTGCATTTTTTAAATTTGTTTTACCTTTTGCAATTCTTTCTTTTATTGATCAGTGCTAAAGCTAAAATTTAGGCAAATGGACCTTTTCAGTTATCATCAGAACTGGAAATCAATAGAAATCATCTTCCACCTTGCCTTAAGCGCCCCACACACCTTTCAATCCATACAATTTACTTTAAGCTGGCCATACACCTTCAGATTTCTCTGTCAGACTTCCTTCCGATCAGATTTTGTTTTACCAAAACCATGTAATATGAGGACCTTTCTACACCT
>CM070032.1:214079495-214089950 GCA_036250615.1 Ptychadena robeensis
GTGATTGGAAGGTATATATCACTGCTATGTAGTACCGGGTACTCCCTGATAGAATACATACTGATTGGAAGGGTTAGAAAGGTCCTCATTACATGGTTTTGGTAGAACAAAAGTGCATAGTACAGATTTGGATGGTAAGATTGTAAGGTGTATGGGGGGCTTAAGATATTAACCTCACTTTGGAGGACGTTGCTCCAGGTTCTGATCTATACATCAGAAAATAAAGGCAATTTTAGTTTTTTTCTGTCTTTATGTCTATGTTATATTGTGATCCGATTTATTTAGATATTTTTGTCCTTTACCAATGCTAACCCAACTTTGTTCTTATTATTCATCCTAGTCTCTTCATGGTCTAACATGAATAAGGAGTTGCCAGCAAACATCCGGAACCAGGGGTTTGTCGAGGTCCATAACATCGTTGGGGACAGTGATATTCATAATCTTGAGAAATTGAGCCGCAAGAATTCTCAGCCGTTTGCCTTTTCGGATTTCAGCAGCAGCCAGTTTACTGCAGCTATCGAGAGCAACAGCGTGACATCTCTGGACTCCGGTATCCCAACTCTCGAGATTGGCAACCCAGAGCCCTTCCATTGCGTCAGATCCAACTTTGTAAATGGAGTTGCTGGAGATGACAAAGTCTTTCAGAGCTCGAAGAGCATTCCGGGTGGTGGTAGCGGCACTCCGTCTCTAAGGAACTCTGATAGCGACCATGTTATCTGGAAGTCGTCCACCTTTCCCAGATCTGGATATGACACGGCGAAGCTCTACAGCCCGACCTCTCATAACCGGAGCGATGACATTTCTGACTGTAGTGTCTCCAGCCTCAGCACTGACTTTTCCACCACGTTATCTGTGAGCAACGAGGACATTGTGGACTTTTTGGTGACAAGCAACTCGAGTGCAATCGTTAACTTGGAGAATGATGAAACTCATTTCTCAGACGTGACTTTGAACTCCACAAAAGACAGCACTGATTGTAGGGGATTCCCCCAGGAGGCAGGACCGGACAGCAAGATCAAAATATTGGGACCACTAAGTAACTTTTTTAACAGGTAAGTTCACCTTTTATAACCTTAACATTGTGTGTCAGCCCAAAAGTAATATTGCAATCTTGGGAGGAGTCTGATGAAAAGATTTCTATCTTGAAGATTTGTTTTTTTTGTGACATTCTTTATTGTATTTTCCAGAATAGAAAAAACGATTTTAAAGGCAGCTTTCGACTATTAACCTCCTGAACGTTTGCCCTGTTGATGCTGCAAACTCGCATGAGCTAAACTCATAGTCGCCATGTCCATGGGGATGATGATCTTTTCTGGGTCTGCCGAAGAGTTGGGGGTGGGGGGTGTGTTGGATCTCTATAAAAAGTAGGCAGTGCAGTTTTTTTTTTCCAGCAGATTCCCCGGTGTCCTCAATGATTCCGAAAATGTGAAGGGAGAGCGTGCTACATGGTCAAAGCTCAGGAGGTTAATGTCTTCACACACGTGCACATGCACGTGGGGTTTTAAGGCAGCTGACAAGTGTCAGGCACCCTAAACAAGATCTGTGTTCGAAGCCTAAAGGTGGACATACACTGTAAAGGTCCCCATACGGTCAATACCCGTTCAATCGATGACCCACTCAGGCACAGTGTGGTAACGTCACCATGCTGTGCTCGCGTGTTAATCAATTAAACAGGAATCTATGTGCACCACTTTGCAATAGATTCCCTTTTGATGCTTTGGATGGGGAACCCCAGTCCTCATCCAAAGCGATGTAGATTGCGTGTCCCCACTCAACTGATTGCGCACAGCCGTGATTGGACCTGCAATCAGAATCACGGGTCTCTGTGTTCTGGTGGCTGGTGCTGACGATTTTTTTTCTGATTGCGCCCAAAGATCTCGATGCGATTTTTTTCTTATCTCGTGTAGGATCGAAAAATTGTGTTCATTTATTCTCTGATTTTTTTTAATGATGAGGGCTATTTTTTTTTATTAAATCAAGGATGAAGAGTGCCTGGGCGTGCGATTGCCAACCAGCAATTACACATGTGATTAAAAATCGCAAGTGTGGGCTGATTAATCGCCTATGTGGGAGCACAGCCTAACCCACCGGTTTCCAAAAATGTCCACTTTTCCAGTGCACGATGGTGACCACTCGACTGGTGGTCCATCCTCCAGTGTTGTGGATCCCATGGGTGCTGGATTTACCATCAGTACGCTTGGTTATAGTCCACTTGTATAGAGAAAAAGCTTCAGTACTCACATGAATATAAATATGCGATAGTTCCTTTTTCTCGTTAACACAAATTTCACACACGAAACAAGAAAAGACCTCACCAGGCTGCTCCCCTCCGAAGCTTTTTACACAATAATTGGCATACTTGTAGAATGATTAGATGAAACGCGTCCACTTATAAAGGGAGAAGTCTTCAAACATGTATCTAGGCTCAGAGTGCAGCGTTGTATAACTCTGAATGTCACAAAATGCTTGATGTTTCTTTTATCTATGTGCAATGACATTGTAGTTATGTGTGGACACCGGTAAAATCCTTCCTGCACCCTAAGGACCTCGCACATTAGAAGAGCTGGTGCTGTGCAGTACCATTCATTCTATATGACTTCCTATAGGTTCTTCTCAGTACATTTGCAGTGTGCTTCATGAATGTTGGTCTGATGTGGTGCTCTGGGCATCTCATTCACTTGGTTAGGCTGTTTGAATGAAATACTGTGCGTTTAACCCCCGAGAGGACCATGCTGGTGTGAATGGGTCTTAAGGCCCCCATACACGTGTCGGATTCGCACCGGATTCCGGCACGATCGTTTCCGGGCGCGTGCATGCCAAACGATCGTGCCGGAATCGCATGCAGCCCACCTGGTCCGATCGTTCGCGTCTGATTGATCAGGGGCTCAGAATCGGATCCGACGGAGAACCAACATGTTGGTCTTTCTCATGCGATTCTTCCCAGATCAGGGGGAGTTGCCATTTGTGAGGTGGACAATCGGACACGGAATCGTCCCGGAATCCGTTGGACAAGGTGGTATGCTGCGATGGATACTCTTAATTGGCCGATTGATCACACCTGCGATTCCCGGCAGAATCGCCAGAATCGATCGGATGATGAATCGATTGGACATGGAATCCAACACGTGTATGGCTAGCTTAACAGGCCAAACCCACCTGATCTGTACGTGGTTCTGATACTTGCCACTTTCCTTGTACTGCTTTTATTATTGAGTTGAGGTAATGCAATCACTGCTGTACCCAGTCAGCCAGCCATTCATGACATAATCTGATGCCCAGGAAATGCTTGTTATAAACCTTATCTATGGTATTGCTACCTCATTGTGTGACGGGCGGGTGTGTGACCCAACCCTACGGCTCCTGAACGCCACGGGAACATGACAAACGCGCAAAATATAAAGTTGGATGAATTGAAAACGATTTACTCCTAGCGGCTCATCCTTACAGATCTTCAATGCTGGGTGCCAATGCGAATACAACTTGAAATTGTATTCAATCTGTTTGGTCAGTTTTGATTGTGTATATACACTGTAATATAAAGGATTTTATTAATTCTGAAGCTCACATACATGGCATGATTAAAAATAAGTGAATGTGACATTCACCAAACATTGGTGGTAAAATAATTGGTGAGGTTTAGTTTAGAACACTTGGCACAGGTAAAGCATTGCAGATGAAATCATCCTTCTGTATAATGTATATACCGTGCAGGGACCTGCCACATGGTACATACTGGTTATTCGAGTCTATAATTGCCGGGATACGTGTGTCTCCAGGCACATCATCATCACTGCAGCAACCAGGGTGGTGGGGCTTCACGCCTTACATACACCTGAGTACAAGGGCCCTTAGAGGGTTATCCGCATAGAACTTGCCTTTTATATAGACTGTGTGATAGCTGGCTTGCTGATCTGATGACCTGTGAATATAATCTTTCTGTATCTAGACTCTGACTACACTCCAGTCCTCAGGTTTTATGTTTTACAAACTGATGGATATAGATCTAAGTTGTGTTGGTCATACAGGTTTAATATATACTACGCCTATTCGATTGTAAGCCCGACCGAGTCCTCTACTCCTCCTGTGTCATATCCTGTATCTGTATGTACTACCCTATGTTGTATCTCCACTCTAATGTATTGTACAGCGCTGCATAATATAAATTAATGATAATATTAAGAATAAAATGCCTCCCCGGGCTTTCCCCTGTGGTCCTTGCTGGGGTACATCATGCCAAACCCACTGCATTCACAAGGCCCCGCAGGGCACTGTTGGTCCATCGGTAGTATGCAGACGCACGGCAGTCATGTAACCTGTCCATTGATAAATGATGGGTGTCTCATGTGATGTAAAGAAAACGTTCCCCAATGTTAGGCTAGGGCTCCACTAGCGTGAACGCAGGGATTCCAGCACATTGAACAAGCCAGCCATTCATGGCAATGGAGAGAAAAATGAGGGCTTGTGCTCCTTGGATGCGCATCAAAGCGCATAGTGGAGCCCTAGCCTTAAACTGACCCAAAGAGCACCCAATAGCAAGTGTAGACCCAGCCTTACATGGAACCCAGATCACCCTGGCAGACTATAGAACTGCAAACTATATTTGAGAGAACGCTTACTAGAGGCTCCTCAACTGGCATTTTCTGATCGGACCCATGATGTATGTCAAGTGCCTAAATATACAGGGTGCCATGGGCATCACAATCCCTTTACATCTAAACTGGATATTTGGCTTAATAATATAATAGTAAACTTTTTGTTTTAGCTAACAATTGTAAAAAGGAAATGTGTGTGAATGATCACTCAAAGTCGTAGTCAGCAGTATCACATGTAAATCATAAGCAGCATTTGAGAAATCTGTAATCGAGACAAGTACAATTTTTACAATCGTTGTCCAGTTATCCATATGGACCTAACCTTGCTTTTCTAAACTATATTTTATGTATATGCCCCATCAGTGTGTGTGTATGTATTGTGTGTGTGTGTGTGTGTGTGTGTGTGTATGTATATATAAATTGATGTTTGCTTTCTGTCACCTCAGGCTTCATCCCCCAGGTAATAATCTATCATTTCCCAAAACAGTCCTTTATTCTCAGGGCTTCCCTGCGTTCTTTGTTCAGTAGAAGAACACTGTACTAGCTGCTTCCCATAAAGCTGAGTGACGGCTTTGTGTGTCTTTGTTGTGTGATCCACCTGAGGAGCTCGGACTGTATTCTCTGGTCACAGCTGACGAGTAACACAAAGTCACTGTCTGGGGTTGAGTCATGGAGGTTTCTTCCCTTTGTAATAAATATAATGAAATGTTTCAGGAAGTTGGGCTCATGTCATGCAGCGCACAATGACATCTATTGCTGTACTCGGAAATGTGTAATACTATTGTAACTGACATCACTGGAGTCATGAAAAGCTCATATATCGGTTCAGATCCAACATATGTTGTAGTTCTTGATGGAGGGGTGCGATCTAAAGTGACCTGACCTCATACAAAGTGTTTCTGAAGTTTTCACAGTACTGATTGGGGGGTCTAGAACTTTGTGGTATCGGAGAGTGCTCATATACCACATTGTTCTGGATCAGATCCATCCCTGCCGAGCCTCAATAGATACCAGACCAAGGGCCTACATGAGCACCTAGGCATTACTAAAGTTTAATTCGCGCGCTTCAACCCTGTTTTCTTAAACCTGAAATGTATTTCTCATGGTGGACTTGTGGCTTTACCACTGGCTGCAGATGCTGCAAGCTCACAGGGTCCATTATTACCTAAAGACATAAGCAAGATGTAGTCTTCACTTGCATCAGGGAAGATTTAGCGCAGCAGTCCTCAACCTGTGGGCCGGGACCCCCCAGGGGATGCCGCTTTCACTGAAAGTGGCAGAGTGGCTGTTAACAAGTGGGGTGGGAAGTTAGGAGAGTAACCCCCCCCCCCCCCCCCCCCCCCCCCCCCCCCCCCACCTCCTAACCTGCTCTTCTTCATCTCGGAGTTTCACTTCTGGTATTTGGAATATGGAAGTGACATGCCACACTTACACTTCCATGTTCCAAATACAAGAAGTAATACTTTGCAACCTCACAAACAGAAGGAAAGAGAAAAAAAACAGGCTATACAAAAAGCCAAAAAGGAGGGGGAAAATAAATATAGGGGGCGGGAGGTATAATCAAATCCACAATTCAAAGAAAATCAAATGGACAATCGAATCGTAAAATAACCTGTGTACGTCTAGCTTAAATGTGGTGAGAGAGAGAGTTCCAGAGAGTAGGAGCAGCCCTAGAGAAGTTATGAATCTGGGCATGTGATAAATGTTCTGATCCATTCATCCAGTAAGGTGTTGTTTTCTTCTCCTGACATTCATTACCCGGTTTCCCTGAAAATAAGGCATCCTTACATTTATGCCTCACGCTGAAATAAAAGGCATCCCCCTGAAAATAAGGCACCCCGAAGATAGGTTACTGTAACTCTGGACAGAGGGGGCAATCAAAATGACACAGGAGGATCACAAGGGGTTAATAAAGTGGTAATCCCCCCTCTAAGTCTCCTGTGCCATTTTGATCCCCACCCTGTGTTATTTTTAAGTGACCCCCCCCCCACTCTGATACCCCAGTGCCGTATTCTTCTTCATGAAAAATAAGACATCCCCTGAAAATAAGACATAGGGCATCTTTGGGAGCAAAAATCAATATAAGACACTGTCTTATTTTCGGGGAAACACGGTATGTAAATGACAGCTGGCGGCTATTGACTGTTGTTCTCAGATCCATTTTGTAGGCATAATGGCAAATGTGTGCAATGTGATACCTCCGTGTCCTGCTCTTCCTACACTCGCATGTTGAGGACGTCCTGCCCCCCCCCCCCAGGTGTCCCCCCACAGCTGACCTTCCCCTCTCATCCAGACACACATGTAAATTATAGACGTGTAGAACCTGATCTGTGACATGTATCCCGGCCGCCTGCGCAGAGCATTGTTCTCCGGCACTGAACACATAAACAATTCATTATTTGGCTGCTGCTCCCGTTGTCTTTTTTTAGCCGCGTCTCTTTCCATCCCTGCTATCTGCCCGGATCTGCTGCGAGATGCGCGGCCTGTAATTCTGGAAAAGTAGAATGGGTCTACGCTGAACGCACCGCTCTTATTGAAGCGCTGTGAATATCAATGAAACGCTGAATCACACCTATATGTTTGTTTAGTTTTCTGTGGAGAATATCTGTAAAGCGGTGGATGTGTAGACTATGGGCTTGTGCCCACAGGCAAACTTTGCCGCGCGGTTCTTAGCCACGGGCAGCTGCCTCCATTGTTTTCAATGGTACTGCCCCCACTGTGTGGCTGGTCATGGCGGTGGCCGTGATTTGAAACTCTGGCACCTGCGTTTTGGCCGCTAGCAGCTCCATTGACATGTAGTTAGCCACTAGCGGCGGCCGCGACCACTTGTGTTAGCGTCTGGTGGGACCGTGGCGCTTTGTCTGTGGGGACAAGCCCTATGACATGCCTATGTGTGCACAGATGCTTTGAATGGGTAGTGCCCCCCACCACGTTTTTTTTTATTCTACCGGCAGGGACAAGATCATAGTGCATATCTAGTCTTAAGCGGACCGCCTGCTTTTATCCCTGGGGGGATTTCGCACCTGAAATGCGGAAAATAGGGCAGAATGCAAACCCCCCCCCCCCCCCCAAAATCTGTAATGTGTAAAGCTGGGCACACACAGGTCCATACCCGTTTAATCAGGCGCATTCGCTGAATTGATATGCCCCACTTTGCACATTGATTCCCGTTAGATACTTGGGATAGAAACACTGGTCCCCATCCAAAGAAATGGATATCGACCGGGATTTACTGACATTTCCGTTCCCTGTTAAAACTTACCAATCAACCCATGTTCGATTTGCTATCAATGCGCGTGACGATGGATCGTTAGTTGATCGAACGGTAAATCGATCCATGTGTGGGGGGGCTTAAATCCTGAATGTATCTGGTCGCTCCTCCTGTATGTGATGATGCAGCACTACAGCAGAGAGAAAATCTGACATTTGAGCAGTGACAGCCTGGAAAATACTAAATCAGACTCTGTATATAAAAATACTCCTATTATGAAGCTGACAGAGCTACCCTGTTTCCCCGAAAATAAGGAACCACCGAAGATACAGTACTGAGTACTGTAACTCTGACACGGGAGGATCAGCAAACGCAAACCATCGACTGCAATTTCCCAACATCACTGCTCCATTTTGATCACTTTTGGGCGATTGAAAATATATTCCCTTTTTTTCCCCCCAAAATGATCATGGACATTATACTACAAAATACAGAAGTTTTACAAGTTGACGCTGATCATTCTAATGAGGAAGTTGTGTACAATGAGTCCTGACCGTTGTCCGTTGCTCTGGAATGGGAAGTGCGGTTATAGATCGGTGATGGGGCAACAGAGAAGCAATAAATACCGGGCAGGGTTGTAACTCTTCCCACGCAATTCCCTTCAAGTCAGACTGGAGTTACAGAATCCACCGCAGTGTGGGGGCGCTTGTAACCATCCCCATGTAAAGCCTATGGGTGAAATAAAGTGGGCGAGGAACATGACCTGAAGCTTTGGCTATTCAGTGCCCGGTTGCTGGAAATGTGGCATTTCCAGACACCCTCAGTGTACCAAATGCACGTTTCAGGATCCACGCCTTTATAACTTCATATTTGGAGTTCAAGTGATCTCTTATCTGTATGGCCACTTTAACTGAAGTCATTGGAGAAGACAGCTTTCGGGACGCGTCATCCCTTCTCCAGGCTAAGCCTCCTGGGCATTATGCCCAAAGCCAGTACGGGCCCAGTTTGATCTTGGATCAAACTGCGCCCTTGCCGGGATCAGGCGCATTCGCCGGCTCGTTTCTGCAAAGCTGCAGGCTCATTGAGCTTTTCCGGCCCCGAGTCTTCAGCGTGTGTGTTGGTTGTATACTTTCCCCACACCTGGTGCTCTCTCTCTCTTTCACTTTTGCTCAGACTCTTCCATTTCTCACCTGTACACTATGTCCTTTGTTTGGCTTGTTATGATCTATATATAGATATTACCATTATGTTAAAGTTCACCTGCCCTGTGATTACAATAGATGGGACCTTTTGGCGCAGAAAGTGACGTCCTAGGAACCTGTGTTATATGTGTCACATGTAATGTCAGAGTGTGTGTGTGTGTGTGTGTGTGTGTACATTTTGGCTCACCCCTCTTTGTGTGTTATGTTTGTACAGTTGATAAGAAGAAGACATGCAGCAGTCAGGTGCCTGTGTGTTCCATTCTATAGTTCTTTATTGTCTATAAAGGTGAAACCATTACTGTATTCTATTGCAATAACTTTTTTTTAAATAACAGTAGACGGTCATATACACACGTCATCCATGCTCAATATGCTCGACATGTAAAAGGGGGAAAACATTTATATTACCATTCGCTATAAGAATTAAACCTGTTGGCACTACAGAATCGAGGAATTTGTAATACCTTCCTAATAATTTCCTAATAATCTCCCACTGGCTGTTGAAGTCAACAGAATGAGAGCCTCTTAAGCTGGCCATACACCTTCAGATCTTTCTGTCAGATATCCTTTAGATCTACCAACAACTATGTAGTGTCGGGTCCTCTGCGATCGAACACAGGTAGACTTGATGGTTTAGAAAGTCCCTCATATTACATGGGTTTGGTAAAACAAAAGGAGATCTAAAGGAAATCTGACAGAGAAATCTAAAGGTGTATGGCCAGCTTTAGACCAGTGGTTCCCAAACTGCCAGGCGTGTTGGTATTTCAGGAGGGGGTGGGTGCATGAAATTATTATCATCATTTATTTATATAGCGCCAACATATTACGCAGCGCTGTACAATACATTAGAGTGGAGATACAACACAATATAACACACAGGTACAGGTATGACCCAGGAGGAGTAGAGGACCCTGCCCGATCAGGCCTACAATCTACTAGGTTGGGGAACTTCGTATACAATAGGTGAGGGGATGGGGCTTAAAATCTCTTAAAAGAATGTAATGTCTGTGTTTGTCTCAATGTAGATGACATTATCACACATGCAGCTTCAGGACTTCTCTAGGTGCGCTCCTACTCTCTGGAACTCTCTCCCTCGCCCCATTAGACTTGCTCCTACATTTGGCACTTTTAAAAAATCCCTGAAAACACACCTCTTCATTCTCCCCTACCCATCTTCCCATTCCTAACATCACCACCCTGCCAGTCCCAACTCCCCACCTACTCTACTAGTCAGGTCCATAAATATTGGGACGTTGACCCAATTCTAAAATTTTGGGCTCTATACACCACTGCAATGGATTTGGAATGAAGACTGTCATCTTTATTTGAGGGCATTTACATCCAAATCCGATGAACGGTGTAGGAATTACAACAGTTTGCATATGTGCCGCCCACTTGTTAACCTCCCTAGCGGTTGTGACGAGTCCAGCTCGTCCAGTGCTGACATGCT
>CM070032.1:214129251-214148990 GCA_036250615.1 Ptychadena robeensis
GGGGGGGGGGCGGCTTGATAATGTTCCGACATGGAAAAGGGGGGCCCTGCAAGGAAAGTTCATGTAAATATTTTATATTTGAATATCATTCACTTACCAGCTTTGCCATTTCTCAGGCTAGGTTTGCTGGTTAAGCTTGGCACTGTGTCTTCTGGTTTAGAGAAAGCCTCAACTGGAAGTGTATAGAACAAGGGTGGGCAAACAATTTGACTTGTGGGCCACATTGGCTTCTTAAATTTGATAAAAGGTCCATAAACCTGTAATGGGCGACCCACCATAGGTGTGCCAATTCCATGCTTCGCCGGTATCACTTACGATGGTGGTGATGTGCAATGAGCAGAGATAATTCATAGAAACATGAGGATTTGTACAACGTGTCATGATCACACCACGGGATCATCGTCCCCAAGGCAACATTTGGTCATCTCTAGGTATTATGTGCACTCATTGCAGAGAACAGGCAGAGGGGAGCCTCCTTTTACAAGGTGACAATGGGCTAGAAAAGTAAGCTAACAGGCCAGATCTGGTCCCTGGGCCTTAGTTTTCCTACCCCTGGTAGCCATTATTGTAGCTTGTCTCCTGAATCTGGCATTTTAATTTGGGTGGAGGGAGTAGAACAAAGCTTTGCCTCCTGGGATATTGGCCTTTTAGCCCATTGGTAGGAATATGAGAGTCTCTCCCTTCTCCTTTCCGAAGGCTTCCTGGGCAAGGTGTTCACTGTAACTTTTTTGTCTTTGTGTTGAGTATTATGCCACATGATGTTGAGGGGGAAAGTTGCGATTAAGCAGATTTATGGGACAACAAGCAGTGGATGATAAAGTTTTGAACTGCATATTAGTTTTAGGTATAAGTATCTGCGCCCCTATATAGATATAAAGCCAAAATAAAGTGTCCAGTCCTCCAGGCTGCAATATGGAGGAGCAAGACACCAATGTGGATCTGAATGGGTTGATGATCCACACCTCCAAATCACCCGATTCAGATGTGGCTGGCTCCGGGAGCATGGGAAGTCTGTGATGTGATGTCTAACTTCCCATGTTCCCTTGCACCACCACAGTGGGACATTACTGGAAGGTGGAGCGTTGCTGAATTTTTTACCCGGTAAGTACTTCTTTTTTGCGCTTGACCTCTGATCTGCCCTGTTATCGCATCCTCTGGTGGTGATAATAGAAGGCAGGATCAGAGGTGGTAGGTCCGCTTTAATGACATCCTATGTATGGCTTTCTGTCCAGGTAAGGATATCATTAAGGGGTATCGCTCTATATGCTCATTCATATTGTGACAGATGTCTCCTCCTTGCTCTGTATGAAGAGGTTTGTGCCAAAATGTGCTCCATATCCTCCAGATTTCTCATTTATAATGAGCTGGTCACAGAGGAATTCTGTTCTTCCCATGGCATTGAACAAATGCTCTTTCATCTCCGCTTTATGACATCTGCCTTTTTCTAGGTTTCCTCTAGTCGGGTTACACCAGCTTGGAGAGTACTGTTGCATGTGTGCTGCATTTTTAATGGTCCTTTGTGTTTCCAGAATTTAAAGAGGCACAGAGGAGGAAGAAACAACTGCAAGAGCGATGCAAGCTGGAAGAGAGTATTGGGAATGCCGCTTTGACGTGGAACACAGAGATTCTACCCAACTGGGAAACCATGTGAGAAAAATGGCACTTTCAAGGGTTGGAGGGTTTGGCAAGATAAAAATGTTTTGGGGGGGGGGGCTAGGTTTATCCTATTAAGGCATTTTAGAAGCCTTACTAGACTAGACTTCAGCTGATCTTTATATAAGGCTGTACAGTCTATTTTATAAATATAACGTCATTTCTTCATCATGACATTCAGTAGGCCTGAAATTTCTGCTTTATTCTGCCATTTTGTTAACTCTTAAAGTAGCCACACATGGCTCGGTTTTGCGTTCGATTCCTGAACGATTGCTTGCTGTGGAATCGAAAGCTGCCCACCTGGATCCAACATGTTGGTAAAACCCTGTTCGACCGAGGCTCCCCATCCAAAGATTTGGCCAGGGATCGATTTCCCTAGGTGATGCGCATCGAGTCCCCGAACAATCGCTGTGCGATTGTTCGTCAATTCTTGTGTCACCTGCTGCAATCTCACAGAATGATCGCTGGGAATCGTGCTGTGTGTGGCTGGCTTTAGTCATGTGACACAGTTTATGGTATAGTATTCCCCTGTACTCCTGTACGGGTAGGTAGTAGAACAGCCTCTGGTTGTTTTATTAGGGTACTTAAGAGACATACTAATGCAGGCCATACACAGCTTGATTCCCCAGCAATCGCTATGGGATAGACCACAGCGGGGTGGCGCAAGAATTGCCAAATGATTGTTCAGGGAGTCGATGAGCACCACCTGGGGGAATCATTCTCTGGCTAATACTTTGGATGAGGTCTCTCGGTCCCCATCTAAAGTAGTGGCGATCGAACAGGGATTTACCAACGTGTGGGATCCCTGTCCGTTGCACATTTCTTTTAAGCGATATCGAATGCTCAAGGTGGGCAATTTTCTATTTCCAAACAGTCCATGGCTGCTCACGCGCACAGCGATCATTCAGGAATCTAACGCAAAATCAAGCCTCATATGGCTACCTTAAAGAGTTACTGAACAAAATTTGTTATTGCTCTCTTCAGCAGGTCTTATTAGATCTAGGGATGTTCCCCCATCTCAAGAAGCAGATTAAACCACTTTGTTCAGTCATGTTCATCTGCTTTGCAGAATGTAAACAAACCCATGTGACCTGTAAAATGTGTAGTGTAAAGGAAGTAATACTGTCATTATTTAGAAGGGTATACTTCCTTCAGTTGTATACATATAAACTGAAGATACCAGTTTCTCATTATGCAGACAGAAGGGAAATGTTATTAGATATTAGATTGTAAGCCTGATCAGGCTGGGTCCTCTTCTCCCTCTATGTCATAACCTGTACCTGTGTTGCATCTCAACTCTAATTTAATACACAGCACTGTGTAATATGTTGGCGCTATATAAATAAATGATAATAATGTGCGGAAACCACCATTCACTCCTCCAGGTGCTCTAGTCGGAAAGTTCGGGAAATGTGGTGGCAGGGAATACCCCCCAGCGTGAGAGGGAAAGTGTGGAGTCTGGCAATAGGAAATGAGTTAAACATCACACACGGTAAGTTTCATTTCTTTCGTTTTTTTTTCTTTTTATTCTTTTGAGTTTTTGAATGCCTGTTAAAAAAGAAAAAAAAAAAAAACTTTAGAGAATGTTGAGGCACTTACTGCTGAATGTGTTGTGCTTGTTCTGTGGCAGTAGACTAGAAAAAGCATACTTAACCTAATCTGCAAATCAACAAAAAACTGGTTGGTCAAGGTCCCTATATATATATTATTACTTATAATTATTTTTAACTTTAATTTTAGGGGCAAGTACACATTTTTAAGGGTGAAAATCTTGAGAGAATAGTGGCGGACCCATCGTCATATGGAAGTTTTTTATTGCAGCTGACAGTCAGAATATTACTGTGTACGGTGCAAATGAAACAAAAAAAAATTAAGGGTAGTATATAAGTGTACAGCATTGCTACAATTACCCTCAGCAATAGTCTTTGTGATCCTGTATAGTGTTGCAGAACCTTGTAAACAATAGTGACCTATTCCTTGTTAAATCAGTTTTTATTAGAGTTTTCACAATACCAGGCAAAAATACAAAAATCAACACAGTAAAAAAAAAAGTAAGACACAGAAGATATGAATCGGTTCCACAAGACACTCCCATTGGCAAAATGTAATATCAATAAAAGAAGAAAAGAAAGACAAAGTCCTAGCCCTCAAAAGTTCTGCTTAACCCTGCCAGTCAACAGATGTCATATATGGGTAGAAGGGCCGTTACCTACCCAAACCTAGCCCCACATAAAAGCCCCATATTCTACTGATTCAGAGTAGTGGTCCCACCCTCGCCAGATGCCATGAAACTTGGGTTCTTTCCCTCGCAGCCTATAGGTCAATTAACAATAGTGACATATTCCTGTGTATTTTTCAGAACTATACGACATTTGCTTATCCCGGGCCAAAGACCGATGGAAATCCCTGAGTATGGGCGGCTCCGAGGTGGAGAATGAAGGTAATTTATATTTTGTGTTCCATTATTGTCATTTATGATTTGGTCTTCACATATGCCTTATGCTCACCTTATGCAGGATCTGTTTTATGTAAAGAGAATATTTTTTTCTATTTGTTACATTACATTGATATAGAGGTTTAACCCTTTGCTGCTTTTTTAATTACAATTTTTATAGACTCAGGGTTGTCTGCAGCTGACCGGGAAGCCAGCTTGGAGCTCATAAAACTGGATATTTCACGGACATTCCCAAATCTGTGTATATTCCAAAAGGTACAGTGCTTGTTAAAATGTTCTCATATCAGATAGTTTTCTTTTGCATTGTAAAGCTTCTATAATTTTTAGCAGTTCTTAAAGGACAAGTTTTGAGATTGTAGAAAAACCAACACACCTTCAGATCCCCCATTACCTACTGTAATGGCCTGTTATCAACCTCCTGTGCATCCCACATTCCTTGTAAAAATGTATAGCTAGGTTAGCTTCTGACAGAATAATGCATATATGGAATATTAGCAGACAATAGTTTTTTTGCCGCAATGAGATAAACAAGTACCAAGACACACCCCAGAGAATGAAAAGAATATTGAAAAACAAATATAGACAGAGATTCAGCTATTCATTTATACAGTGAATATCCAGAATGTTTCAGCAATCTAGGCAGGTCTGGTCCATGCAGTATTTATTCTATATCCCTAGAGCCATACCAAAAGGCCAGTGCCTGGAGACAAGGCTTTGTTCCAGCAGAGTGTTCAGGGCTGAAACTTTACCATGTATCTATACCAGGGCTGGGCAAACCTGGGACCGGATCCAGCCCGGTGAGCTTTCTTTTCCAGCCTTTTGTCACCTTGTTGACCTTGCTCCCCTCGGCTTGTTCTCTGCAATGAGGGCACTAGAGGCGTCCAATTGTTGCATTGGCGATGATGCAGTGACGTGATCATGACACTGGGTGCATCCTCATTGTCAGATCATGGTGACAACAGTTTGCCTCTAGGCTCATAGCAGTGAATGAGCATGTTCTTTTAAGTGCAGGAAATGTAAAAAAATAACTGTTACACAGTCTATTACACATCACCACCTCATTATGCCGGTGATGCATGGAATTTTCACACCTATACCAGGCAGCCATTACAGGTCCGGCCTTTTTATCAAACTTAAGAAGCCAATGTGGCCCACGTGTCAAAAAGTTTGCCCACCCCTGGTATATATAGATTAACAGTTCCAGTGTTTACTGTGTGTTTTATGTTTTGTTTGTGTTGTTGCAGGGGGGCCCTTACCATGACATGCTGCACAGTATTTTAGGAGCCTACACTTGTTACAGACCAGATGTTGGTTATGTAAGTATTCTGTACTCGGATACATAATGTCGTTATGACAAACATTATTTGTGTGCAGTGTGTGAGGACGCAATCGGCAGTGTCCACTGTATACGCTGCAGTTTGTGTATGGAAGCAGCTGATTGGTATAGTGATGGAGTTTCTGTTCCCTGTGTTCCAGGTACAGGGCATGTCCTTTATAGCTGCTGTTCTCATCCTGAACCTAGATACTGCTGATGCCTTTATCGCTTTCTCAAACCTCTTAAATAAACCCTGTCAAATGGCATTTTTCCGAGTGGACCATGGCCTTGTAAGTATGCTGCAATCTTATGGGTCACAATTGTTTGGCACTTTAGCTAATAAAAAAAACAATTCTTCTGTATTATTTGTATTTTCATTGTAAACCAAAAAAAGTGTATTTTATGGAAATTATTATTTAACCAGTAAAAACATTTTTATTATAAATAAAACATTTTATTTAACCTCCCTAGCAGTTCAGAAGAACCCAGTTTGTTTGGGTTCGCCCCAACCGCTAGGTCAGTGGGCATCTGGTGCACCAGATACACAGACAGAAAGCTGCAGTGGGTGTCTAAATCACTGCAGCATTTCCAGGGTTTCATGTTAAGTGAGGAGGCGTCGCTTTGCCCCTCACACACCGCCGGCGTCTAATTGACACTGTCGGTGTGTATTGAGCCAGGAGGAGAGCGGGTATTGTCCGGGAAAACGTTGAAAAGCCCTTAACAGCTAGGAGGTTAATGGATTACCGTTTTCCCACCTTTGGTTAGGCTTAGGGCTGTGTCATTAATATATGCAAAGCACATACATAATCAAGTGTTCATTAAAGGTAGGCATACACAGGCCAATACCTTTTCAGTCATGGAACCCTCGAGAGCAGCATGCTGATGTCACCACGCTGCGCTCAAGTGTTAGTTGATTGAATGCCAAATCATTGCGCAACACTTTGTGCAATCGATTCATATTCAATACTTGTAATGGCAATCGAACAGGGATTTAGCAACATGTTGGTTCCCTGTTCGATCAAGCATAAATAATCCCGCTCAAAGAAAGAGTGGCCGCAATCGATACCCAACCAATGGATCACCACGAACGTGCATGGTGATCGATTGTTCAGGAATCGATTGAAATCAGCCCTTGTATGCCCACCTTAAGGGTAAAAAAAATATTGTTCAGCAGCATGCTGTCTGGAGAAGCTGTTGATAAACATGAATTATACCATCGCACTACATAAAGTTCTGTATGATGCAGTAACATGATTGTTAAAATGCATAAAATGGGCTCTTGCACCCTGTTCTAAATTAAAATTATTATGCAAATTATATTTGATAGTTTTCTTAAATAGCCAGTGCTGGTGGCAGTTGCCATATTTGGAGAACAAGTCTCCTAATGATGATGGTATTTTTTCCCAAAATTAAAAACGTAAAAAATTTAAATGCATTACTCCAAATGATTACGCACTACAGAGTGTTTTGTAGATTTGTTGAATTTGCAGGATTAGGAGGTCATATTTACTCAAATCAAAAGCTATTTCCAAAAACATCTGAACAGGTCAAGTTTGATATTAACATGGGACACCTTATTGGATAGCAGCAATAATTTGGAATGTGGTGCAATGTCAGAAGATAGAGATGCTACGTGGGCAAAGTCTGTTAATTTATATGCAGAAATGAGATTTTAAGATATCAGTGAGAAGTGAGGAATTGACTCTCTTGTCTTGAACATTGTGTGTGGTAACAGCTAAGAATTATTAGTCTATATTATGGATATCATTTACGTAAAGTAATAGTACAGTTTTGTTAAGCATACCCTTTCACTCTTTGTTCTTCAGATGTTGACTTACTTTGCGGCATTTGAAGTATTTTTTGAAGAAAATTTGCCTAGGTTATTTGCGCACTTCAAGAAAAACAATCTTACACCAGATATCTACCTAATAGACTGGTAAGTATATTAACAGTCTCCTTTTCTATTTTACATATATATAGAGAGTGTTAGGGTAATAAGTATATACTGTATTTTTCTCTTCGCTGTGTAGGATGCACCCTATACAGCTGAGCGTTTCATCCAGGTAAAAATACTGGGAAACTGCAGCTCTGACTGGCTGAGCTGCAGTCAAAGGAGGCAGGAAAGCTGTCAGTGGCTTCCCTGCCTCCTGGTCCTGCTCTGCAGAGCTTTATGTGAGCAGATTGAGGCAGTCGCTTACATATAGACATCTGTAGCAGTCTCTCTACCTAGTACTTTGCCCCTTCTTAGTATATGAGTATAGCAGCACAAATAAATGAGCTCTGCTGTGTGGCAATTATTTCATCTGATTTTATAAGTGGAGGTACCCAAATTTACCCCCCAAAAATGGAAAAACGAAATGAATTAAGTATAAGCCTCGGCTGAGATATGCATCAGGTAAGGCACAGAAGCACACAGTAAGACTAGGGCTTCACTACGATTTGCCATAGCGCAGCAGAATAATAGTGGCCCCATCTTCTGTAAGTATGTAACCCCAATATGATGTGTCCTCTGAGCTACGAAGGTTTTTTGGCCATCCGGCAGCTGAAAACCAGGTGTTTCCAGACGCCCATGTAAATGCAGCCTAATGCTAGCCATACACAGCCAGAGCCGGAGCGATATCGTCCTCCGATATCGCTCCGGGAGGCTAACGTGATGACGTCATCACGTTAGCCTCGCATTGCATTCTGGGGCCCCACAATCGGCCAGGCACCCTTTGTGTGCCGGCCATAAGCAGCGATGGAGACGCTCGTCTTCATTGCTGCTTATGGCCATCGGCTTCCATTGGCTTCGGCCGGCCAGAGATTTTCCAACATGTCGGATCTCTGGCCAGCCGAGAAGTGGGGCGACAGGGATCTGTCGCCCCATGTGGGGACATGCCGATAAACGGCCGGATTTTAACCTGACCGACGGCGAGAGCGCGCACGCCCGTCGGCCAGATTAAAATCCGGCCGTTTATCGGCATGTGTATGGCCGGCATAAGTGATATGTTATTTGAAAACAAAGACAATGCATGGCTTTCCTGTTATCCATATCATTTGATTTATAGAGTTGATATCATTTGATTTATAGAGTAGATATCATTTGATTTATAGAGTAGATATCATTTGATTTATAGAGTAGATATCATTTGATTTATAGAGTAGATATCATTTGATTTATAGAGTAGAGCTGACCATACAGGGTTCAACATTTCCATTTGATTGACTTAAAATGATCGATTTTTCAGTCGAGCGAACAGAAATTAATTCCTGCCCACCTGGTGCGATCAAATCGATTGAAAAACAATTGGACATGCTGGTAAATTTTAGTCAATCCTACAAGTACCTGATTGGTGTTCTAGGTATTAAGATTTTCAATCGTACTATGGAGCACATGCGAACAAATAGCTGACACTGTGTGGTAGTACAATTGATAGATGTTTGGCAATCGATCAACATTCAAGTCACGTAAGGTTTGATCGAGCAAAAGTTGATGTGTGTATGGTTAGCTTAAGAGCGCATAGTGTTAGGAATGGCATGCATTGTTAAGGGCGTGGAATTGATATATTTTATATTTCGGTCTGTGTATATCTGTCCGTTATTGAATAAACGCTCAGCAATCTTTAGGGAAACTTCGATCTAGATAGTTTGCTCATTTGTGACCACATAGCTGCTATATAAACTGAAGTCCGTGTGAACGAGGCCTTATATAACCTATAGTTCTCTGTGCATGTCGGGGAATTCAGTTTCGTGTTTTGAATGTTCATATTTCCCACATACAGCGTTGTCAGTTTGTTTTGTTAGTGCTCTTGGTCTAAACCAGCATGGAAGTTCAAGGCTATGTAACCTCTCCCCCTCTGTCCTGATGAAGAGATCCTCAAACTGATACAAAGAGTAATGGAGAAGGAAATGGTTATGAATAATGGAAATGCAATTGTTCAACAATGGAGCAGGACTGCCCCCTGCTGGCTAGTCTGAGCATTGCATTTGATCAGCAGTGATGACAGACCGCCTACAGCACAGCTCATACTAAAACTAAAAATGTAATGAGTAGCAAATTCAAAATCCGGATGTGGTGGCTGCATTCATTTTTCTACAAATACAGAAAATACCTGTTAAACTTGACAGAAATATTGTTGCCTTGTCACAGAGTGGAAAAGAAAGCACAATAACATACTCGTTTGCCTGTTAATTCTGTAATTTCTGTAATATAGATTATTCAAGATTTGAAGTCCAACCATAGCTTTCTTAAGAGATCCCTCCTGCCCCCCCCCCTTCTCTGGCAGAAAAGCCTGCACCACTGTTTTGGTTCTGAGGTTCCTCTGTGTGACGATTAATAGGAAGGGTCCATGTTTTAGGCCCAATTGAGAGTGCAATCTCCAAAAGAGAGGGAAAATTGTTGTTCTGAAATGTCACATGAATGAAGCTTTTATAATTAAACAGACTACAAATATTGGCTTTCCCAGCACCCCACTATTAAATTACTGATGATGTTATTTCCGTCTGTCCTGCAGGATCTTTACCCTGTATAGCAAGTCTCTTCCACTGGATTTGGCGTGCCGAGTGTGGGATGTTTTCTGCCGTGATGGTGAAGAGTTCCTGTTCAGGACTGCATTGGGAATATTGAAGCTATTTGAAGACATTTTGACTAGAATGGACTTCATTCATATGGCCCAGTTTCTAACCAAACTCCCAGAGGACTTGATAGGTGATGATCTGTTCTCCTCCATCGCTTTAATTCAGATGCAGAGTCGGAATAAGAAATGGTCACAGGTAAGTCTTCATCATGGCAGAATGAGAGTTTGCTGGACCACATATTAGTACTACATACTTGCATCATACTCTCCTTTTTTTTATCAATGGAGTAGCGTTGTGTACCTGTAACGCTTGCATTAGTTTTGTGCATTAATCTCAAACAAAAAAACATGCCATTGTGAAAGGTACAAAAGGTTTGCTAAGGAAAACTGCCAATGGGGTAACGCTAGCAAACTGCGTTTCTGTAACGGCAACGTGTTTAGTGTGAAAGGGCCCTTACTGTAAAGTCTTGAACATGGATAAGAGGCAAGTCAGCTGAGAAGTTCTGAAAAGTCAGAGAAAAGTTCTTATCTGCAATCTTCTTTGTCAATTACTCAGACTATTGGTCATTAGGCCAAACATACTTCGGTTTCTGCTAGAGCTTCCATAATGTATTTAAGTAAGGCTTAATTTATCCTCCTTGGTGGGTCACCGTACTGCACCATATTCAACAGCGTGGTGCGGGCAATTAAAGCAGAGTACGATATACTCTGCCGGTTTTCCTTGCCTTCCGTCCTCCCCTCTACACATCGATGATGCTGGAGATGTGGATCAGGAAACGGATGCCGAATCCTTAACATGGAGGTCAGTGGTGACGACCACCTCCCCCAAGCCTCTTTGATTGGCAAGTCCACCGAGCTTTAAAATCGCTGTGGGCTTGCAGAGGATAGAGAAGTATACAAACAAACCTAGGCTGGGCCTACACTAGGGGTGGAGTTACCGGCATGTAGCCGTGACATGTCCATGGAGCCTGCTAATGTGCCCATTATTCAGGAGCTGTTTCGGAGAGTTTAGGACCGCGTATTCACCATGTCGGCAACTTTCCATTAGCACACCATACTGAAAACACAACAGGCTTGGTACATTCATGTTTTCGGTGCGTCTACTGGGCACCGCCGGATCCACAATGCGTGGCTGGGCGCTGTGAATCCATCGCATATGCTGCAGCACCCCCTAACCAGGTCATGACACGCCATGTAGACTGGCATGTAATTTCCCATAGGGACATACAGGGGGGCTGCACTACACATTTTTTCCCATGGTCGATGCATGGGAATATTGTGCAAAAAACACAGTGTAGACCTAGCTTTTACTTGAAGAGCAGGAATGGTTCCTTTCGTTTACCTCTTGAGTGTTGTATATAAGGCTAAACTGTTGCAGGTAGATTGAAAAACACATTAATATTGGGTATCTGCAGATTCAGGGCCAGCCTCTCCTCAGTCAAAAAACATGCTGATTGGTGTAAAATGAATAAGCAGAGACATAATGAGTCTCCTGCTGCACTTTTATTGTCCAATCAGCTGAGAGCAGAGAGAAAATGCCTCTGGTGAGATAGAAATGCTTTGGCAGGTAATACAATTCCTTGTCATGTATTTTATTTGTGTGGTTGGCTGTTTGACTAGTTCTGCATTTTTGACTTGTACAGCTGTTTGACTAGTTCAACTCTCTCTGATGGAATTCTGAAGTTCCTAACTTGTAACCTGAACTATTGCTATACATGAGTGTGGTCCATGGCAAGCTATCAACTCTGCCTATATTTTGTGTTGTAGATCCTCTCGGCACTGCAGAAAGATAATCGCGATATGGAGAGCAGAAGTCCGGCACTCAAGCGCTAAACATTATCTCAGGATGGAGCAGTGTTTCCAGAAATGGAGAGGATTTCGTTTTCACTGGGAAGAGAGCAGAATTCTATGTCAGGACTGTATGATACACTGGAATTGGCCTTAACTTGCTGCTGGTTTCCTGCACTTGGGAGAGACGGCTGGACACTGGGTTCATAGACATGTGAGGCTATCGCTAGATTCTCGTCAGCTGAGTATTCATTCACTGAGCATGTGACAAGTTCCTGCTGATCAAAACGTATTCCCTCCGCTTTCCAGAAGGACCACGGTCGGCAAATATTGCCTTTAATCCAAAAAGAAAGCCACACCTCATCGTTTGTAGTCAAGCATACGGGCACATGTAATTTATTTTTTCTTCTTCTCTGTAAAGAACAAATGGGCTTTATAAGTAATGGATCGTGGCCGATGAGTGAGGCAGCTTGAATGGTTAGTCCGCCAGAAATAAATATGGCAGTTTTGGGTGGACAATAGCGCTAAGCCTCCCTCCTGAGTTATTACATCTCTCGTGCACTTTATGTCAGGTCTTTATGAGGTTTGTGTTTTGTTCTTCTCCTTAATATAAAAATCATCAACAAAAGTTGTGACTCCTATCCCGCTATTGTCATTGTCTGTGACAAAGCCCAGAGTGTTAAAGTTGTGTGTTGGCATTTTGCTAGTATATATCTCCCAGGATCTACTTTGGTTGTGATTCTACCATCGGAACCTCTGGTCCCTTCCTTATGGCCTTGGGCATTACACAGCCAAATACTTTTGTCACAAAAATAGCGTAATCTAAAATAAATGGTTCCTGTAGCTGTAGTGGGTCCCCATCCTGGTACTGTGGGGGAATGTTACAGTTGGAGTCGCCATGATATTGATCAGGCGTACAGGAGGAAACCTATTAAACTTACCATTAGAGAGGTGATGACCAGAAGGTATGTGTGTCCCCTTCCCGCTTTCTAGATCGGGAAAGTCTTACTGTTGGTGTGAAGGCTTGTGTCCACTGTTACTTTCTCCCCGCAGGGGGGCAGTGCCCAGTCTGTGTTACCTATGTGGCGCCGCATCTTTATTGCGGTGCCGCCGGAGACACGTCCAGTAAAGATCAAAAGACGTTTTTGCAAGATGCAGAGAAGCAAAGACCGATGCTGTTCGGGTGCTGCTTTACCATGTCTGTTATGCTAAATGAATAGGGCGGGCTCCCGCCCGTGCGGCAGGAACAACAGCAACCTGCCCACACCGCAGTGGACACATGGCCTCAAAGTATCAGAGAGGTGTAATGCCTGTATGGTAGCAGGGCACCCACATTCCCACTTTAAAAACCAACAAAAATACCAGCAATGCCAGCACTATGCAGAAAGGTTTTCTTAGTGTGGCATGTAGATGAATGTTACAAATGACGCTATATTGCTATATTCTGTGTTGTAAATTAAACAATGTAAAAAAAAAAGGTACTTTATCCCTCCTCGTGGGCACTTACCAAAGATAAATTCACAAGTGAAATGTTAAGAGTTTATTGACACGCGGAGCTGTGCTGAGCAAACCTATTATTTATTTAAAATGATCACTTAAGCCCCCCATACACACAGAGATCCTTGCACGATTCTCGAGCGCCAGTTGTCATCACGCTGCAGCCGGACGCTCAGAGAACTGGAGCCAGGTCCCCAAGTAATGGATCGGTGGCTCCATGTGGGCAGATGCGTTCCATGGGCGTTGTTACGGCCGATCGATTAGCGTGCATGCCAATTGATCTGCCGCAAAATCGCTTGTGGATTTATGTGTGTATGGGGGGGGTTTTACTGGTGTAGATTTGGGAAAATAGGTGCTGGTGGCATCTCGCTGTCACCAACACAGGGTTCCATTTTACACTTAAGATACTCATGGTTGTGGACAGCTGAAAGGTTGTCCTGATCCTATTATTTTACACTGGAATTCTGACTTTAGTCTTTGTACACAGGACATGATTCTAATGTCTGCTTACATGACTTAGGCTAAGGCTCCAATGCGGAGGACAGAAAAACACATGTGGAAATCATGTGGTTTTTCTGTCTGGCTTCCCTGTGGTTTACTTGTGGGTCTATTAACTGTCAATGGGCTAAAACCTGCGGCAAAACCATGGCCGATACGTGTGCTTAATGGATGCGGCAGGTGCACATTTCAGCTGGGGATTGGTCACATTGCACCATGGCCAATCCGCGGCAGTGGAGACTGGCTCGTTGGGGTTAATTTGGCCGCGGCTTAAAAAATCACTCCGCATCCACTCCCAAACTGCCCAAGTGGAGCCTTACCCTAAGTGAAGAACTGCACCATTATATAGCAGCATCCCTTTCATCAATAGCTTACTGTGTGATACCACCAAGTGAATGCAGGGCACACATGCTCAGGTCATATAGTCCTCATTTAACCTACCTACCTTCATCCTTGACTTTTACAATCAGTAATGGGATAGACAAGGAGACATTGTAGTGTACTATACTTGTGTAGTATGACAGATATAAATAGTTCAGCATACACATTCAGCATTTCATGTCTCAAATGATATTAGCCAAATTGAGGAATGTTAGAGGGACTAATGATGGACTTTTTCTGCGCACACACAAGTTTTTGAGTTTAAGCCTGAACCTGTCACTTCACAAAGATGTGGGAAACCAAATATGAGCTGGGTGTGTATTGCTTTAAAAACAATTTGCAGATTTTATGGGGCTCGGGTATCACTCAGGGGGCTTTCACCCAAAAATTACCAGAATCTCAGGGAAGGCAAAGATGCAAGTGCCCCCATACACCTTTAGATTTCTCTGTCAGATTTCCTTTAGATCTCCTTTTGTTTTACCAAAACCATGTAATATGAGGGACTTTCTAAACCATCAAGTCTACCTGTGTTCAATCACAGAGGACCCGGCACTACATAGTTGTTGGTAGATCTAAAGGATAACTGACAGACATCTAAAGGTGTATGGCCAGCTTAAGTGACCAGATACTGAGGAACCTCTTCCAGCTCTTAACCGTTTGGCTGCTGTGAATTTCCACATATATTTTGGCACATGTTTGTAAGCAGAGACATAACTTATGTCCTGTAAGAATCTGTTCTACACCCTGGTGGTCACCTCGTCTTGTCCTACTGATGACAACTCGAGCAAATTGAAGTTTAATCAGCGATACGTGAATGTAGTTTGTCATTAGATGTTTGTATGTTTGTGTCTATACACTGGAAACCGATGCAGCAAATAATCTCTACCCTAACTTTTCCACATCCAATGAGTGCCCCACAAATACTAGGGCGCCACTGACCTCATAGGCAGATAGCTTCAGTATATGGAACCAATTATTTCTATATTTAGTTACATCTTAAATTTTTTCTCTACATAGTTTATAGTGTGTGTAAATATATATATATATAGAACCAATACCTGTCAAGCATCCGGTTTTGACAAAATCCCAATTTTCAATAAATCCTGTATATTTCCTGGATTTTTAAATCGGGGTAACTTAGAAGGGAGGGGGGTAACTCTACCTCCTAAGTTACCACTCCGCTTATGCAGATGATGTGCAAGTTGGGAAGTTAGGAGGGACGGGAGGCAAACCTAATACTGGAGGTGACACACGTGACGTCACTTCCTGTATTTGGACCTTGGAAGTTCCACATTCCAAATACCGAAATGTGACATCACTTGAACACCCATTCACTAAGTAACAGCAACCCTCCTTATGGGGGACATTGGTATCTCCAAAAAAAATGGAGGCATTGGTGTGGAAAATAAAACCTCAATGATTTGCTGCGTCTTTAACTGGAACTAAATGACCAAATAAAAATCTCATCCAGCACTTTAAAAGTATTTGGTTTTAATTAATAGCGTTGTATGGAGGATAACCTGATATAGTGTGTGTGTGTGTGTGTGTATGTACATACATACTTGCTCCAGGTGAAACCACTGAAATCCCTCTTTACGGTGTTATTAAACACAAACGCCTGAACCTTGGTCGTCTGTGACGTAATGCTTATGTATGATCACCAACGTTAACTTTCAGAGCCACAAAAGGGTCTTGCTAGCTCTTTCTTCAGATTCTTAATTAAGGAAAGCTTTGTGTTTTTTTGTGTGTTGTTTTTTTTTGTTGTCTATCCTGGTACCTAGGTTATATATAAAATATATTAATAATAATAAATACATTGTTTTTATTTTCATATAGACATTCGTGGCAAACATGAAATGCAGTAAAACTATATCAAGTACAAGGTGTTCTCTTCTGATTAGTTCACGCAAACTTTTTTGGGGGGTTTGTTCCAATCACATACTGATAGTTAACTAGAGGACATCTTCTTCTGTGTTCCCAACTCCACCCAGCTTCCTTAGCTTCCCATCATGATACTTTGTAGTATTCCAGCAGAGTGTGGAGAGCTGGAGCATACTGTATATTAAAATAAACTAGCATGAGAACTACTGCTCAGAGACTTCACTAATAGAAACTTACTTTACACTGGAAGCTCACCCAGGAACTTCCTGGTGTGTCAGATGTCACTTGCCTCCTGCCACATGCTGTAGTTCTAGTGGTTGTTGTAAATCTGAGAGCAGATTTCATTTTTAGTTTATGGGACTGGGGTGTAGTCTTTAATAGGCTAATGAGCAGGACTGATGTCACTTTTTTTTTCTCCTTGTATTGTTCGCTCTATAAGATGCACCTTTTCCACAATAAAAAAAATATAAAAAAAAACTTCAGTGAGTGAATGTAAAAAAAAAATCTGCACTGGGTGTTTGTTGTATGTCCCATCTCCAAGCAGACGGCAGACGGTCACCTGAACTCCCTGGATTGATAGGCTTCTAACCAGACAAGGGCTAAAGTATGTTGCAGCAGGGTGTGGAGAGCTGGACAATGTATATTGATACTTACAAGATGAAAATGTTCATCTCAGAGCCCAGAGAGTAATAGAGACTAACTTTACACTGAAAGCTCACCCCTGAACTTCCTGATATGTCAGATGTTGCTCCTGCCACATGCTGTAGTTCTAGTGGTTATAAAGAGATGAGAGAAGATTTTATTTCTGGGATTGGGATGTAGTTTTACTAATTGAGTCCACACAGGGAATACTCTTCCCAATATTTAGATAAATTATTATTCTTTATCCAGTTTGATCTGATCTCATTGTCTTGTGAATCACATATCCAGTACAGTAGAATGTGTTGGGTTTGCCTGTCCTATAGCTCAGAGTTATACCCATAATTCTGATAATGTTACTGTGACTATGAAAAGAAGGAATCCGTGAAATGTACCTGATTTTTCTATTGAGCAACACTGTCCTCTCCTGGTCTATCCCACATGGAAGCCTCTCTTTCCTTTAAATCTAAGTTACTGTAGTCACCAGTCTGAATAGAATTAACCACAAGGTACTTTAATGCAGCATTGCCTGTTCACTCACTTTTTTCTTAGGAATTAATTGTATGTTTCGCTCTATAAGACGCACCTTTTCCACAAAAAAAATAAGTGAATGTAAAAGAAGAACCTGCACTGGGTGTGGTGCTATATGTCTCCAATCAGACTGCAGATGGTCACCCTGAACTCTGCAGAGTGGTTGGCTCCTGACAAGAGAAGGGCTAAAGGATGTTTTTAGCAGGGTGTGGAGAGCTGAAGCACACTGTATATTGATATTTACAAGGAATAGAGCTACTTCTCAGAGCCCAGAGACTAACTAATGGAGACTTACTTTACACTGGGAGCTCACACTTGACCAGCTGTGGCAGACAAGGGCATGTGTCCACTGTGCCAGAGGGCACTTCCCATTCTGCTGATCTTAAAATCGCGTAATGCTGCCTCTTCAATGCAGTGCTGCGGCTGACATATCAGTTGAATATCAATGGACGTTTCTACAAGGTGCGGAGAAGCAACATCCGATGCTGTCTTTGTAATGCTACACACTCTAAGCCGAAGGGCAAACTGCCCACAGCAGTGGACACATGGCCCAAGACTCAGCCCTCTTCCCGAGTGAATATGTAAATAGCATGTACCAGGGTGAGCTTCCAGTGTAAAGTGAGACTCTTTAAATTTGTCTCTGGGCTCTGAAAGGGGTTTACTCCTGGTAAAAACCTATATATGGTATATTGCAGCCCTGCACACCCTCTCTTTGGAGATGGGAGCCAATGCTGAAAGATCCTGCATAGTCCATCCCGGCACTCTCTGCTACAAAATATACTCACTCTATGTGTATAATTTTAAGTATAATTAAATTTTTTCTTAATTCCCTCATGGGTGCATCGTATGGACCGGTGTATCTTATGTGTGAAATACTGTATTAAGATTTCTATTGGTCTCATGACAACAGATGATCGGTCTATGCCTACATGGGGCGCCGCTGTCCTTTATCAATGGATTGTATAGAACTTTCCTGTTGTCCTTTTTTTTGTTTGTGTTTTTGGGGTGTTTTAAGCAACCAATCCATTGAGCTACCAGCAAAATTAGGAGTAAAGCTGAGCATAGACAGGTCGCTTTCCCGTCAACTGCCCAGCCGACCGACGGAGCGTGATGACGTCATCACCCACGGCCGCTTGTGCCAAGAATCGGCCGGGCACCCTTTGCGCCGGCCACTACTTCAGATGGGGACAGATGTCCCCATTCGAACTAAAGGGATCGGCTGGGAATTTACCTGCATGTCGGATCACGGTGCGATCCGACATGTGGCAGATTCCTGTCAATATAACCAGGGGGCACCCCCGATTCTCTGCCGATCGGCTGTCCAATCGGGCAGGAATCTGCCCGTCTGTGCCCAGCTTAAGATGTATGGTTATTAAAGGGCACTGCAATACTGTTTGCCTTATTAAAGATGGAAACTGTGTCTGTAACATTAGAGACGCTCTAGTCTGTCCTGTGATTGGATGCCAGTATATTATGTTTACAATTCACATTCTCAATTTTAATTAGAAACTTTATAGTAAAATAAATCACCCGGTGCTGAATGTCTTTCACCCTCACTGAGTGACGATACGACGAGTGAACATCACCCCACTATCCGCCTCTATGTAATACTTGCACCCGTCTGGTGCTGTATAAAGTCCATTGTCACAAATGTTTTGTTTTTAAATGATGTATATTTAGGAAATAATGATCTAGTTGTGTGTATATAGAGTGTATATGTTTGTTATTTACGTGTGAATAGAGAGAAAAGCAAACTATTAGCAATGCAATATTCCATTTTGCACAATTTGGGGGAATACGGAAGGTTGGTCATATGGCTGATGTGCTCGGAGGCGTAGACGAGGTTCCTGTGGTTATTATACCAAATCTGTTAAGCCGGCCATAGATGCCTTGATTTCTTTTACGCATGATTTGCATTGATTGGGTGAAAAATCGGCCGCGTATCAAAGCTGCCACGTACCTGGAGTGACCAATCCATGTCGCCCAAAATCTCAATCAGCCAGAGAACAGACGTCCATTTTTCTCTAGTCGATCACTATTACTTTGTGTGTTTGGTCCCCATCCAATGTATTGCATGAGTGGTGTGCTTTGATTCACAGAATGCCCAACTGTCCTCACGCTGCGGAATCTCAACGTGTATGGTCGGCTTTTTTCAGAAGCATCCTCAATTCAGGGATCATGATGCTTGTGTGTGTGTGTGAATTGTCACGGGTGTTATAAATCGATAAAACTAGCGGCGGGGCCGTACCAACCAATCAGCTTCATACTTTACTATTTGTTCCTGTAACATTCCATGGAGAAACTTGTTGTCTAATCACAGATTGTTGAGAAATAAGGAAAGTATGGACACAAAGCGCAATAGATTGTCAGATTACTGGATGTTGTTATTTTTTGTATAGAACGCACTCTGCAAAGCAAGACTGCCGCAGGCAAAAGTGACCAATCAAAATCCACCCTTTACTTTACATCCTTTAGGCCAGGGTTTCCCAAACTGTCCTTGCAGGGGCCCCCTTTCCTATTTAGGAACATTATCCAGCCCCCCCCC